>OX371183.1:0-600000 GCA_947310635.1 Leptodirus hochenwartii | reverse complement strand
CACATAAGCAATAACTTTATTTATTTACAACAATCGTAAAATTAAATAATGTTTGTTTTAATTACTTGCAATTACATTTTATGGATAAATATTTTCCAGAGGATTTCAAAAATTGCTGTTCCTTTATTACGATTATTTAGATTGTTAGAGCACAAATGTTTATTTTATAAAAAAATATATATCGGTGGGCAGATTTTTCTCTATAAAAAAGTGTTTGATTTTATTTTTGTACGTACCAAAGATTATAATTTATAATTTAATTATAAATTATAATTTTAATGTCATAATATAAATTGCATTTTATTGACATTTGTGCATAATAATTGTTCGTAAAGTGATAATAATAATAAGTGGCCTTCTTACCACGGAAATCGTCCTTTTGTGAATTGGCGGTGCGCGTTTTATATTGCTTGGATGTCTGCGCGGATATGTTGGACGTCACTGCGGATCTGAAGAATATTTACGAGACGACACATCCGTGAATTAGAAGAGATGTGTTTACCAGCAAAAGTTGTCAGGCAAATGCATTTAATTTGAGCATTTTAACATCAAACAAAACTCATTTGAATATAAACTATATTTGTATAATACGCGTTGTACAGGGTGATGCGTATTTCGGTTATTTTATTCATTTTTCGAAAACGAAACGATCGATAGTCGACCATAATTAACGTTTTTGGGATATTATCAAAAATATTTGGTTTAAAATTTTTTTTAAATACTTATTGATACCAGCCGAATTAATAAAACACGCAGGGGAAAAAATGCAGGAGCGATTATACAGGTTAGTTTGTAAAATATATGAGAAGGGAGAAGTACCACAGGATTTTCAGCGTAGTAGAATAGTAACAATGCCAAAGAAAATAGGAGCTAATTTGTGTGAGAACTATAGGACCATTAGTCTACTATCACATGCATCGAAGATATTGCTAAAGATTATTTATAGGAGATTAGAAAATAAAGTAGAGGAAAGGCTAGGAGAAGATCAGTTTGGTTTTAGGAAAAACAGAGGGACGAGAGAGGCGATTCTAGCACTAAGAACGGTAGTAGAAAAAAGAAAGAGGGTAGGAAAGGTAACTTGCATAGCTTTTGTAGACTTAGAAAAGGCATTTGATAATGTAGATTGGGACATAATGTTTAGAATTTTAAAAGAAACGGGTATAGATTATAAGGATAGGAGAATAATTTTTAATTTATATAAACACCAAACTGCCTTAGTTAGAATTGAGGGGGAAGAAGAGGTAGCAAAAATAAGGAAGGGAGTTCGGCAGGGATGTACACTCTCACCGTTATTATTTAATCTATATATAGAAGATGCAATAAACAAAGTAAAAGAAGAGTATAGTGTAGGTGTGAATGTACAGGGAGAGAAAATATATATGCTGAGATTCGCCGACGATATAGCTATATTGGAAGAAAGCGAAAAGAATTTAGAAAGGGTATTGAATGGTATGCAGGCAGTATTGACTAGGGATTTTAACATGAAAATAAATATAGGTAAAACTAAAGTGATGAGGTGTGACAAAAAGGAATGCAGTAGAAAAATGAGGATCTCAATAGGAGATAATAGAATCGAAGAAGTGTCAGATTTTTGTTATTTAGGCAGTAGAATCACAAAAGATAATCGAAGCAAGGTAGATATAAAGTGTAGGATAGCACAGGGTAGGAAGGCATTCGTAGAAAAAGAACAGATTTTAAGATCAAATATTGACTTGGGTATTAGAAAAAGATTACTGAAGGTATATGTTTGGAGTGTAGCACTGTACGGGTGTGAGGCGTGGACTATAGGAAAGGAAGAGAAGCGTAGATTAGAAGCACTTGAAATGTGGTGTTATAGGAGGATGATGAGGATTGGTTGGGAAGATAAAGTAACAAATGAAGCTGTACTAGAGTTAGTAGGGGAGAAGAGAAGTATCTGGAGAGTGTTACAGCGTAGGAGAGACAGATTAGTAGGGCATATCCTTAGACATGGGGGGATTATGCAATTGATCATAGAAGGTAGAGTGGAGGGAAAGAGAGGGGTAGGTAGGCCTAGATTGGAGTATGTGAGTCAGATAGTTGAAGACGTTGAGATGAATAGCTATAGGGAGATGAAGGGATTAGCTCAGGATAGATCGGCATGGCGTGCTGTTTCCAACCAATCTTTAGGATTGCGGACTCTTTAACTAACTTATTCCAAGTTCTATTCCCCCCCCCCCCCCCAAAAAAAACGATTTTGCTTTGGTACCCTGTATGTACACGTTAGGATGTATTTCGTATCTTCAGAGCGGTGCCGCTTTATTAATCTAAGGTATAAGTAAAATGACAGCCATCGCCGAAATTGTTCTTTAGAATCTTCCTAGTTGACAGAAAGAGGACCGTATTATTAATATTTGAAATAAAAAATATCTTCGGCGAATTTTGGCCAAGTTATTTTTTCACTTTTCTTTAAAATAGTTTTTTTCTTGCATTTATTTTTATAAATAATAGGTGTTCATGAAATAATTGTTATATTTTATTTTGTAGAGGTTTTTTTTAATCTTATATATATAATATTGTATAGTAATTATTAAACTATATACATAGTAACTATTTAAATGGCAATATATTAAATAATCATTAAAAATTTTAAAGTCATAATAATAATGCTATTAAGCTAAATTCTGCGAATTGTTATTGAATGTTTTTTTTTAACATTAAAAAACTAAAATTGTTTATCTACTTTATATGCATTTATAGTATATAAAAATACAAATAATAATGTTTTATTAATTTTTTGTTAATTCGACAAACACAACAAAACGATTATTTTCCAAAAAATCAATCAACTTATCAAAATAGTGTATTTATTTAGAATCACCCTGTATAATACTGCTCTCAGATCATCATTCAAATCTAATTGCTTAAACTACCGTGAAAAAAAAACGCTTCTAATTAAATTCACGGTACAAGAAGATGATTATTAACTTCTTAGCTTTTAACCGTCTTCTGTCATCCGACAATATAATTCGATAGTCTGCTATTTGGGAGGTCAAACACCTGCTCTAAATTCGATTCGACTAAAATCACTAAAATTTTGCCACCGCTTTGGTGAAATAAATTCACACTTTCTTATCGAAATGAGTTCCATTCTTTCGACAGGTTTTGCATTTTATTAGTTCGTACTCAGCCAAAATGAACTATGAACTATGAACTCAGAGGAGATTCTGCAAATTGATAATTACAAACGTACAAAGATAAAACGTTACATAGTTACGATTTAAGTATTTTAGTATCTTTAATTGATTTTTTTTTTGTAAGAGGATGTCTTTTGTAGAGGTCGAATATTCCGACCTAAAAATTGTTTAAAAATCCTTCGGATGGCGAATAGTTGAGCAAATTACTTCACTTTCTATATCCAAGAACTATCGTTGACAACCCGAATTATAGTTCTTGTAATAACGACTATAAATATAATCGAGGTAAACTATCGTTGTCGCAAAGCGGACTCTTCGTTGATGATGGCGATGGTTGTTTTGTTTCGCTTTCTTGTGATGGCCGTAGAGGCTATTAATCAATCTGTCTGCTAAATTACCAGTATAAATTTTCGTTATTGCTTCAAATATTGCGCAGGTTAAGTAGCAATGGAAATTTTAACTTTTGGCCGCTATAGTTTAGAATTTATTGGTCTACCTACGTAATTAAAGTATTATTATAAATGTTAATAACAAATTAAAACTACCAATATTTTATGTATTTGACGAACAATATAAAATCTTAAAAAACCTTCAATCTTCTGAGTCGTTAACAGTTTTTTACGCCAAAACATCGCAAAACTTTTTTGATATCCATGAAGCGTATTAGTAGATACATTAATTAATTTGATATTAAATAAACACTGAAGGATATTTGATAACGTATCGCTTTAATTACTAGTTCTATAATAGGAACTGCTCTTTTCTTTGCAATTTTGTTATTTGCTGAAGAAGCGGCGACACAAATGCATTCCGATTTGGCGCGCTCATTTATGAGTATGACGGTGTCAGTATTTTTAGCTATTAAGTATTGAGAATGAAGGAAATATTGTAATACTCTTAAAATTTAGAAGACGTTTTTGTTCAAATAAGTTTGGTATAAAGTTAAAAAATATTCCATTTTTAATATAATTTATACGCTCAATTAAATATTGTATTTTTCTAATATTTCGTTTTTTAATTTTTCGTAGCCTCTTGGAATTTCTGCCGAAGATAGCCGCCGATATTCTTGCAATAGCGGAAGTGCTGGTAGTCGCAGGACTTCTATCTGTTCCAGCAGGATAACAGAAGTTCCGGATGTTGAAACAGTTCTTCTGCAATCCCAAGTTGATACATTACAATGGCAACTAAAACAAGTAATGAAATGAGTTACATAAAAGGGTATTCCATCGATTTTTTAATTGGATTTTGTACATTTTGAGTATATCCATTAAATAAACCTTTAAAAGAATGTTACAGCGAAAGATAGACAATCATTATTAGAAAGTGTTTTCATCATGTGAAAAAATGAACTTTGAGCGCGATTAGCAAAAATGGGTACCCCTTAGATTTTTTAATTAGGTACCTTATTTTTAACGAAGATATGCTAGAAATAAAATGAATTAACAATATGAGTGGAACACCTTATCATAATAGAGATATCGCGAAAAATACTCACGCACTTTTGGAAAACATTTTCATTATATGAAAAATGAACTTTGAGCGCGATTAGCAAAAATGGGTACCCCTTAGATTTTTTAATTGGGTACCTTATTTTTAAGGTATATATGCTAGAAAGAAAATGTATTAATAATATAAGTGGAACACCTTATCATAATAGAGATATTGCGAAAAATACTCACGCACTTTTGGAAAACATTTTCAATATATAAAAAATGAACTTTGAGCGCGATTAGCAAAAATGGGTACCCCTTCGATTTTTTAATTGGGTACCTTATTTTTAAGGTATATATGCTAGAAAGAAAATGTATTAATAATATAAGTGGAACACCTTATCATAATAGAGATATTGCGAAAAATACTCACGCACTTTTGGAAAACATTTTCATTATATGAAAAATGAACTTTGAGCGCGATTAGCAAAAATGGGTACCCCTTAGATTTTTTAATTAGGTACCTTATTTTTAACGGAGATATGCTAGAAATAAAATAAATTAATAATATGAGTGGAACACCTTATCATAATAGAGATATTGCGAAAAATACACACGCACTTTTGGAAAACATTTTCATTATATGAAAAATGAACTTTCAGCGCGATTAGCAAAAATGGGTACCGCTTAGATTTTTTAATTAGGTACCTTATTTTTAACGGAGATATGCTAGAAATAAAATAAATTAAGAATATGAGTGGAACACCTTATCATAATAGAGATATCGCGAAAAATACTCACGCACTTTTGGAAAACATTTTCATTATATGAAAAATGAACTTTCAGCGCGATTAGCAAAAATGGGTACGTCTTAGATTTTTTAATTGGGTACCTTATTTTTAAGGTATATATGCTAGAAAGAAAATGAATTAATAATATGAGTGGAACACCTTATCATAATAGAGATATTGCGAAAAATACACACGCACTTTTGGAAAACATTTTCATTATATGAAAAATGAACTTTGAGCGCGATTAGCAAAAATGGGTACCGCTTAGATTTTTTAATTAGGTACCTTATTTTTAAGGGAGATATGCTAGAAATAAAATGAATTAATAATATGAGTGGAACACCTTATCATAATAGAGATATTGCGAAAAATACACACGCACTTTTGGAAAACATTTTCATTATATGAAAAATGAACTTTGAGCGCGATTAGCAAAAATGGGTACGCCTTAGATTTTTTAATTGGGTACCTTATTTTTAAGGTATATATGCTAGAAAGAAAATGAATTAATAATATGAGTGGAACACCTTATCATAATAGAGATATTGCGAAAAATACTCACGCACTTTTGGAAAACATTTTCATTATATAAAAAATGAACTTTGAGCGCGATTAGCAAAAATGGGTACCGCTTAGATTTTTTAATTAGGTACCTTATTTTTAACGGAGATATGCTAGAAATAAAATGAATTAATAATATGAGTGGAACACCTTATCATAATAGAGATATTGCGAAAAATACACATGCACTTTTGGAAAACGTATTCATTAGATTTTTTAATTTTAAAAGTAGATGTACTAGAAAAGAAATAAATCAATAATATGTGTTTCAATTTTCTAATTATCTGACTTAGCGGGAAAATCATTATAAATTCAAAGAAGACACATGAGGCTGTCGGCCTTAAATGTCAATTCATCATTTAGAATAATTATGCCGTATTTCCTAGCATTCTTTTTGAAAATCAATTCTCAATATTCCTGCAGACTTTGGAAAGCAGAAAGATGTACCGCAACGTTATGAAACAGGTAGTTACGTTCCTGGACAGGGCGCACAAGAACTTGCAACTCCTCGGCAAGAAATTGAACAGTACCATGCATCAGCCACCATCCACCGTTGCCAGATCTAAGAGCGAACACCATGTCAACGGATATCACAGCAGAGAAGCCAGTATATCTTCCGCCACTTTACCCGCCGATTGCGCCGTTTACGAATCGATATCAGACTATTCTTGGTCAGTTTCCAAAAGAGTTTCTTCCCGGGCAATTAGTTTTATGCTCCTTCGGTTGAAATTTTGCAAATTTCTTTTGTATTTTGGCTTTTAGAATATCGTTTACAATATATTATCTGTATAATAATTGCACGAGAAAAAAATAGGAAAAACCATTTAATCGCTTAAACATAAAAGTGAAAAATTTAATATTAGAAGTCAATATAAAAACTGCAACTCCAATTCTAAAATTTCAAAAATCAGTATTTTCAATTATCTTCTAAAACCATTGATTGAATCCAACAAAATTATTGTTTTAAGCATTTCTGGGCATTTTTGGGCAATTTTATTAGGCGTCAATCGCGAAAGGCGGATTCACCGTCCCCTGACGAAGTACCGCCAGAGAAACTGAGCCAGGAAGCCTTCCGTCTCTTGCGCACAGTACAATCTCTACTAAACACCCGCGAGCCCGATCTCAGTTCAACCATTGAACCCCAAACGAACCCAACAGCAACGCCAGTCAGCCCAACACCGAGCGACATCGACTTCCTCGTCCAACTAGCGAAAGAATTCCCCAGCCAGGAGTCCCCAATCGCGTCGCATCGCCTCCCCAATCGCACCACGTCGTTCTCGCTCAGCCCCAAGCTGCTCACCCCCGAGAAAGACAATCCGAACCACCTGCATCGCATCGCCACAGCGTTCAATCGGAAGCTCTCCCTGCAACTGAACGACGCGAAACGCACGGACTGTCCGCTATTATCCTCGACCGTCTTGGACGAATTTAAAGATCCTAAACTATCGGCGAAGTTCAAATTCGAACCGGAAAAGTCGAATTCGTCGCCGGTGAGTACGGTCAGTTCGGTCGAGGACGAGAGCGGCTTCAGTTCGATGAGTTCGTTCCAAGAGGTCGGTGTGCCGGTGGCGGATGATCCGAAAATGGCGCTGCTGAAGAGTATGCTACATTCGGACGAGGATGATCGCCGCAGGACGATTATGGAGGATAAGAATGTCGGGGAATCGGCCGAAGGGTTCGCTTTGTGGCAGAGGCCGCTTGTTGGTGCGATGCATAAGCGATGGAGCAGCACCCCCGTTGAGGCCATCGGCAGTTCGAATGATACACAAGGGCTGAAAGTTCTTTGGGTGTGAAATTTTCGGTTAATGCGCTAGTTGAAAATTTGAAGAAAAAAACTTTTCGAGATATAATTAGCATAATATAAGAAGAATATTTCAGTAATAGAAGATTTCACAAATCATCGTTCTGAATTTAGACGCTTCTATAATAAAAAATTTACTGTAGGAAATGTGATAAATGAATTGTTGCATATTACCACTAATAAAAAATGTATTATTTATTTGAATTACGATAGCGAGTGTTCTATATGAATGAAAATATTTAATAATTACAAATAAGTGTACTTAAACTTAATTAGGTGTCGATAATGTAGCATAATATTTTCCCGTATGCCACCTCACATGCATTTAATGTATATGCCGTTTTTCATTTGCAATTTGGACTAAAAATAATCAAATATATTAATATTAATTTATGCGCGTTCTATATAATTATTTTCAGCACGTATTTCTGCTGTTATTGGACAAAGAATTCATTTCTATTTTATCTTGCAAATTCTGACTTGTTTCCATAATTTCTGGAATGCGGTAATAAAAAAGTTTCTTTGGCTTATTTAAAATAATTGTAGGAGAAAGAGTTGGGGGAAATATACCGTTTAATCGCTTAAACATAAAAATGAAACGAATAATATTTGAAGTCAACATAAAAACTGCAATTTCTGAAAATTCAAAAATCTGTATTTTCTAAAATATTCATTTCCTATTCAAATTAATTATTGCAGATTCAAAATTCTGTGATCAAATCCTTTTAAAAAAGATCATAAACTCACTTTGGAAAATGTGAATATTTTGTTAAAAAAATTCAAAGGGGGTACCCTTCTTATTTTTTAGTTTTTAACGATATTTTCCGAACTGTTTTGTTTTTTCCAAATGCGCCAAAGGACTAAAAAATTGTCAAAAAACTGTTTTTGATGAATTCTCATTGAACCGCTATCAGATATAAATTAAAATTTTTGAGCTTATAAAGTGCTAAAACCGATTTAAAATACTAATTTTTTAAAGACAGTTCGCCTCCTCTGCAACCACCCAACATAAAATATATCTTCTTATATTGGAATAATCACATACGAAGCTCTATGCTCATTCAAAAGATTTTTTTTGCAAAAAAAAAAGATTATTGCAAAATACTTTGACAAAAAAAGCTAATAATTATATTTTTATTAATTTTTACTTAATTATTACATTTTTAAAATCATTAAAATTGCCATAATTATTATTACGGTTTTACAATAAATAAATATATTTTTTTAAATCACTTTTGCAATTTGAAATACTTTGATATGTGCTGCCACTGCAGTGAGTGTGGTGAAAACTTGTACTAACGCACCAGTGATGCCATATCGTATATGTATACATTAATATCCAATTTAACAAAAATATTAATTGGATTTTTTTTTTGTAATTAACTAAGATTTAGTTTTTATACGACTAATTAAAATTTCAAATATCAATTGAAAAATGTACACCGAGCGTTTAATTTATATTATTGAAATCGTTGTTTATATTAAATAACAAAAAATTGTATTTAAACTGAAGCTGTAACTAACTAACTAACTAAAACTGAAGCGCAGAAGAAAGACATTCGGCAACAATGTCGCCTCACTTCTGCAGCAAGGATATGCACAAGGATAACACGGAAATTCCATTATCCTGCAACACTGTCAGCATACCCGTCTCATTCTATCAAACAAACATTTGCATATATCCCTCTTATTTTTGTAGCATTTAAATAAAGGAAAAATATTATATATATATATATCAGTGGCGTTCTTACAAGCATTGAATGTAGTGTATAGAAAACCACCCTATATATACAGGGTGGGTATTTACGGGGGTTGTTGCTTAGTGTGAATGCTGCGGCGAAACTTCCGCTGACAGGAATGGTGGCTCACGCAAACGCAGTTGCCATATCGGAGTCGGCCGTGGTCCTTGCAGCAACCCTTCATCAACAACCACCCCCCTACAAAAAAAAAACAATCGCAAGAATGTAACAATCACGGCACCGCGATATCCGCAAAACACAAATCGAACGTTATTGTTGCGTAATTTGTAAGTCGTTAAATTTGTTACTGTTAATAAAGTTGCACGTGCAAACTGTTGGGGTACCATAAGAAAGGATTCGTTATTGCGACAGCGTGATGATTTCGTTTTGTTTAGCGAGGACCTAGCGGGGGACAACTTCTCACCGAACTGATGGGATCGTTGCGCTAATTGATGATAAAAACAGAAACGGCTCGTTTGCCGTTTGGACCGGCGATGTTGGAATGTTCGACCTGAACATTTTCAACAAAACGCAAGCCGCGTGCCGCTAAATTATGTATTAGAACTCGCGACGCTAACTCGTCCACCGGGTTTGTCTATTTCACTATTTGTCTATCGGCGATAGTATGGTGCACTAAGCGGAGGCGAGCGGCACAGTTTTGCGTGCGTTCCTATTTTCGGCCGACGAGCAATATGCACTGAAAAACCGCGCGTACGCTTCGACAAAGAACAAAACAAAAAATCAGCTCGATAAACGCACGAAGAAGTGAACATCACCGAACCGAAACAATTACCACGTCGAGATGGGGTGTTAGCGTGTTACATTTGCGCTATCGGGCGGGCGTCGCGAAGAGTGCACCAGTTGGGTGGTGGTGGTGGTGTGTGATTTGTGTCCGGGTGGTGTGGTGCACCGTTTCGCGGGCACCACACAATCGACGGCCTCACCATTCCGCGCTCAACGGAGGAAGGGTCGTTCAGCTTCAGTGACAGTGACAGCGAGATGAGCGGGTACCGGGGCGACCGGGGCTCACCCATACTCCTCGAGAGTGGCCTCAAGTCGTTCTTGAGCCACCCCGGTCACACGTTCCCACTGATTAACGGTAAGTTGATCAGCGACAAGAACGTTACGCGACAAAATAAAAATTGAGTCGGTATGAATTTTTATAAATCATGAATCGGTTTGAAGGAAAAATACTTAGTTATAATATCACTTAATATTTTTATTTTCTTTGAACAGATTTCGCCGGTAACGGCATCATCAGAGTTGATTTTTTTCTTTGGAAGCTAGTCGGATTTTTCATTGTATATTTCTATGCGTTTGAAGGAAAATTACTTCGTTATAATACCACTTAAAATATTTTTATTTTTGTTGACCAGATTTCGCCGGTAACGGCATCATCAGAGTTGATTTTTTTTGGAAGCTAGTCGGGTTTTTCAGTACATATTTCTGTTGGTTTGAAGGAAAATAACTTATTTATAATAATACTTAAAATATTAAAAATTTTGTTGATCAGATTTTGCCGGTAACGGCATCAACAGAGTTGATTTTTTCTTTGGAAGCTAGTCAGGTTTTTCAGTGCATATTTCTATGGGTTTGAAGGAAAGTTACTTAGTTATAATACCACTTAAAATATTTTTATTTTTGTTGACCAGATTTCGCCGGTAACGGCATCATCAGAGTTGATTTTTCTTTGGAAGGTAGTCGGGTTTTTCAGTACGAATTTCTATTGGTTTGAAGGAAAATAACTTAGTTATAATAATACTTAAAATATTAAAATTTTTGTTGAACAGATTTCGCCGGTAACGGCATCATCAGAGTTGATTTTTCTTTGGAAGGTAGTCGGGTTTTTCAGTACATATTTCTATGGGTTTGAAAGAAAATAACTTAGTTATAATAATACTTAAAATATTAAAATTTTTGTTGAACAGATTTTGCCGGTAACGGCATCATCAGAGTTGATTTTTTTCTTTGGAAGCTAGTCGGGTTTTTCAGTGTGTATTTCTATGGGTTTGAAGGAAAATTACTTAGTTATAATACCACTTAAAATATTTTTATTTTTGTTGAACAGATTTTGCCGGTAACGGCATCATCAGAGTTGATTTTTTCTTTGGAAGGTAGTCGGGTTTTTCAGTACATATTTCTATTGGTTTGAAGGAAAATAACTTTGTTATAATAATACTTACAATATTAAAATTTTTGTTGAACAGATTTTGCCGGTAACGGTATCATCAGAGTTGATTTTTTTCTTTGGAAGCTAGTCGGGTTTTTCAGTGTATATTTCTATGGATTTGAAGGAAAATTACTTAGTTATAATACCACTTAAAATAATTTTATTTTTGTTGAACAGATTTTGCCGGTAACGTCATCATCAGAGTTGATTATTTATTTGGAAGGTACTCGGGTTTTTCAGTGCATATTTCTATGGGTTTGAAGCAAAATAACTTAGTTATAATAAGACTAAAATATTTTTATTTTTGTTGACCAGATTTCGCCGGTAACGGCATCATCAGAGTTGATTATTTCTTTGGTCGGGTTTTTCAGTGCATATTTTTTCTTCACATCCATTTACTATTTTCCTTTAAACGAATTTAAAATGACCTACCAAAAGGTAACACTCGATTCAATCAATTATTTTATAAATCAATTGAAAAAAATATATAATTTAATGAAATGGCAATTCTTCAGACATGACCTAGCCGGATGTGACAAACTAAACAAAAAAAATACTGAATTTCTAAACTCAAATTTAAAAAAAAACATGAATGTATCGGTTGAAAACTTTATCGACTGAAATTTTCATTAAAAATAAATTATGTTGAATAAATTGTTTATAACGAATCGTCGAAAGAGACAAAAATATTTATGAAATATTCAAATCTCTGCGAAAGCGCGTTTCAAGCTAGCTATGAATTTTAAAGTATAAAAATTTTTTTAAGATGATCCAACAATAAAAAAAACAACCTTGATGTATCTTTTGAATACTTTATTGACTGATTTATTGATTAAAAATAAATGATGGTGTATAAAAAATCGTCGAATGAAACAAAAATATTTACGAAATCTCTGCGAAAGCGTGTTTCAAGTTATGAATATTAACAAGGTGTTTGGGATGACCTAGCAGTTTCGTCCTGAAGGAATGATTGAAATGTCACATACAATTTTATAGATCAACTAAATTCACGCGACGCTTTTATTTTCCCCGTAATTTTTCTATATAAATAATCTAAATCTTTCGTTGAGCTTGTAGTATGGCTAAATGGGTTGGTTTATTTTGATAAAATCAAGTATCAAATGTATAAATAGTCCCGAGGGAAAGGTCAAGAGCAAGAAACCTTACTTAAGGTCACATAATGCAACGAAAATTAAATATTTCTGAAGTAATGTTACATCCACAAACAATTTTAATTGATTATAGATAAGTTAACGTGCTTAAAATTCGGGATATTAAACTCAACTTTAAATCCTCCGGAAAATCGAGTTCTAAAATCGCGCTGGAACCCCCCATCGAATATTGAAATGTCAAAGTTCACACATCTGGGAAATGCTCTCGCTATAAACTCCACAAATTTGTGGTCTCTACTCGTGCGAAAACTCAATTACAGAAGCAGAACACAATTTCGTTTGGAAATTGAAATGGAAGAGTACAAAGAATAATTTTAGATTTTTCGTCATTGCTATAATAAAAGGCCCAATTATGTTCGGGGCTCACGTGAGTTTGTTGGACGATTTTCAAACTGTGCATTGGAAAATGCTCCTTGGGAAAAACTAAACGAATATAGCCCGTAAAAATACAGGATATACCAATCACAGAATGAGTTAAACAAAAATTTCTGGAAACATATTTTTTAATAACAAACAATTTTTTTCTGCAATCCAAATTATTATTATAAAAAAGGGACAATAAAAAATATATTGTGGCGTTAGTTATGTTCGTTAAAATTCTTCCTATGTTCCCTCTTGCCAACGTACAAGACAAAATTATTTTAGCACGAATTTAAAAGGAATTATTTAAGTTCAAAAATGACCACATCTGTAAATTGTTTTTACAAATTCCAGTGATTCAATTTTAAACAATCGTTGCAACTGCAGAATATTGAGGATAGGATGCATGCCTGATTGGTTGCCTATATCACATTGGGCCTAGGAACATTGTCCATAGTTCCAGATGGATTTACTTATGGTCGAGGCTCAGGAGGATTGTAAATGGCAAAGTGGCCGCGGACGATTAAGAGATTAAATAATAATTTGGCGACGCCGGAGGAAATTTCCATGAATTATATTGCACACTGCCACTCTTGCAATGACCTAGTAAGTCTATTTGACCAATTATATACAGCGTGTGGCATTTGGAGGGCAAAATATTCAGTTTTCACATCGAAATTGAAGGTACTATATTTTGATAGCGGGCGTTTTTTTTTAAGTTTTATGGTTGAAAATGTGGTAAAAATCGGCGGATTTTTTATGTATAGAAGCGAACTATTAAATACGATGCAATGTGTGTGTATATTTCGTGGTCTCGTCAGTCAAAAACTCGTATTATTACGTTTTTTCATTAGCAAGCGCGAGGATAGATAGTCACATGCTTCAAAATCGCGTGCAAACGATCGAAAGGTAAAAATAGCTTGCCTAGGTTAGACTTACTCAAATACACTTCTATTTTAAATATTTGCATTTTCCTATGACAGTGAAGAACCCTGAAAAAATCGGAAATGTAATTATGCGTAAAATAGTCATTTATGCCGTCCAAGTTTTTTTTTTAATTGTGCTAAATTGAAAAAAAAAATTTGTTAAATAGGTTTTGCCTTTATATTATGATATTCCAAATTTGAGAAGAGAAATAAGAAAATTTAACAGTGATATATAAAATATTGTATTTTTCCTAATATTTTATGTATTGTGGAATTTTTTCCTAGCAATTTGGACTAGATTTAGATTTGATGGCAGAATGAGTGGGTGAATTTTTAAGCTAACGGAAGAATAAAAAAAAAATTACAGATAGAAAAAATATAAATCATAACACCAAGATGTTATAAATTATTTTTTAAGGCTCTTGTTCTTGTTCTTTCGCTGATTATTAAATATTTTTCTCTTCTACGAGCAGAAACTACCGCAGAGAATAATATATCGGCAAACTTCTGCAGATTGCTTAGTTAATATTTATGCGAAAAGTCTAGACTCTGTACCAAATGACTAAAGTGTCCCAAATTATAAAACATTAGTACAAGAAGAAACTTTTGTACGTTTAATATAAGTTTTCTAGCTAATATAAGTCCAAATTTACATGTAAGTTGAACAAATCAAATTTTGTGAAATAAACGACTTGAGTGTTTTTTTTATTGAAAAATAATTATTTAATTTGTATAAAAATGACAAGGAATGAGAAGAAGATTTTTTTAAGCGAAGGAAGTTTTAATCGAACTGAATTAAAAAATGTTTCGTCACTATATTTTTCAAATTATAATTTCTTCATTGAAGTAACTAATTAAACTATTTATTTAGGTTATTATAATATTGTAAATTGCAAATGTAAATGTAATAATTGAACTCTAGAATGATGTTTTAAATTTTTTTAATATCATGATTATCTGATTTTGATTATTGAATTTGTAGAATGTAATTTTGCGTTTTTATAAAATAATTGTCAATAGAATTTAAAAATATCTTTACAAATTTAATTACGAAATTATAGTAGAATTTTTTTTGTGGCTAGACGAAAATAAATTAGATACCCTACGAAATTTTCCAAGAAAAGGCACTTGAAATTTATTTTCGATTTAGAACGTAGCGAAAAAAAATTTTTTTTTCAACTGCAATTAAAAGATATTGCAAAAAGATAAATCTATCAAAATTTTTAAATAATTTCAAAATTCATTTTGAAAGTATTTTGATTACACTAGATAAGATTACAGTATTTTTTTTGTGATATAAAATCGTAATTTGTATCGATAAAAATTTAAATAGCAGCTTATCAATTTTATCAATCAATTTAATCGATCAGAAGAAAATTCAGCTAATATCTGAGGCTTGGTAGAAAAGTTCAAAATAATATTTATCTTATCCATTTAAATAAAATTTGCCATGCGCTCGATCCGATATCGAAATTTAGGCGAAAATTTGCTAAAAATATTTGCTAAAAAAATTCCACGTGGTTAAAAATTAAATTAAATTAAAAAAATATATTTAATTGTTTTTGTAAATTTATTTGTTTAGAATGTTATGTAAAATTATATATATTTTTAAAGAACAAGCCTAAGTAAAAAAAAAAGTTTCTTAAGCAGGTTTTTATTATTAACACGTTCTTGTGCAAGCAAACTTGTTACTTCATAAAATTCTAAAGGTGTTAAATAATTTGTAACTCCAATACAATTTTTTCTAACTTGATTTAAAAATTACTAGCTCATTTAAAACGTGTAGAAATATTAAAATATATTAGGAAAGTTGAATTTATATTTTTTTCTCTGAGAAAATTAGTAGAAATATTTTTCTTTAATCTCGGCATCGTGTTAAATGAATATTTAAAAATTTGCAATGGTTTGAAATATTTTTGAAAAATATTTATATGTACATTAAATGCAAGTTTAGGATTATACATTTTTTTTTATTAAATTTTTATAAACATTTGAAAAAATTGATAAAAATATACATAAATTTGCATAAAATCTTAACAGTTTCTTGTAATTTTAATTTTCTAAAGTATCGACTGTAAATTTAACTTCAAACTTTAATAAAAAAAAACATTTTAAAGTGTCTCTTTTGATATTCAAATCAAATAATTACAAAAAACTGGCTATTTTTTCAAATTAAAAAATAAGCGATAAAAAAATCTGTTTATTGACTTTAAAATATTCCCAAGTCATCTGAGCCTATTATTAGCAAACATTACATAATATATTTTAAAGAGTTCTTGGAAAAAACGCAATAAATATTCAATAGAAAATGCTGACTGACAAGAATACAAAATAGCTATTTTGTGGTTTTTTTTTTTAAATATAAATAAATGTTGTAAAATACGACATTCTTGATATTTCAAAATTATCTTTTATTATCAAATTGTAGATAAGATAACGAAAATTTTACTTGGTGGATTATTCAAGATTCAATTTAAAAAATCTACAAATATTTCAAAATATTTTTTGCACATCTGATATGCAAATTTGTGTATTTCATTAATTAATCTTTTATCTAGAGCAAAATGGAATTTTATTTACACAGTTAGCATATTTAGAATTTTATGCAAATGTATTTTGTTGTAAAATATTTCTACGTAATAGAATAACTTAATTGTAATTCTATACAAACGTATAAAACTACAAATTAGCTTTAGTCACATGCACTTGTGCGATAATAATTTCGTAATTTTATTTTTAAGTATTAAAACAATTGTAAAATGCAATATAATATATTTGATAATCAGATTATGATAATTTGCGATTTTTCAAGTATAAATTTCATTTTAATTATATTTTATCAAGTGCGAAATTTAAGAATTCAGATCGCGATTTAAAAAAAAAAATTTAACAGTTAATAGTTTATTAATACTATTAGCATATTTTTCAAAAATTTCTAATTTTCTATATATAATGCGATTTAAATTGTATATGCAAAACTGATCGTGTTAAAGAAATAAACTGATAGCGAAAATCAAAACAAGATTATTTTTAGTTTATTTTGATTTATGTAATTATTATTCAATTCACGAGCTTTTGCCGATGATAAGATATATCGATGCAATAGTTTATCTGCACGATATAAATTGCAAAAAAAAAATATGTAGAAAAAAAAAAGAGCTAACGTACCTTATCAGGCATGTTCTTGATGCAATATTAGAAAGACATATTTAATTAAGTTGATGTAATAAACTTTTATCAGGGAATTATTTTTTTTATTAATATACAGCGATGATGTATATACGTATGTGTACGTAAATATGTCGTAATGAGTAATGAAATGAAGTTTAATTTGAATTAATTTAATTTGGAGAAGAATTCTGCTAGTTTCAATAATGGTGAAAATTAAAATTAAAATTGGTCATTTTTGAATTTTTTTTAAAACAAATCTGACGTAGCTAAAATTTTTATGAAACAGCCATTATTTCGTGCAAACCTTTCTAAATGTGCTAGTAAAAATATTTCGTCCTTACGTCGTTTGTGTCAAACAAAAATTGTAATAGTTTTAGTTGTGGTTTAAAATATAACTAAAAATTGGCAGAAAAATAATGATATTTTTTAAGAGAAAATTAATACATTTAAAGTTTCCAAAATTTGTCATTATCTCATTTAACCCCTTCTTAATATGTGTCAAAAATATTACGTCCTTACGACTCTTCAGTCAAAAAAATCTTGTCCGGAAAGACACCATGTTTTTTTTTATGAAAAAAAATTATTTTACTTTAATTTAACAAATTTAATTTTGTTCTTAATAAATCCAATGTCCTTCAACAATATATATTTTATCGCCACGCGTACATTTAGAACTTCGAAAAATTAATTTGCACTAGCATGAGATAATTAATGTTTATTGCAAATCAAATTTTGCAGATCGCTTTAATTATCACATTTGTTATTGAGTTCAAATGATTGGCGGTGAATCCTTCGTGAACAAATTTGGTTTTTTTTTGCAAAAAGTGACATTTGACATTTAGTATATTACATTACCAATGAATTAAAATTTTTTTTTGAAGCGATAAAATATCCACGAGTATAAAACGACTTCAGGTACAATAAATAATGAAATTCCTTATTTATTGTTTGTTTTTTTAAATCGAATTGATACTAGATAAAAATAGTCAAAAATTTGGTACTAATAAAATATAATAATAAATTTTACTTTTTATAGTATTTTGTTAAAAATATGAAAAAATACGACTTGCAAATACACCGTAATAAAGAATAACATATTTAATCGACGATGTGAAATTTTTGCACATAAAAACAGAGCAACATTTTACGCAGGCAAACACGTGCATTTAAAAAATTCAAACATTGTTGCCAGTACAGATGTGATTATGCTAGTTGCATATAGTAAACAAAACTGCAGTTGATTTATCAGCGAGTCTCTGGGTCAGTTGTAAATCCAAAATACGTTGTTTGACGCAACGAATAAAGTAGCCATAAAGTATTTAATAGTCTACTTGATGTAATAATTATATATATTTAGAATCCTGCCTAACCTTCACATTGGTTCGCTCAGAATATCAGTGCCGGATCATAAATAATTTTTTTTAAACGTACATTTTTTTATTACTTGCTAAATTATAATTTTTCTATAAAATAATGCGAGGTCTCTATTCATATAGACAATCGATTTATTAATAGTACGAAAAATAATATTTTTTAATTTTTTTGTGGCTGCAATTCGAACCCACGCCTTAAGGATGTCAAAATTAACCCAAGTCCCATATTTTACAATATTTATTTTAGTAAATAATTTTTTTTGGTCATATTACTAATTTTTAATACTTTAAAAAATATGAAATAATTTGGTGAACTTCGTGTAAGTTTAATTTATTCTTTTCGTAATTATTGTTACAGTATTTTAAATAAAATTCAATGAACGTAAAAATGCCGTAAAAATCGAACAATTTTGCGGATCGGCAGAAATAGAATATTTTCAATTTTTGGACGCCGCTGCTTTTTATTAATATTGACTATTATTGTCGCCACTATTGTAGAACACATGGTTGCCTATAATTTATGCCACACCATATAGTATTTGCTATAATTTGTCAAATTATCCTTATTTTAATTTGAAAAAAAAAAAAAAATTATATCCAATTTGTTTCGTATACAAAATTGTTTAATATTAATCAGTTTAAATGTAGAAGCTGTTCTAAATGGACGTAGAAAATACCATTTTGTGCTAGTTGAGAGTTTGGTCTAGATTTGCGTGTTCTATATTCAGTTTGTTTTAAAACTTATCACATTTTAAATGCGCCCGAAAATATTCACTGGTGTTTGCTCCGAGTTCGGACACCCGCTTCACCTTTGATAACAAACAGACTTTGTATTCGAAAATAATTTTATTCATTTACCATGCGCTATAAATACAAAAAATCCATTTACTTGGAACGGTATTTAAAAAATCACGAGAACAAATATTCGTCTACGCACTACGTTTTGAACAAAACACGATTCTTTTGGTTTGAAATAGAATATCTTTGTTAAAAAAAATGTTTTACATTAAAACTTTGAAAAAGCTTATCAAAAAAAAATATTTTTAATGGTTAAATTATATTTAAAATATACATGGTATGTCCTAACGCATAAATTGCAAAAATAGAATGCGAGTAATATATAATTTACCAGTTAGAAAAAACGATTGAATTATTTTTTAATACGATGAACTAATTTAATTAGATATTTATAGGAAAATCCTGGTGGAAATAGAATTGTTGTTTTTATCGTTCAAATCTTTTTGACCTGTCACGAGTGCATTAGTTAAT
This sequence comes from Leptodirus hochenwartii, assembly GCA_947310635.1. Classification (NCBI taxonomy): domain Eukaryota; kingdom Metazoa; phylum Arthropoda; class Insecta; order Coleoptera; family Leiodidae; genus Leptodirus; species Leptodirus hochenwartii. Next base: position 580,082 of record OX371183.1, on the reverse strand, counting down.
TACCATTGCCGAAGAAGAATAATATTCGTATATAGACGCACTTCGATTAACACTAAAATATAAAACTTGTACAATTTTTTGATTAATAAAAACATATAACATAAATTTAAAACGTCCAGTTTTAAAGTAGGTGAACTAAAATTCTAATCGATTATTTGAATTAATTAAGTCATCGTTAATTGGAGACTAGCTCTAAATGTAGTTTTCCTCACAAAATTTCTATAGTTAGGTCACGTATATATTAATAATGCCCAAGTTTTGACAGGCGATTGGAAATGATCCAAACTGCAAAAATGTACCAGCCTGAAAATTAATGGACGGTGTTTATTTTTTAAGATGCTAGTTTTTAAATTACAAGCTTTAAGAAAAACATTTTTTTCTACAGAATTATTTGGTATTATATTTGTTTCATTCGATGGTTTTTAAGGCATATAGTTTTGGCTCGTTTTGTACCTAAAAAAAAATGCCTAATCTTTCAAAAAAAAAATTCTTGACAGAATTATTGGTTATCATATTCTTTTCAACAGGCATTTAATTTTTGGCTCGTTTTTCTTCTAAAAAAAATTTGTTTCTTACAAAATTATATATTTTTGCATGTATTGTGTTTTAAGGTGTGTGATTTTTTTTTTTAAAGCCTGAATCGTCAAATATTTGTATTAAAAAAACGAATATTGCATACAGCGCTTAGAAATCCTTGAATTGCGTTAACCAGTAAATAATTAAGTCTACCTATTAGTCCACATGCACATCATATGTTTATGTATTTATACTATAGTTTTCATAGTTCAAAATCTATTGTGAAATAGTTAAATTGATGGTTTTAACAACGAGTTGAAACGACGAAATTACGCGCTTGTTTCAACAATTTAAATGAATACAGCTGGGTTTTTTTTCCTGGAGATATACAAAAATGTGAAATTGATATTTCATATAATGCGGCATTTTGTGCACTAGGTCCGTGTTTTTTTTTATGATGAAATAAGAATTTTATAGAAATAAGAATTTAGAATGGTTGGCGAATTAATGAATCAGCCTGTATAAATCTTCTTGTTCTTAAATTGTGCCTTGCTGTTGTCTAAAATAATATTTTGTCTACCTACTTTATTTTACTTGTGCTGTTTCGGAACATTAAAATTGTGTGAAAAATTGGTTTGGCCAAACAAAAAAATGTAGTTTTCAATTTTTTTCGTGAAATTTCGTGAGATTTTACAAATTTTACAATTTTTCTTTTAAACATTCAAGAAATGTTTAAATGAATTTTTTTTATTGCACTTTTAAAATAAATTTCAATATGTTTATTTTCGACATGTTAAAACGAAATAATTTTTTTATGATAAGGATATATATTTTTTAATTTACAGGGAATAGCTAAAAATAAGTCATGTGTCATTTAATTTCAATGTGCCATACAGTTCTTCGTATTTTTTAAATAAATTATTAAAAAAGACTGAATAGAAATTTGCATATGTATTTATTAAAAATATATGTACAAGCATAAAAAAATCTTTGTAAAAATAATTTTCCACTCATTATTGTAGCTGTAAAATGCTAATTAGCTAAATGTAATTTTAATGAGCGTTTTTTTTGTTATTATTTTTTAAATCGTGTAAATGCATAAAATAAATAAATTCTATTTTGTTCGGAGAAAATTGAATATTGCAAAAAAATCATTACATCGCTAAATTATTTTAACCAACGTTTTATAAAAAATATGTTAAGTTATAACATTTATTATAAATATAATCAAATGCGTATTTCCTAATAGAAACCTCCATCTTCACTATAAATGCAATTAAGGCGCATAATATATAAAAAATATATTTGAATCTTAATTTTTAAATATATAAATATACATAAAATATACTAAAATTGGCATTTGCGAAAAAAAAACGTCTTTCAACAAGATTATCAAATTAAACTATTAAATATATTTTAAATAAATGTGAACTTTATGTCCAAAATGTTGCAATTATATTTATATTGGCCGATAAAGTTTATGATTTTTTGAGTTGTTCAAGCGAAAATTAAAATGTATGTAGATGTTTTATGGTTTACATTATACAGGGTGATTTTTTGAAAATTTATGCATCCTGGATTTTGTCATAATTATCAGACTAAAAATAAATTTAGTAAGTTTCTTCAAAATTTTATTTTATAGAAATTTTTACTTCTTCAAAAAACAATCTTTCTAATTTTCCTTATTAATTTTTTTTAATAATACTTATTTTCCAAATAAAAGCCTTTTCGTTAATTCGTTAATGGCACATAAAAAATAATTTACAAAATCGTTTCGTTTAGTTTTTATGAAGACATTTCCATTTTTACATCGAAATAATTTTTGTCCTTTCATTAGATGTTATTTAACAGCAATTTATTATTGTATTTGAGCTGAAATTTTACAAACTTATAAATCAATCTATTTTATTTTATTCTACAATTAAAAAAAAAAATACTACGAAATCGAAACGATAGAATTTGTAAAATACTAAAATAACTTTGTAGTAAATACAAATTTTAACTACTTATTTTAAGCGATGTTATTAAGAAATTCGCAGAATTAATATTTCCGAACTGCAGGTTTAATTAATAGATATTTCGACAGGGTTTTAATAAATACCAACACATCCTTCAACAAAAATATTTAAAAATATACAAAACCATTTCTCGTCCTGCCAAATTTCAGTGCAATCATTATCATTAATTTTAACACATAAAAATCGATGTAAATATTTTTTTCATTAAAATTATATTATATAGAAAAAAAACCAATTGTACAAAAAAAAATTAACCTAAAAACATTTTTTTTATAAACATTTTATGCTGTTTTATTTTTCGATATTCGATATTCAATTTTTACACGCTGAATTTCTTAATTTAAAAAGTTTTCATCAATCTATTCTTTCAGATTTTCATGCGTAGATCCACGTCATATTCTATAGACGATTCACAAAAAAAAAACGAGACGCCAGTTTAACTGCAAATATTTTTAGATCATCGTTGTTTTATTTTAAGGAGTCGAGTTGTCTAAATATTTTAAATGTACACCAGAGAGAAGAACGCCCGGTATAAACACATGTTTGGATCTGGAAAATTATTTTCTGGTTCATTATTATTGGCTGCGATTGTACTTGAAATATTCCCTAATCGTTTGCGTAAAATAAAACGAACGCGCGATTTATTTGTGAAAATGAAAAACCTCACTTATTTTTAAATGTTACTCATTCAAGGATGGGTGTAATGAGTGGATATGATCAAATTCTTCATTTTTTTTTTAAATGGGAATTTGAATTTAATTTTATACGCATTTGAGTGATTTTTTGGTTGACAAAAAAGTTTTTTTTTGGGAGATCTTTTATACAATTTTTTTGTTGTTGTAGAATTCAACAAAAATTTCATTTTATTTCATAGATCTAAAAACAATCTACCCATTTTTTTCTTGAAAATAAAATTAGAACATAAAAAGTTCTGATTATCGAATTTTAGAATAATTTGATAATTATATATATTATTTAATAATTTTGATAATCAATCCAAAAATGGAGTCGATATCGAATTTTTCAATTTGCAAAATCATATCCATCGATGATGACAAATCAAGATAATAAAATCTGGCAATTTGTTTGCGAAATTGGAAAATCTTTCTTATTGTAAAAATTTTCCTCATTCAACTTGGGTTAAATAATCGTAAAATATAAATTATTCCATTTTTCTTCATTGGGAATTTTAATTTTAATTTATACACGCCAAACGAAGACATTTTTCACTTTAGTGTAAAAGTAAAAAAATTTTTTTGTCCATTTTGTCCAATTTTGGTCCATCGAAAAATATTTAAAAAATATTTCTTCAGAAAATTATTAAAAAAAGCTGTATATTTCTCATTGAGAAAAATTCGAAACTAAAAATATTGTCTGGGGGTGTTTTAAGTCATGAAAAAAATTGTTTGAAGAAAATAGCGAGTTTTAGAAAAATATTTGTAACACGAAAATACAAATAAAAGAATTTTGATAACACCAATAAAAAAAAACGAGACGACGTCGAATTTTTCAATTTGCAAAATCACATCCATCGATGAAGACAAATCAACGTTCCAAAGAAAAAAATAAAAAATCAAGAGGTAATCGAAATCACGTTGTATGGCCAAAAGAAGTCTTTTCCAAAAGTTGTATTTCCAAACGAAGCAATTAACTAGATCAAGAAGAAAATCGAGCTACCACATGATTAAAGAAGAACATGCACACGGACTACCTCCCCACACACACATCACTTCTTCGATTTGAATCGTTGAATTGACCAAGCAAACACGTGCTCAATCAATCAATGCACACCACTGACCTAACCACTCTTCGATCTCGGAACGGTCCGATCCGATCACAACTTCAACAACACATGCACCGATGTGCATATGTTCTGTTCTCCTGATACATCGGATGCACTAAACCACGTGACGTCACCAGGTGCATGTGCAACAAACGGTTGCACTTTGACGTGGTGGCCAGCCAAGGCGATGGTCGTCGTCGCCGACGAGACTGCAAGGTTGGAGGACATGTTGAACTGGTTGGTGAGCCACTGGCATATGTGCATAGCCGTACCGTGGTGGAGGTACAAGAAGGTACCCCCCCCCCCCCAATACCGAAAGATTAAGGTCCAAAGAACCGAAGGTAAAGTGGAGTTTGGTTGGGAGTAAAACTCTTGAAGCAAAAAATCAAATATGTTGTGGACGATTACAAAAAAAACAATCAAGAAAAGTTTGCCATTAATAAATAAATATTTGCAAATAACTTTGGACCATTTCAGCGAACTATTTTGGAATGTACGCTTATGGTAAGTATGTTGATATTTTGCAAATTGTAGATTATGCATTTATATGTAACCAAACTTCTCGATTGGTGAAGAAGGTTTTTTTTTTGAATAATTGCACAAAATGTTGTTGGTGTTGAGCGATCTTTGATTGTGGAAGCAGTTCGTTTTGACAATTGGTACAGTTAAGATCGGATTGTGTCTCGATATTATATTGATTGATAATTATTAATTTAATAATTACAATTGATGTTTGGAAGATTGCAAGAGTTAATGTCCAATTTCATAAATTTTTTCGGTATGAAAATTTGCGCTTGTGAATTTTTCTGTTTAAATATTTCCCATCAAAATCACTTGCAGATGCTAAATTGTGAGATCAAATCCCCGTAGAAAATGTGATAACGTTTTGCCAAAAAAAAATTCAAAGGGAAGAGACAACGAACCATTGAACAAAGAAAAGACAACGAACCATCGAACAAAAAAAAAAACCATTGGTTTTTGTCAAATGCGATTTATTCAAAACTAATTGTTCCACAGCAAAACTACTTGCAGATTTAGATTCCTCAGATCGTTTCCTTTCAAAAAATGCTTCAATCAGTCGTTTTTAAAAATAATTGCCGTACTATAAAAATACTTCCAATGACCTGTGAAAAATCAAGTATTCGCGCGTGACTTTTTAAAGAAATTGTGGTTCTTCTCACATCGTTTCTGTAATATTCAGTTCATATTATTTGATAAAACTTCTAAGTGATACGATTTGAATCGTCCGATTTTGTTTGTATATTTCAATAAGCGACTTTTAAACATATTTTATGTATTTTTGGTGATAAGCCGAAGATAGAGTCAGAGTTCTCCAGCGCTCGATTGATAAAAATTATATTTGATTATGCACTTAGCTACAAATGCTATCTCTATCATCATAACATTAAATTAGATATTTATTTAAAAAAAATTTTTTCATCAGTTCAAAAATAGTTGCGAAATTAAACCTTGATTATTTAAAATAATCAAAAACAATTTTTTTTTACCACCAAAAATATAATCGATTATGGTATATAGACTAGTATTAATTGTTACTACTGATGGTGTGAGCGTATGCTTCGAAATGCGCATGTAGATCCTCTAAAAAAAAATCCTTTAAGTTGTGGATTAAAATAATCTTGTATATCAATGAATTGATTTTTTTTTCTTCAAATTTGCGCGGAAAAGTTTGCATGGGCAATTTTTTTTTGTTTACATCGCCAACGTCTTTGTAGAGCAAAAAATTAATGAAACAGCTGTTTGCGCACCGACAACATATCTGCCGAATTATAAAGTTTCCATGTTACAAAAGATATTTATTACAGACACATGTTTATAAGATTTAATATCATTTATAAACGTGTATGTGTTTGGTTGCGTTGGAAGAAAATTCAGTTTTCGAAAATGTACATCCAAAAATAACGGGCTGTATAATATACGGGGTGGCCGATATAAAGTAATGGCTTAATGAAGTAAAAATAAATTTTCTGTCGGATTTCTAAAGATTTTTTTTTCAACCAGATGAGATTGGTTTAAAAATTCTGTTACTTGGCTTTTATTATTGGGTATTAACGACGAATTATATATTTTTGTGCTGATTTGATTAATTAATTTTTATTATTTTTTTGTTTCAGGTAAGCTAATAAATTGTATGGACGAATTTCCAACGCCGATTTTACGAAATTAATTGAAATTAATTAGGTAAAAATTAATATACATAAAATAAATTAAATAAACACCATAAATAATAAAAAAAATATATTTTAGGCTTTTAATAAAATTTATTTATTCATAAAAAAAATCATTTATATAAAAAAAAAATGTTGATTGTGTTTTCGATTGATTTTTTGGCAGTAAAATTGTAGATATGAAAATAATCGCTCTGTATATGACGAAGCTAATATTAGGGAGCGTCTCTATTCTATTTTTACGATATATTTTTTGTCGTGGATTTAAAGAATCACATTCTTCATGTGAATTGCACATGGCAAAGTCAGCCATATTTGAAAATATTAGTTTTTGTATAAATGTTCGTTTAAATATAAATTTGTACAACTGGTATGATAAGATATGATGTGTATATTGATTTTTGAGCTGAAAAAATTACTTGCGGAACTTCAAAAATTTTAAATTTAACTTTTTGGTTCAATATATCAACTTTTGCATAATTTGTTCAAATATATATTTTTTTCGCTGTTGAGATAATTTAATTAATCAGGCAAATAAAAAAATTATTTACTGATAGCTTTCGTAGGAAGTTGTTTAAATTTTTAGTGACTCGATTTGAGAAAAATATACACAAGTGTTTGAAGAAACTAAATTTATGGGAAATTTATTTTGTAGGTTTGTCAATTCTGTTGAAAAATCCGACTTTACATTCGCATGCAATGTTTGTCTATTGATTTTTGCAAATGCCACTGAAATCGTGTTGGTACGGCTTAAACCAGAGGTCCTTAAAATTGTAAATTAATCGCTTGTAGAATGGGAAATTTTAATTCAAACGCTTGCTACGAAAATGCGTAAATAATTGAGATTTTCAGTTGAATTAATAAAATGATCCAAGAATCGATAAAAACGTTTTACAATAAATAAATAAATAAATAATTTCCATGCAAATTTTATCATTTAAATTAATTTCATCATTGAAATTGTTAAAAATAATCGTATATTAAATATCAAAATTAACAGCAAAATTTCGACTGTTCAAAAACATGTATTTTTAAAATCTGGTAAAATGAAAGTAAAAAATGTCTTTGAAAGGATGTTTTTTTACCACTGGTTTATGCCAGAGATACAGATAACATTTATATTGATTTTGCACTTTGCTGTCCACAATAAACCCAAGAATAGCCGTTTCAGTTTTGTAAAATAACATTAGCTATATAAAAGCGTTTTAGGAAATATCTGTTTGGGACTTTCTATAAAAAATTATTTGGTATTTGAAAAAGTCACCATAAAAACGGAAATATTTTTCAACTTATTATTGTACATAACATGCAAATGTTTGTGGACTAATAGAAAATTTTGAAAAGTTTCAGAAGTTTTTTTCGTGTTTTTTCTCCTTAGTTGTATTTCGATGGAATATTTCGAGTGCTCTAATTTATTAATTATTTTTAATATGTGATTCGAATTGTAAAATTAATTTTTGTATTACAAAATTTGAACGAATTAAAAAAATGGCTGATGTAAAATTTTCAAGTTCGTAACACATTTTTTTGGTTGCGATTTTTGCGAATAAAAAATCGGGACTGAACAAAGTAAATTAACAATGTAAATTTACGGTATTAAAAACGCTCGCTGGACTAATTAATATTAAAATTATAAATACGCGTCTGTGTGAATTAAAAAAAAAATTTTTGTAGGTACCTTGAAATAATTATAATTTATTTTGGTGTTACAATTTCGGTGATATTATCGCACTTGCCAAGTGCGATAATTAAATGATAATTTTAAATTTCAACACGCGAAACTTGTTGATAAAATGGTTTTAAATTTTTTATTATATGCAACTGTTTTTGCGCTGTTGTAGGACTAATTGTCTAAGAACATATTTGGTTTTAAAGCGGAAAAGAATTAATATTGTAAATGTGTGTTGTAAAATCAAAAATTAGTTAAAAAAATATTATAAAAATACATTTGATTTTATATATAGTCAAGAATAGTATTAAAAGAACTGTTTTTTAAAGATATGCGAAATTTTTTTTAAGTTTATAGCTTTTTTTTTTAAATAAATGAACAAAAGGGTCCTTAAAGCCTTAAATTTATTTTTAGCGATGGGATTAAATTTAGCGATGGTATTTTTTTTTCTTTAGCTAGCGAATCTTATTATACTACAATTTTTTTTTGGCGTAAAAAAAATTGAAATTCACTAGTTGCATTTTTTAAAGCGTCTCATCCATATCTTATGAAAATGATTATATGAAAGAAAATTTGAACAGCAAAATAAATTTAAATTTAAGCCCTAAAAAGATTTCATTGCAAGATAGTTTAAAAAAATGTTTTAAGTTATTTATCCTAAAAAATTGATTTTTTTATCAACTATAGTACGTTCGAAAATAATTGGTAAACCACGTAAAATAAATAACGTTCTATTTATCATTTTTTGACGTGTCAAATTATTCTATAATTTATTCTTGCGCCAAAAGCGGAAGTTGCTTTGATTAGAATTATTATACTTAGTACCTCTTACGTTCCAGTTGCGCAAAAAAATTTAAATTTTTAACAATTTCCCATGTAATATATTCTAAATAAAGCAAAACTATATCAAATCTAATCTGCCAAAGCCGACACGAAAGACATAAATATTACTACACTGTCAAAAGATATTAAACAGCACAATGCAGGAACGTATTAGAAAAAATATCGTTTTTTGCAAATAAATTGGTTAAAAAGGATTTTTTTCATTTAATAATATGTTTCTTGCAAAAAAGTGTGTCTTTAATTTTCTTTTGATTAGTTCTTTTATTGTTCTGTCAGATTAGGCAATTAAAAAAAATTTAAACGAAATATTTAAAAAAATATTTCATTGTCATAACAATTCATTTTTTATCCATCAAAATGATCCTGAATCGATCCCGTTGGATCTGAAGAAATAAATATCTTGTAGCTGGAAGATATGCATGTGCGACTAGATAATTATCGTGTTTAAGTCGGTGCCCAAGTACCGATGAAAGTACCTCTGCAGAATTATGTATTTGACGCTGTTATAAGTTGCGTTGTCTGATTATTCAATGCGATTTGAATACACGGAGAAGGAAACGAAAGAAACAGTGAGGAAGTACTTTAATGAGAATATATACACCGTGATTGCGTGCGATGAGATTGCGTTCATTAAAGAAGGGGCTGGTGACTTTTTTCTGTCTGGTAGATGCGATCGAAGGAAGAGAAATGATTTTTCTAAAAGTAGATATTTGCAAATTTAGTCAAATTGGTATTTAAAAAAATGTAACTGGAAAATATAAATAAGAGCATTAAAAAATTTTTTTTTCATCTCCTAAATCTTCAATATAATTTAAAATTTTGAATTTTCCTAATAACAATTTTATATATAAAAGAAATCGTTTAAATTCGAACTTTTTCTTTGTGGAGAATTTAAAATCATCGGTATAAAATTTTTGTCCGTTATTATTTTTATTTCAAAAAAATATTTAAACACGATACTGCATCTAGAAAAATGAAAAATAGATATAAGAACTTGCTAAACATTTTTTTTTAAAATTCTATTTATGTTTTAAAGATTGATATAAATAAATAAAATCTTCTACACAATTTTAGATTTTGAATTGTCCAGTTAAAAAAATTAATTAAGTTAATTTTTTTAATATTCTATTCTGTGCCTTTTTGGGAAATAGGAAAATTTCTTGTATAAACATTTTGTCGATGATTTGTTTTAGGTTTAAAATTTTTTATAGAGACGGTACTGCAATTAGAGCCATAAATTTAAATAACTCAGTTTAAACATTTCCTTAGCTCGATTTAAATTATTATCACAAAATGATTTAATATTGATAATAACATTTGCCTTAGTCCAATCTTTAATTCGAAACTTTCATATTTTATATAGTAATATCCAAAAAACTACGAGTAACAAATTGAAAAACGCATTTATTTGCAATTAAACAATTAAGAATAAAAGAGTTGAGACAAACGAAAGAGACAAACAAAATATATTTGTCTAAATTAGCATATTTTTTATTTTTTATTATATAAATCATTTCATTTTGAGTGTATAAAAAGTTCTAGATCAGTTTCTGAAAATTTTCTAGCCAAACAAGATAAACAAAAAATTAAAAATCTTAAATAAAGTCGCTGAATTAGTTTTCTATCTAAACAAGACAAACAAAAAATATTTCGTTTCGTTAACACAAAAAAAAATAATTTTAAATCACTTTACGTTTGGTTATACAAAATACGAACTTCTGTTACTATTTACTGTTAAAATTAATATCGTAGGCGTATCAGAAATTGTTCGCTTCGGCTCGGAACTGGGTACTAAATGCGACGTGCCATTTATCCATATATCTATACGATATGTGCAAAGACGAAAGAGTAAACGGCGAAGGAAGGACGTCTATCTGTTTTACGCGGCCACTTTCACTTGCTGGATATAAATTGTTTCGGACGTTTGGAGAAATGGCAAGTAACAACTGAATTACACAGTTTGTTCGAATATATCGAATCTAAATTCGAGACTAATTTTACGTCGATTTTTAAGAAAACACGCAAAAAATGAGTGGGATTTTAGTTTTTAAAAAGGCTATGAAAATATTAATGTTCTTGCGCATCAAAAAAACAGTTACTGAAGCGAAAAATGAAGTGTTTTAATTAGAAAATGTTCGCACACCTGAAATGAAAAAATTCTAGTCGTAAATGATTTTTTTTTTTGCGAAAAAACGTTAAAAAACAACTATTTTATGCGTAAAAAACGAATATTTTAATTAGGATTTTTGTATGGTCACTGTGTATATAAGAAAGGAACCATGGCCAAAAATTTTTTTTTAGCGCTGAAAGAAGTTACGAATTTTAATAAATAATACAAATTTGAATTTTAGATATATTTAACGCTAAAAATCAATTATATTATTTGTTAAATCAATAATTGTTTTAAATATCAATTCGTAATTTTTTGGACAGTACGAAATATACGAAATGGATGTTCCTATAATATTTTTTAATCACGGATAATTAATGACAACTTTTATTTTAAGAAAAAAAATAAAAAAAAATTTTTTGTGTAATATTTTTATCAAAATCTAAACTTTTAAAATATTATCTTACATCAAAATATTGCACAATAAAACAATTTTCACTTCACATCCAGACTTGTTTCTTTTACGAGCAATTTCCTGCGAATTATATGAAAATATTTTTATATAACAGTTTAAAAATTCCTTCCAGACAAATAAACACATCCCTTAACTAAACATCCCCTACGTCTCTTTTTAGACTTAAAAATATCAAATCATAACACAAAGTATCCTTAAATTTTTTTACATCCTTAGATTTAAAAAAATCCTTATAAAAACGCTATAAAAAATAACGTTAAAAACGTTAAAAAAACTACCTAAAAATTTACCAAAAAAAAAAACCATTTGCAGAATTTTTCAAAATAATATACCCGGTGTAGTTTTTAAACAAAAATCTTGTTATATAAAATATTAACCTTTTTAAAGCAATAAATTCAAATCATATCTTCGTCGATGTGTAGCGTACAAAAATATTTATGTACTCGGTGCAGATACTGGTGGGTCACGTGACATGTTCACGTGACCACTGTTTAGATGAGTCACGTGCAAATTCAGGTGCAAATGCAGAAGAGTTTTGCAGACATTCCCCTTAAAATATCCAATAAGGGAAGCACTTTTTCCTCGTTTGAATTTTTTTACAGATTCAATTGAATATCAAATCTCGCGGTGGTAAGATGCGAAATATAAGTATAAGTGTCTTCAAAAATTCGGTGGTGATTTGGTACTTCTTTGAATCAATGAGTTTCTTAAGGAAAATGTGGTATAAAAAAGTTTTTTCGTGCGGTGGAAATATATTATCATTCGGATTTTGATGTTTGAAGAAGTGTTTGGTCATGAAAAAAAATTAAAATTTTTTTTTTAAGAAGAAATTCTTGTGTGTCCATCATTGATAGACGTATAATAAAAGTGAAAATTTAAAAGTGTGTTTATTTTGGTGCTGAAATTGCAGGCCAACTATGGCCTCGGGATAGTAATGGCTATTTTGTAATGTGCGCTCCAAATGAGATAGAGCTGTACCAGGGGCGTACCCAGAATCCAAGCCCAATCTACCACCAGCCAATGGTATAAATTGTACCTTTGGCAAATTCAATTTTTATAAGTCGAAATTTAGGTAGCACCAACGCCATTTGAGCCACCCATCGAAGAATCATCAAGAAATTGCGAAGGGTGGTTTAGTTCTGATCAATCCTGGCAATATTCGCGAGGTGATTTATTATCTGCAACTGCGGTAACATCTGGCAAAGAGGGCTGGACTTACCACCAATTACAATCGGTTAATTCATCAATTTCAACTCAACTGTTCTTGGTTGATGGACTACATCAACAACAACAAATTTGGCGCGAAGGTAGAAAAAAAAAATCGTTTCTTGTTGTGTAAATTTGAAAAAATCCGGAAGGATTTATCTGTTGTGGAATTTTTTATTTGATCATATATAAAAAAAAGTTCTTATAAAGGCTATTGGAATATATTTGTTGATTTTTAAAACATTATTTATTCTAAACGACGATCAAGAAAAATGAATATTGTATTCTAATTTACACTTCCATTTATCATCTATCGTTTACATAACCTAAATTGAAAAAATTTAATAAATTTTCTGGAAATATATCTACTAAAGAAACTAAACGTTTCATTTGAATTTTTTTCTATTTTTTTCGTATAGAAAATATATTTTTACTTTGCCACCGTATTTTGTCTTTCTGAATAAGTCGAAGGGTATTATTTTATGAGGGGGCGTTTGGGGGGCACTCAGAAATATTATATTACCATATGTATTATGTTTACCAAATTAAGGCATTTTTATTAGGGAATTATGTAAAATTTTCCCAAAGAGATAACGCGAGGAATAATAGGGGTAATAAAAATTGTTTTTCTTAAGAAATTGTTTCGGGATAAAGAATGATTTGTATAAAATTTAAGTGTTTATAAAAGTCTTATATAATAATTGATGTAAGAAGGAAATTTTGGCACTTATAAAATTTTCATCGATGAAAGTTTGTCCTTAAAATTTTTTGTTTAATCATTATTTTGCGAAATTTCATTATTTTCAAACATCGACTTAAAATATTAAATATAACATAATAAAAGTTTTTTCAATGTTCAATAAGTCGATATAACATCGACTTATTGAAAAACTAAATTAATTTTTTTTTACACAGTTTTTCACTTGAAAAAATCAGCAAAAAATCGAAAATTTTTGAATAATTTTAAATTAAATTTTGCTTTTCTTTTGAGGCAATTGATTTTTTTCGAACTATTCAGGTGAAAAATAATTATATTCAATATTTGAGGTGTTCAATAACAACAAAAAAAAAATTAATTTGGCTGCTCAGGTCTTAATTTTTGAAGCTCTATGATCGAAAATCATATTACATTTTTTATACGAAACCGATTATTATATTTTGATGCGAAGTCGGCGTTTAATTGATAGCATTTTGTGCAGACCAAAAACCCGTCGATTTTTACTTTCGTTGCCAACGACCGTGTCTAACAATTCTTAAAATATATATACCGGACGATATAATTATATTTTGAACAGTAAATTAATTCATTGACCAATATTTTTTAAATTAGAAATAATATCTTTTATGAAAGTATTATAAATTTCAAACAATTTGAACAACTTAACATTTATAAAAAAAATATTATTAATTAAAAAAACATTTTTTTTTTTTAAATTTCATCGAAAGATACATATTTTAATTCTTTTGTAGAAAATCAGTTTTGTAGAAAACCAGTTATAAGAAAATAAGTATTCTTTTAAAGTTGTTAGAATTTTTATATGTGGTTTTGAAACTAATCACCCTGTATAGTAGTGGTCTTTTGGTTATGTGAGTTAACACATAGAACTTTGGTACGGTATATAAAAAGTGAAAACGATTTTTTTCTGGTCACAGACAGAACCAGCTCCATCACCGAAGTTTGGTAACTTTTACTTACCAAAAACACAAGAATATACACACCGTGTGCAATGAAAGTGGACAACAAACAACAGAAACATGATTCACTTAATGTAAAATGTCTGCAGAAATTAATTTAGGCACAATAAAGGAATTTTGGGATGTATTTTAGTTGATCAAATAAAACTACTGCAAAAAAACGAATGTAAACATTTTTTTTAAACGGTCAATTCAATATCGTAAATAATAATAATTTTTTAAACAAAATAAAATTGATTTTTAGTTATTTCGTCGATTGTTAGATAATGTTCTGAATCACTTTTATATGCAGTATAATTTAGTGTTAAAAAAATTAACCATATATGATAATAATTTCCAGATCACTCGGTATAATCCCATTACTATTTCTATACGCATTTAAATTTTTTGTGCGTGAAATTTTCTCTAGATCAACACACTTTTAATTTATTCAATAGTTTTTGTTTCATACACCAAAAGTTTGCTTCTTAAGTCTATGATTAAGAATCATTTATTATTAATTCACAAAAGCATTCTAATAACCAAAAAAAACGCACAAAATGTAGTTATTATTATATAGACGTAATAAATAAAATAATAACGTAATATGTTATAAGAATTTTTTGATTAAATTAATTTACAACAACAAAATAATCCAATACAAATTTTTTTTTTGATAAAATATTTAGTTGCTTGTAAATTTTCATTTAAAAAATTAAATCGCTGTTAGTTATATAAAAAAAAAATCGTTTTTCGCATAATGTTAATTTGGGTGACTTTCGCAAGTGGATTAAACAATTTAAAAATATATTTAAATGCTTTAAAAAAAGAGGATTAACACAAATCGTTCGAACACAACAATGGTTTTATACAAAACATTATCTGCCAAAATTATTCTTACATTCAAATGCGTAAGACCATCAATTTGCAAACAATAGTCGCAATAAGAGCAAAAACTTTTCTTTTTTTTGGCAAGTATTTAGAATTGCCAACATTATTTTAAGTAGTTTGTTTGTTGTGCGAAATTCATAAAACTAATATTTGGCCCAAAAAAAGTTGAGGAATCGATAATTTTCTGAAACTTGGCAAACATTTTTGTTATTATTTTTACAAATTAAACAACATTTTAATAAATTAAAAATGCCTAAAATTAGCAGTTCGGATGAATCCAAGATCCAAAAAAAAAAAATGTTGTTTTACACTGTGTTTTTCATGCTTTTTTTAGTTTTTTTTGAAAATAATAAATGCCTTTTTTAGCGCCTTTTTAAAAGTTTTTTTAGTGCATATTTGGCATTTTTTTAGTGCCTATAATCCGGTCTCTAATAATGATAAAGTTTATAATTGATAAAAAATTATACATCGTTTTGTAATACAATAAAAAAAAGGATCTAATTAAATTTAGAGTGGACTAATATAATAATCGTCAATCTGCAATATCCATTATGAAAATATTTGCAAATAAATCTGCAAATTAATGAGTGGCAACAAAAATGTAACAGCAGAAACAAACGTTTAAAAAATATTTTAGCATAGCTTGAAATGAAGGTAGAAATAAAATATTTTTGTACGTGAAACTGCATTGTACGTTTGTAGCGTCGTTAATCGATGCGCGATTGTATATATTCGTGGTAGCAAGGACAAGAGTATTGGAGAAATTGCCAAAAAACAACAACGCGCATATGCAACAAGCTCCTTCAACAAGCAACGACAAACAACACTCTCCACGATTACGTGATCACGTAATGTCTTTCTCTCCTGTACGGTGTGGGCAGCCACCCCCTACCAGAAGGCCATCGCGCGCTATAAACTCTTCAGCGAACAGTTTACCCACCACCAAAAGCATTGTCGCGACGAACTACGCGCTGACAATAACGATACGCGTCTGCATACGAGCATTTGGCACGAACGTGTACCATCGAGCCGGTAGCGTGGGGGACACCATCGGGTACCACAACAACAAATCGCGAGCTCGCGCGGTACCGGAACAACAGTTCACTACGTACCCAGCTGTGGACCAACAACTCGCGAATCGTAACAAACAAAAAACGGTCTTCATCGAAGGATTACTCACGCAACCGGTCGTGCGGCGATTTTAGGGGTGCGATGTGCGTCGCCCGCGGACATATCGCCACTGGTGCGCGCATGTGACACAAGAGAACATCACCACGATGAGCTTTGTCGTGCCGATAAAAGAGCCGTTACGCATGCAACCGGATTACCAGTTACCCGGTGCACCGACCGCAAACGGTGGTGTTGTGCCCAATGGGGTGGTGGTGACAAATGGTGCGAGTAACGGTGGTGCTATGATGCAGGGGACGTTGTTGCCGCACCTGCACCCCCCCGCGGGTGCGATTGGACCGCCGCCACCGCAGGCGCAGCAGCAAGGGGTGGCCGGTGGCGGTGGCGGTGGTGGTGAGGAGGGTGGGAACAGGTGGTCGCAGTACCAGCAGCTGTGGCGCCAGCATGTTTACATGAACGGTAGGAATTTGAATTGGTGGTACCTTTGCGTCGAGGTTCGCGTTTGGGGAATGAATGTCCCAGCTGTGGGGTTTTGTGAAGAGTTTTTTAGAAACGAAGATATTGGACGATTTGATTTATCAATCGACTGAAAAGAAGTTGGTATTCGAAGGGATTGTAGATATTCGTTGGATAAGATTTTTTTTGGAAAAAATATCGTTATAGTAAATCGAGTAAAAATCTTTTAGCTAGTTGGCGAAAATATATTCAGAAATTTAATTTAAAGTTTTTTTAGTCGGATAAACAACGAAAAAAATCGAATTTTAGGGTACAAAATCATATCAGAAGTTAAATGACCGAAAATATTTTAGTGCTACTCAGAAGTAAAGAAATTGTTAAGTAAACAATTTTTGATTAAGACTATTTAATTTATAAAAAAATAGTGTACTTAAAGAGGAAAACTTGCCCCAATTTTTAGCCCGATATTTTACATATATATATACGTAGTAAATTTATTTTGTTGGTTTCATAAATAACGATAATAAAAAATTATCCTTCGTAATAATAACTAAATGCTATTTATATACATTAATATATACATCTAAAACTAGAAAATTGGTATATAATTTTATCAATTTTTTAAATTTTTTAGTTCTACTTTTTCAGAAGAATTTGTATTTTTGAAATTTTTGAATTTTTCAATTATTAAGTTAACTTCAAACATTTATTGAATATTTTATTAAGAATAATTTGCGAATAATTTCAACATAAATTTTTTTTTTAAATTAATTGCCATAAAAAAACATTGCTCGATTTATTTTTTATACAAAATCAGCGTTTAGTATTTTTTTACTTTAATCGTTTTCCTTAAATCGCAATTAATGGTGAGTTTATAATATTTAAGAAATCTACATTTCATTTGATTTTTTTGTTATATAATAACTATATAATTTTTAAGCAAATTTTTTAATAAAAAAACGTAGTAATAAAATTATTTTACCAAAAAATCTAGTTGTTACACATATTATAATAGTTTTATCAAAAACAAATATTAATTGACCAAAATTTAATTAATCCAAATAAATGTTTCTTTTTCTTAAATCTATTAAAAATTGTTGCTACGCCCTGTATAACATCTTCGTCAAAAAAATTGAACAACACGATTTTCTTTAATATACAAATACAAGAATTTTCTTGAAATCTAATTGTTGATAGCAATGTTTTTTGTTTTTTTTTCAAAATAATCTATAAATAGCAAGTCAACTTCTTTTCCGGTTTGCAGCTGCATATTTTGCTTTACGAAATTTATTTTAAGACAAGAAGTGGTGCGTTATTTCCAGGTTTAATTTAATTGAAAGAGAAAACGCTTATGGAAGCGAACTAATCTAATGTAAATGACTGAAATAATGCGTGTTCGAATGTTATGTGCGCGAATAGATTATGGAATAAGTGCCTGAATTGAATTGATAAATAAATCTAGGAAGTGTCCGGTCGTTGTGTCAGCGAAAGATAATGTTTGGAATGTATTTTGTTGGTTTTTCTTTTTTTATTAGCATCAGGGTCTAAAAAAATTCGATTTTGCATTTTATTTTGTAAATGTAGATTTAATAATGGTACTAGAAATTAAGAAAAAAAATATTTTAAAATTTAGTAATTTAGAGCCAGTTGAATTATCATTTGATTTAATTAATATTTTTCAAATTGTATCGGAATTTATTTGCATAAAGCGTTTTTAGCATGACAGACAAATAGATATTTTTTTAAACAAACTTTTTGTATTATATTTTAAGGTACTCATATTTTGTCAAAAAAAACTTTTTTTTTCTATTCATGCAATTTTTTATATTTTTCATGCCAATACTATACAAGGTGACTATTTTTAATGTCAGATATCAATATTTACTAAATACAAATACATATATATTTTATACAGAGGTGCGTAAGCTTAAAAAAAATTCCATGTACAAAAATATTTTAACTTTTAAAATATTGTTTTCTTCAAAAAAATGAATTAAAACGGCACATATAATTTTTATTCGAATTTGAAATCAACTATCACATTTTCTCAAAATATAAATTTCGTAAAAAGAATTTTTTAATGTTGGAAATATTTTTATTTTCACTTAAAATGAAAAATTTGAATAACTTTTTAAGTAAATAAAAATCTACGAAATTATTAGCAAAAAAACACGTTGAAAAGGTTTTATATGGGATTTAACATGGAGACTCCGATACTAGAAGAAACAACGAACCCAATGTAAAAAATATCTTATATTTAATTATGCAAAAGTGTTTTGGAAATATACATGTGTGCAAAGATTTTTAATAAAACTAAATGTAAATTAATAGCGGCATAATTTTTTTTTTACAAAAAAAAATTGTTTAATATAAATTTCTGCACGTTTACATTTCATTTTTCATTTTTTAAATAATTTGTCTTTATTTTTCCTAATTTTTTTTACAAATCCTGTATAATATATGCAACGGTCTATGTAACAATAAAATATATAGTATCATTGTTATAAAATTCAATGTGCAACTTTTTCTATAGAGAAAATCATATGTTCCTTATGTTGGTAGATATTCTTTATTGCGTACGATAAGCGAATGTAATAAATTGAAATTAAAAGGTTCAAAAACTTTTAATATATGCAAATTATATGGTAAAGATACAGATATTACGTTTCGCAAAGTTTAATGTATTCGAAAAAATATTTTATTAAATGTTTTTGGAGAAAATAATTTATGGTTTTAAGTGTGTTGGGTAATGAAGAATTATTTAGCTATGGTAATATTTTGTTGAGTGTTAGGAAAAATCCAAAAATATTGTTTTCTAATTCGTATATGCAAAAGACGTTGCAGAGACGTTTTAAAAAAATATATATATGCCAAAATTTAAAAAAAAACGTAGAGAAATGATCCTATTCTTTCTAGACGTACACAAATGTTTTTTTTTTATAAAATAAAAAATTCTTTGATATAAATAATCGAATCATGTTTTTTTGTGCATTCATTTTTTTTTCTAATATATAAAATAAAAATTTAGCTCCTCAAAATTCATTCAATATTTCAAATAATTAATGTATATAAACATAGAATAAACTTTTTTTACAAGATTAGATTTTCTACTTTAATATGTTTGATTAGAAATTTATCTAAATTAAAAAAAAAACAATGAATTGTTGAGTTAAGTGACATATAATTTTTAATCGATTTTAAACATAATATATTTTTTCAACGTACTAATTTTCTAAATTTTTTTTATATCAAAAATATTTTTAGTTTCTCAAAAATTGAAAAATTAGAATAATTTTATAAGAGGACGAAATTTTTAGCTTAAAAAAAGCTTTATATGGAATTTAACATGGAGACTCCGATACTAGATAAAACGGCGAACCATATTTATAAAATTATCATAAGCGTCCTTTAATTGCGATTTAAGGAAAACGATTAAAATAAAAAAATACTAGCCGCTGATTTTGTATAACAAATAGATGTAGAAATGTTTTATTCAAGGCAAATAATAATAAAAAAAAATTATATCGAAATTATTCCCAAATTATTCTTAAAAATATATTCAATAAATATTTAATGAAGTTAACTTAAAATTGAAAAATTAAAAATATCAAAAATACACATTCTTCTAAAAAAAGTAGAACAAAAAATTTATAAAATTATATACCAATTTTCATATAAGTCATATATAAAATTATTTATAAATTTAAATCGCTTTTAATGACAATGCAAAACAAATCCATGATTCACAAACGACATTTATATTCACAAAATCACTTTAAATGTAAATAAATAATTCGACTTTTCAAAAGTAATTCACCGTATTTATAACTTTACTTCAATTTTCCATGTCGCTTATATTTTTATAAGTGGCGCTTCCTTTCGAAGAATTTTATGCTGAATTATATAACAATATTAATGTATCTATCAGACAAAATTGTGTTTTTTCATTTTTAAATTATTTGCAAATAAAATTACTATTTGTTGTCTACGATTTTTTTTCGAAGAAAACTATTATGTTGAACTTCAAACTTTGTTTCGTGGAAATCCAAAATGTCTGCAGAAAAGTACGACAATTTTTTTGTGTTGAATTTTTAATTTTAAAAGAGAAATTTAATGAAAATGTTATTTTTTATATTCTTTAATTCCTAAATAATATTTTTGTTTTTACTGGTTTTGTTACTTTTAGAATATTCTAAAGTTGCAATAAAAAATATTCAATTTTTTTCTATATCAACAGATTATTGCCAATGAACTAAATAAAATTACTAAAACTTTTAAACTAAAAGATAATTTCACAAAATTATATTTTATTTAAAAAAAAAAACTTAAACATACCAAAATTTTTTTTAACTCATTTATCAAACTGTATAAACATTCTTCTTCATCGTCGACCTAAATCAGTTAACAATTTCATCTTCAAATCATCTTCAAATAATTTTTTTTCAACCTAGCTACGTAACAAATTCCGTCATCTTGACTGTGAAGAATGGGCATTACAATTCAGCGAATTGTTAAAGCCGCTTCACAGCGGTGAGGTCTTCGGCTCACGCGTATGTTGTTAATTGATGTGTTTTATATGGTACGGAGGTTCGTTCAAAGCGCTCATAGACAGACATTGCCAAAAACTTTCATGAGAAAGTGAAATTTTTTCGGCGGTTTCTTGAATGTGCGTTCAACAGACGCTTAATGTTTGTATCGTCTATACAGGGTGATGGAGAAATTATTGTTGTATGTGTAATGGAAGAGACAAAGTTGAAAATAATTTGTTACGAAAAAAAAATTGTATTTATATGGAGGAGGCCGGGGAAGTATGCTGGGGTGTCGTTAATGTATTTTTTTTAAAGTAGTGATTAAAAAGGAGGAACGATATAAATTTTAGTGGAAAAATTCTTGAAAATTTCAAATCAGAAAAAAAATAATTTTCCTAAATATTTAATTATGCAAAAGTGTTTTGGAAATATACATGTGTGCAAAGATTTTTAATAAAACTAAATGTAAATTAATAGCGGCATAATTTTTTTTTTACAAAAAAAAATTGTTTAATATAAATTTCTGCACGTTTACATTTCATTTTTCATTTTTTAAATAATTTGTCTTTATTTTTCCTAATTTTTTTTACAAATCCTGTATAATATGTGCAACGGTCTATGTAACAATACAATATATAGTATTATTGTTATAAAATTCAATGTGCAACTTTTTCTATAGAGAAAATCATATGTTCCTTACGTTGGTAGATATTCTTTATTGCGTACGATAAGCGAATGTAATAAATTGAAATTAAAAGGTTCAAAAACTTTTAATATATGCAAATTATATGGTAAAGATACAGATATTACGTTTCGCAAAGTTTAATGTATTCGAAAAAATATTTTATTAAATGTTTTTGGAGAAAATAATTTATGGTTTTAAGTGTGTTGGGTAATGAAGAATTATTTAGCTATGGTAATATTTTGTTGAGTGTTAGGAAAAATCCAAAAATATTGTTTTCTAATTCGTATATGCAAAAGACGTTGCAGAGACGTTTTAAAAAAATATATATGTGCCAAAATTTAAAAAAAAACGTAGAGAAGTGATCCTATTCTTTCTAGACGTACACAAATGTTTTTTTTTTATAAAATAAAAAATTCTTTGATATAAATAATCGAATCATGTTTTTTTGTGCATTCATTTTTTTTTCTAATATATAAAATAAAAATTTAGCTCCTCAAAATTCATTCAATATTTCAAATAATTAATGTATATAAACATAGAATAAACTTTTTTTACAAGATTAGATTTTCTACTTTAATATGTTTGATTAGAAATTTATCTAAATTAAAAAAAAAACAATGAATTGTTGAGTTAAGTGACATATAATTTTTAATCGATTTTAAACATAATATATTTTTTCAACGTACTAATTTTCTAAATTTTTTTTATATCAAAAATATTTTTAGTTTCTCAAAAATTGAAAAATTAGAATAATTTTATAAGAGGACGAAATTTTTAGCTTAAAAAAAGCTTTATATGGAATTTAACATGGAGACTCCGATACTAGATAAAACGGCGAACCATATTTATAAAATTATCATAAGCGTCCTTTAATTGTGTTTTAAAGAAAACCATTAAAGTAAAAATTACTAAACGCTGATTATGTATGAAAAATAGATGTAGCAATGGTTTTTATATGGCATTTTTATTATTTTTTTAATATATATTGAAATAGCGCGCAAACAATTTGACCTTAAAAAATATGTGCAATAATTATATATAGAGATATTTGTCTTTAGGTCGTATATGTACAAAAATATGGAGGAGGGGCTTCGAAATTTTTAAATAATATATAAAAAATCCGGAAATATTATTTTATATATTATATACGCGCAAGATATATCTAAATTAAAAAAATATGCTAAAAATTCAAAAATGCATGCACAAAAACATTTTTTATCCCTAAACAATATACCTAATTCTACAAATCCGACCATCATAATTTTTGTACAACAATTTCTTTTGTAATATATAAAATAAAATCTCAGTCCGTTCAAAAATTCATTAATAACTCAAAAAATGAATTCCTAAATCGGGTAATTTTTTTTACATCGGTAAATTGCATTTTCCACATACGTTTTCATTACGCTTTTCCAACGACAGTTTTTCTTTGTTATATTAACGGAGGCTATGCGGATGAAGTCGCAATAGATCGTTTGATATTAGCATCAATTGGTTTTGCGCCAATTAGATTTGCATAATGAGTCGTAATAAATAATTAATCGTAGATTGAATTGCAATGTAATAAGAGTACACCTACTTTATATATTTATATTTTGCGATTAAGATGGGCATACCTTTGTAAAATATAAAAAAAATTATAAAGAATGTGAGAATTTTTTGTGTGTAAATTTTAAATAATTTTAGTTTAAACGAAATTGTGATTTAATATTGTGTATTATAATTTTTAAGTTTACTCAGTTTTGTTGTTGTTTTTTTTTCTCGTAAAATTTATATAAATCGTTAAATTATTTAGTGAATTAAAAATAATATAAATAATTGAAAGTGTCAATTTTTTTACACATGACAAAAATTCGAATTAAGATTGACTGTTTTTTTTGAAAAGGTGAAATTCTTTATTGCGTGCGGACATTTTTAGCATCCTACCAACCATCAACTGACTAACCAATAATAATATTAGCAATAATGGCAACTTGGTTGATTAGTTTGCGAACTGGCATTTGACCTTCGATGCCTATTCTTCTACTATTAACAAAAATACACCAGGTGTTTGAAAAATACATCTTTTTCTGTTCAAAACAAGTTTTTGATCCACGCGTTTTTTTTCCCCAGACAAATGTAAATTCATAAAAAAATATTTAGCTTGTGAATAGTATTTTGTTTGGCTTAAAAAATATTTAAATATTTTTTTGCCGAAACAATTTTTTGATTCATATATGAAAAAATATTTTTTTATTTAACATAAATTATTTTCAATATTCTGATGAGCTTAAAAATTCGTTTTTTTAATAGTTTCCATTATTCATTTCTAAATTTAAAAAACAAAAAGTAAATTAATAAATATTGTTGCCATTAGTGATTGAAAAAAAATTTTTTGTCCGATGTCTATCGATATAGAAATAAAATTCGCTAGTTTTTCAAAACAACAATTATTAGATCACAAAACTTTGAAAAAATAATATAAAATTAAATACACTTACATAATATTAAATCCACAGCTAGGTGATTATTATATTCCATAAAACAATCACGAAATTTAAGCAATATCACCTGATAAAACGCAATAATATTTAAAATTCACTTCTTCAGTTTTCATTTATATTTAATTCACCGAACTTTTGTGCAATTTTAATCAAATTTTCGTTGTTTAATTCAATCACGATGATGGCATTTTTTTTAAAGAAAGTCCGTAGAATGATATAAATAATGCAAATATAATTTTTATAGAAATTAAAAAAAAAATGTAAAGTAAAAATGAAAAAATTCAAATATGGAACACTGGGTATAAAACCAGGTACCTTAGTATAGCTGGTTTACAATGATAGGTGTGTTTTGTATAAATAAATCATGGATGCTTTAAATGTGTCTCTATTTATATTTTATTATATTCACTAGTGGAACTAACGATACAATCGCAAAAAAAGTGGTTTAATTCACTTCAATTGCAGTTTCGGAAATTTTGCAAGGACTATTTATTTGTTTTTATTAAATAACAGTTTTTCTAGCACAATTTTTTGTCAATTCTATAAATTATTCGAGTGTTTAAAGGTATTAGAATGTTTGAAAATCTTTTGTGCAACATAATTTTTTTCTAAAGGATCAAGTTCTTTTATTACATTTGTATATATTTATTTAATATGCAAGCGATTTTAGTGGTTTGAGAATTCAATAAAATATTTGCGAGATGTTAAATGCATGATTTCTGCAAGAATTTCCAATAGGTTTATGCAAATTTTGTAATATTGTTCAATGTCAATACCAAGAACAATTTAATAATAATAATTATATATTATAATGAATGATCTAGTTGATTTAGTATTAAACACATGTTCACTATCAACAAATAATCCTTGCAAAATAAATTGTGATTGTGCAAAAGAAGTCAGACATCAGCAAAAATTATTTGATTTAATTTATCGATTGAATTAATCGAAAATGAAGTGGTAGATCATTTAATTTTTTTTATTATTGAATAAAAAGATATTTTGTTTAGAAATTCTACGCTCCTGCAAAATTTAATTTTAGTATTTTTCCGTAAGCTACGTCCAAATAAAAGCTAATATAAATTTCTTTTACACGATGACAGAATTAAGTGCTTTATTAAATCGAGCAGGATTAAAAAATTAAATCAACTAGCCAATTTGAATTGCATTTCCATTTTTAATCATCGTTAAAAAACTAACATTTTATTTGGACGTAATCGGAAATTTAGAAGAAAAAAATCGAAAAATTTGAATTTATACAGCATACCAACTAAAAAACACTAAAATCTAATTATTTCCTTTATATATTAAATCAAATGAGTCAAAATTACACAAAAACTTTTTATCGCACTAAAATTAAATTTATGCCGCTATTTTTAAACACAAAATCTTATTAAATCATGTTCAATTATTTGTAAATACTTCAATCGAAGTACTGGTATAGAAATACTTGTTAAGCTAATTTAATAATGGTTTAAATTATTTCCTATTTCTAGTGACTTATATTTTACTCGTGCTCAGAAGACCATAACCACCATCTGTCTATATATTTTTATGCAAATCTATGATAAATAATATTTCATGCATTTCCATTGAAAGAATTAAGAAATTACTGTAAATTTTTTATTTTTTTTTATATAAATCATCAATTGTTTAGACTAATTAAAAGATTTAGTACTCACAAGTATTGATTTATAACAAAAAAAAATTTGAATATATAAAATTTAGTTAGGGTGCATAAGCAGTCTTTACAAAAATATTTTTATTGTTGTTTTTGTAGAAAAAAACATATTTTTTTCGCCGATTTAAAAGTTACAAATATATATTTTATATAAGGGTACATATGCAGCTTTAAAAAAAAATTTTTTTTACTAGTTTTTCATATACAATATCTCGACGAGTTAGTTTAGTAGTTATAAAATAGTTTGCAGCGACATTTTATCGGCGAGTAGGTGTTTTGCAATACAGGAAAAGAGCCCAGCCATCATCAAGCAAAGCGAAACCGGAATACGTAGTGTCTCACAATATCTTCTTCTATTACTCAACGCGCCAATAGAACATTTATTCCGCTTCTACAAGAACGGTTAACGTGAGCAAGATATTATCTGCTAAATAATGATGAGACAGTAATTAGCTGCTGAAGAAATGGGTTACTCACTGACAACGTACCCATGCTTTATTATAATGCGATAATGAGTTTGTTCGTTCTTGCGTAACGTCTTTTTGTGGAAGCGCAAATCGTGGAAAATTATTTTTCGTAAATCCAAGCGTATTTCTACAAGTCGAAATATGAATTTTTGGCAATTTCTTCTGTACCGCTTTTCATTTATTAATATTTTAAAAAACAAACTTAATTTTTTTTTTTTAAGATGCTAGATACGTTCTTGTCAAAATTAAAAGTAAAAAAGATTTTTATTTATGAAATATAAATCCTAAGAATAAATTTTATTTCTAAGTAGAAACTTTCGCTAATATTTTTTTATAGATACATTAAAAATGTGTCTTTTTAAAATGTTTCGGCATTTTTTTTTTAATTCTATTGTTAGTTTGGACTATAATTTTTGATAAAACGGTAACAATTCACCAAAAAAAAAAAATTCGATATCATTTTCGCGGATCCTTCGGTATATACACCACTAGCGCCACCAATTCTTGTTGCGGCGTAGTGTGGAACTAGATAAAGTACTGGTACTTTCTCCGAGAGTACCGCAGCAATGAGGCAACCAGTAGTACGTGTGCATGATTTTGTTCTTCCGGGATTGAGACATAACTGGTTGTGTCTCGCTCGGTTGTGTTGGAGTGTCTGTTATTTGTCTTTTACCGCCTGTCTTCAGATGGAATTGACGAAAGACTGGCGGTACGTAATAGATAATAATGCGAGGATAAATCCGATCGTCGTGACCGATTTCAATTCGATGATCGGTTCGAAGATTGGCTGGCTTGAATTTATGATTGTTGCGGCGAAATAATTAGCGATTTTCAATTTTTTATGTTCGAATTTATTGCAAGCTATTTTAATTTTTTTACGAAAAGCTTTTATACGAATTTTTATAATTTTGCGATAGCAACATTTTTTACCAGAAAAATGGGATTTTTGTAAAAGACACCCAGTATTTTTCGACTATCTAAAATGAGCTCAATTTAGTACGATTAAAAAAATAATTAATTCAAAACTTTAATAAATCTATGAACAATTCCTTGAATTTGGAAGTTACAAAAAACATTTCAACAGGTATTAAATTTTTTTTTATCAACTTCTGTGGTAAATAAATTAAATACAAAATAAAATTTGCAATATTTTTTTTCAACATTCTCAAAATTTTATTTGCTAATTTTCTTCGATGCGAAGTTCAAGAAAAAATAAATAAATAGATTTTACGAACGGATTTCAAATGAATCGATTTTAAATGAGACATATATTTAAAAATAATATTAAATTTTTTTTTTAGATTTTTTTTTGAAAGTTTAAGTTGATTTTGTAATAATTTGGAAAATTATGTTATTATTTTCTTGAGATTTTTTTAAAAGAACACGAATTAAAATTATTGGTCAATTAATCAATTTAATTTTAAAAAAAGTATGGTTTTTTTAATTCAGCGGATGATTTTAATCAAAAAAATTACATAACCTTTTCTTCTGGGCAAAGATTTTTTAAAAAAGTAAAAAGATACACAATTGTAAGAAATTGGTTTTTTTCTAAAGTATCAGACAATTTTTAGGATTTAAATAGTTGATTTTTTAACCAATTGAAAAACCGTTTTAATGGCTATCTTAAAAAAAAATGATCAAATTAATTAAAAATTACGATTTTTTTTTATTAATTTTTCTTGTGTGGTTTTAATAAATAAAAATATATCTTCCGAGTTTTGTTAAAACTAAGATGAAAAATTAACATATAATTGACTATGCTGAGCAACTATTCCAAAACTTCTTCGGGTATTGTCGAATCTTTCGTTTTAACATTTCTTCCTCTACTAAAGAACAAAATATGCAGATAATATATGCCGAAAGTTCTAGACGATCTTCTAGTATCGACTACGACCACTCATCGAAAGAAACTGGTTATCTCACTGTTAAATTATTTTATAATTTACAAAGAACATTTTATTTTCATGGTGAGCAAGTTTTTTTTTTAATTAACGTCAAATTATTCTTCAGTTCTATACAATGTATTAGCGAATTTAAACGCGTGCATATACCAGAAATTTTCGTGGAAAAATATTTTAAACTTAAAAATATTCAAAAAAAATTTCCACTTTAAATACTGAGGAAGTTTTTCCTCGATTTTATAAAATTAAAACTTATGATTTTTAATTCACGTCTTTGGAAAAATTTTATTAATGAAATTGTCTTCATTTTTCAAAATCAGTTAATAAATAATAAAATAAAATAATAAAAATATTATTTTAATTTTAACAAGAAATTAAAAAAAAAAATATATATCAAAATTCATTAAAAAAAAAACTTTGTTGTAGCGTATTTATGTGCTTGAAGATGAGAGTGGTTCAATCATAGCGGTGTTAAATAATTCAGTTATTTTAAATTCTTGTACGATAAAAAATATTGTTTAATTTTCTCAATTTATTTTTGTATGGAAAAACTAGGATTTATATAGAAACAGATTTTGATTAATTTATACAGATTTAGGTATATTGATTGTTGCGGACGAGGAAGATTTTTTTTTAATGGGTACTAAAATGGCATGTGAGAAGTAATGAATAATATAAGGAAAATAAAAATGAAGACATGTATAAAAAATCAGAAAATACATAGAAGATGAAAAGAGGCAAATTTTGAAGACACTTATTAAGTAATTTAAAAATATTGCGGTGTGATTTGGGGAAACGTTGAAGACTGGGTAGGTAGAGAAATTGATAAATGGAGATGTTAATTAAGAAAATATTTTTTTATAGTTAAGAAAAAACATTTCAACGTTATTTTGCAGTAGTTACGGTTTTTAATGATTGCAATAAAGCATATAATTAAATTAATCAAATTTTGCATGTGCAAAAAATCGACACCCGGTATATTTATATATATTTAAATATGATTGATATAAATTTATACGAAAAATTATATACAAATACAAACCGCGTTTATATATGCAATATTCACAAATTTGGTCGCTCTATCCGATGGAAATAATTATGAATAAATTCATTTTTAGGTCAAAAAAATTTTTTAATGATTTTTTCTCTACTCTAACGAAGCTTGTATAATCTCTTCTGTTTTTGAAAAATAAATTTTATGGTTTCAAAACTTTTTTGTATTTGAAAACTCATTTTTTGCAAATGAAGCGTAATAAATTCTCATAAGACAAGACAAATCTTCTTCTTACCACATCACTCTGGGTTTTTCACAGTTTCTTGTATATTAACTTGATTCAGAGATAGTGAAAGTGGTACATTGAGTCAGTCTTCACATGACGTCAAAATAAATATTATTTCCAAATTTAAACATATGACGAATTATTTATTTAATTTTTTTTGTAGGACGAAACAGACTAATATTTTTTATTTTATTATCAAAATTATTTGTTAAAAAAAAAACGTATCTCGAAATAATTTGAATATTCTTTTTCCATAAATCAAAAAAAATTTCTAAATTTTTTTTTATTATACCACTATATTCATTAAATCACATCGTGCAATTTTTTTCTAGGATTTTCCAAAGAATCTCGTTTAAAATAAATCCCCATTGCAATTAATAAAAAAAAAAAAAAAACCCACTTTGTTAATCTTCTTAATCGATCATTAGATAAAAATAAAACTGTTTGCAAAAAAATTCCAAAAGGTGTGAAGATACTTCAAGTCAAGATAAATAATACCTTAAGAATAAAGGCAGTTATTTGCGTCGATAATAATTGGGAAAATTCTAAACGCTGTTAATTAATTGGGTTTTTTCATCTACAAGCCTCTGGCGACAAAAAAAAATTTCAAAACATTGCTAGATATATATAATATTTTTTGCTAAAAATAAATGTGTGAAAAAAATAATTATAAGTGAGCTTCTTGGAAATTTACGTCAAATTTTTGGTTTTACACAAAGAATATTTCTAACTGTTCAAAATTTCAATTTTAATGTTTAATTGGTGTATATATAAAAATTGTAAATAAAATATACTGTAAAAAAATATTTATGAAGTATATAATCAATTTTCTCACATTAAATTGAAAAATATTTGTTTCAAAAACAAAAATCAAAGTTTACTAGTTGAAATATGTCATATAAAAAATGTTTGCAGTAATAAAATCTTGCAAAAAAAATAGTTATTAATTAATTTAAAATGTTATTTAAGTTTTAAAAAAATCTTAAAAATTACTGCTACATTTTTGTCCCATTAAATTCATTAAAAATCGCACGAGCGTTTGTTCGATTCAATAAAACGAATTTCGAGCGTAATTCGTATAATTTTCATTCATTATTGAATTGTATTATTTGTCGCAAAAGCCATAACCCTGAACCATCACAGATACAATGCAGAATTCACCTCTAAAGCGGAAAAGGAACTTGTCATTTCATTCATAGCTGGGGCTTCTGTAACCTTGCACGCTGTATATAGAACTATTTCGCAATCGGCGATTGAAATAGAGGTTTATAGGTAAATAGGCGCAAAACATCATTTGCAATTCATTCAATGATGCTCTACTATCTGGAAAGAGTGAAAACGGTTCACAATCTCGTGTGGATTTTATAATGAGCTCCGATGGTCAGATGAATGATCGAATTATCGCGATATGAAGAGAAATAAAATCATACGAATGAATAAAATTTTTTTTTAGAAGTTTCTTTTGAGTTTGTGCTCACAATTAAAATTTGTAGCAATAAAATGGTTGTGAAATTATTTTAAGTAAATCGACTGACATAATTTTTTTTAAGAAATTGCTTAAAAATTGTATTAACACAAAATGATCTCACAAAACAATTTTTTTTTGACATTACATATTTTAACAAATATTTTTAACCTTACAGAATATTTTTAATACCCTTAAAATTTTTTAACAAGATCTTTCAAAAATACTTGAAAAAAGCAAATTGTAAGTTTGCTTAATTTATATATATATATTTTTTTAAATTAAAAAATTTGTATATTTTGACTTGAAATTTTGTAAGGTGCCTATACCATATATAAAAATTAAATTTTAATTTGTTACTAATTTTAAATAATTTAAAAGCATAAATGCAGTTTTTCTTGCTATGAAAAGCCAAATCTATATTAATTACGATTATGTTTTTATAGGAATCAAAACAAAATTTTTTTACGCACACATTTACGTACAGATAAATTTTGAGTCAATATCAAAAATATTTGCGTCCTTAAAACAAAAAATATGACTTTTTGTCGACCCATTTCATTTTCAACTATAGTATTTTTTCAAAATTATTAAAAAAAAGTAATTAAAACATTTTTCTAAGATTAATAAAAATTATCCCATAATCATGCACATTTTCTAATTTTAAATCAACTTATAAATCATCAAAAAAAAATTTTTCACCGCTCGAATTAATTAAAAACAAAAAACACCACGAAAATTCAAATTTCAATTAATTGGACTAATAAAACCGTTTTTTTTTTCTATTTCAAGTTAAAAATCATCGCTTTTATCATTTAATAATCATCGCATAATCTATTACAAGCGCAGAATTCAGCTGAACTACATACAACTCGATGTAATACTTTTAACGGACGGTGAAACTGAAAGTAATTACCATTTAAGTTTGTATTTCGCGGCAAATGGCCGTTTCCGGTCAAACTAAACGATGCTACTTATTAATTAGCGGATTACGAAACCAATCCCAACTCTAATTAATTAAAAAAAAACGCCGAAAAAATCGAAATATTTCTTTTATCGCATTATAAACAGCAAGAGAAATTTTATGTACGAATAATTTAATGTAAAATTTTTTTTTCGAATTTACAGAGTGTTTGTTAATTTGTATATATATTTGTATAGGAAAATAAGCCAGCTAGGGTACTACTTTTGCGCATTAATTTTATAATTCATTTGCAACAACAACCAAATTGTAAAAATGACTGCCAATTTTTTTTAGCTTTTCGATCGATTTTCATTAAAAAAAAGCGATATTTTTTACAAGCTGGTAGTACCATAAAAATCAGGATCGGTCTCATATAAATTACTTAAAATTAAATCATCTATTTTTTGTTTAACGATTTTATTTAACGTTTACTTCGAATATTTGTTTTAAATTTAACAATATTATAAGACTATTTTAAACTAACAGGAAAATGTACGATTCGTTTCTAATGTTGGTAGTACTGCCAAGCGAAAGTACTAATCCAAGAAAATGTTGCAATAATAGTATATTATTTATAATAAGTCTATAAATAATTCGTTACAAATAAAAATAAATTGATACAAATAAAATTATTATTCGATAATTTTTTTTTATAACTAGATAAATACAACTGAAGAATTTTTGCAAATAAAAAATTTTTGGTACTTATTTAGCAGCCTCAAAAATGTTTTTTTGATTTTTTTTTAGTCTGCTAAATGCATTTTTTTTTAATAGAAAGTAACTCTTGCTCTAAAAAAAAACAGAAATCGAAAAAGAAAAATCATAAATCAATCTGTTCTTTTGTGTTGAGTTGGTTAAAAGTAACAAAAAATTTCTTGTAGAAGATTGTACATGACAATGCCGAAATTTA
Organism: Leptodirus hochenwartii; assembly: GCA_947310635.1. Classification (NCBI taxonomy): domain Eukaryota; kingdom Metazoa; phylum Arthropoda; class Insecta; order Coleoptera; family Leiodidae; genus Leptodirus; species Leptodirus hochenwartii. The sequence goes on along the minus strand of OX371183.1, from coordinate 546,759 downwards.
TCTGCTGTATAACCAGCTACAAGAAGTCGTGACTGTTAAGTCGATTGGAAAAGAAGAAGAATTGATGATTTATTTGATTTGCATGTTTCAAATCAGAGAGTTGATGAAATGAATTAAAAAAAATTATATACGACGAAAATAATATTTTTTCAAATTATTTTTTTATTGCAGATTGATGCTCAAAATTATAGTAAAATATTTGAACTAGTTACAGTTTTCTTAATACGAAAAAAATAATTATACACTATTCAAGCTATTTTCCTCAAAAATCATTTCACAAATCCAAAATTAGTCATCGCGCAAACAAAATTGAAGCAAAAATAATTGCAAAATATTTCGCATTTTTTTTTACGTCATTCGATAAAGTTTTCTACATAATAAAAAATAATAATTTTTATACAAAAAAGGCAATCATTGGCAATAAAAAACAATCTCAGCGAGACAGATGATTTTTTTCAGCTGGTGCAATCAAATGACGATTACAAAGATCACAGGAGTTAATATAAAGCTGCAATTGTTTCGGGTAGTTTGAAAAATCGCTCTGGTATATGTCATTCCATTGTTTTCTACGTATGTAACGTAATTTATGGTCTTCAAGTCTCCAACATAACCGACAATAAAAAATTACACTAGTATTTATAATACTAACGATAGAAGCTTCTATAGAAATAGAGAGGTATTGTACGAAACAGGCGCGAACAAACTAACAACCAGAGAGAATAGACAAATAAAAAAAAAATTAAAACGAAGAATTGATATAATACGTGCGGAGTAAGAAATTTTATTAAAATAAACAATTTTTTTTTGCAAGAATGGATTGTGCAGTGATGTGAAAAGGCAGGGCAGAGGGAAATATTTTAATATCATTGGGATGATTTTAAGGGGTCGAATATGTTTCGGTCGGTTTTTTTTTACGTGGAAAAGGGAAATTTCTTCGTTTGTAGTGGATGAGTTTTGTTCGGCCTGCGAAGAGTCAACTGTCAGAAAATCCGGACAATAATATATAATTGACATAAAGGAAAATTACGACCGTTGCCTTGGCAACAGAATACTATGGCTTTTTAAAATTATACAGGCGATATATTTTATATTGTTCGCTATATTTAACAATAGTCCACTTTACCGTCGTCTATTCATATACATTTTTATTATATTTTACGTCTTTTCGCATTCAACTGTACGGTGTAAATATTTTTTATATAATACCTGTCCAATTTATTTTTTACAGTGCCGGATTAGCAATGTTCAATCAAATTCATTGATACCGGTTTTCTTTTTTTTTGAAAATAGTATCATTGATATTTTGGCCTATTCATTTTTTTTTTGGTGCTCGGGGATTTAATTTTTTTTCCTCCACGAACTAGTTTGAAGAAAATTTCAACAAATATTAATAAATCACAAACAATTACGATTTTGAGTTTTAGGTATTTTTTTTTTGGCAAAAGATGTTTCTGGCCTTTTTATTGAATAAACTAGTCAATTTTGCAAATACCCGCAAATACCTGCAAAAATTTATTTTTATGTTTTAGCAGAGTTATAAAATTTAATCTATAGCACGAATAATTTTATTACAAAAAAGAAATTTTTTTTTTTATAATCCATCAATGTGCTAGAAAATGTTATTCTACTACATGTCTTAGAAACGAAAATATCAATGTTTTATTTGCAGAATTTTTTTTTTTAAAAAGCTGAACAAATATTTGTAGAATTAAAAATACAAAAATTGCGGAGTGAGATGCTGTTAGATATTTTAGTTAAATATAATTTTTTTTTTTAATTTCAGGTGAGTTTCCTTATGGATGTAAAATGGTTAAAGAGATGGAAGACGCTTTTAAATAGTAAGTTGAAATTAACGTCGAAAAAAAACAGCGGTATCAAAAATGTATGGTAAAAATCGACACGATTTAGAAAGAATTAATTCGTAATATTCTAATTTGTAATGGTAAAATTGTTGTTTTTTTATTATAGATAATTTTTTTTGTAATTTTAATAGTATTAGACGAAAATCATGCAAATTTATAAAAATAAATTTTAAACAAATAATTTAGCTTTTCTTCAATTGTGCGTTTCGAGATGACTTTGTTACTGCTGGTTGCACTTTGGGTAATAAATTGTTCAGCTACAATTAAGGAAACATCATAAAATCTCTGTTTTACATTTAGCATGAGATCACAGGCGAAAATACACGACCTGTGCGTTTTCCAGATATAAAATTACAGGTGACGATCTCGCTGTAAAAAGACAAGATATAACGCTTGTACACGTTTTTTTTGTTGTAATTTTTAGCAATTTTTGCAATAATAATAAAAAAATTTAAACTTTATAACATTCCTCTCCATTGGGCAACCTAAAAATTAACGTATTTTATTTTATAATGTAACTTTCAATCGAAATCACTTTCATAATTTCACCAAAAAAAACCCGATTCACTCAACAAATGAAGTTTTCGATTAAAATAATTTTTAAATCTAATCGAAAGTTTGGAACTTTCGAGTATATTAACTTCCAGGGTTTTTATACATATATAAAAAAAATATTAAAATTAATTTCTTCACCGACAAATAAACGAAACTGTAAAATGTCTTCATTACACTAAAATTTCGAAATTTCTTAACGCAACATATAATTTCTTCAACACGGCCTTAAATTACGTATTTCGACATTTATCGGAATTATGGTAACACTCGGTATATCGGATATAGTACATTTTACGACTATTCGTTGCGTTTCGTAACAATTTGCACTAACAAACTGGAGAAATGATATGTTAGATACTTCTTCGGCTCAGCTGGGAAAGTAGGAGTCTTGTTGGCTGGCCTCAAGCAACAACACTAGGTCAGTCGGCAACTTTTACATTACATTCCACCAATCCAACGGCAGTTCTTCGCTCGAAGTACTGTATTTTGTATAAGCTTCGATCTAACATCGATTCGTAATAATTTTTTTTAAACAGTTTTTTGTAGGGATTTCGCTTTTTTGAAATATTTTTAAGTATTCCAACTTATTTTTTTATATTTTAGTCTATATATACAGGGTGTTCTAATTTATTAATACACAAATTTTGACATAATCTGAAGATAATTTTTTTCTTGATTGAACATTACAATTTCATAAATAGAAATTGATTATGCATTTTTTTTTGTTTAGTTTTGATTTGGCAAGGCCTGCAAATATATGTTGATATGAAATTACTCAAAGGAAAGTGAAATTCTGTTCATTTCCTATATTCACGGCAGACCGCATTCACTTTATAATAAGTAGAGTTAGCTTTACCATTGAGGTTTACAAACAATATCTAGTTTTATAGGTTAGTTAAGAAATGCTGCTTAAGAATGTTTGTTGTTTTGATTATTTAATGTGTATAAAAAAAAAGAACGCTCACTGCAAGTAGACGAATGAATAATAAGAATAGTATTTTTTATAAAGGATTTTATATCGTGAAAATATTTTTTTTAAATAACATTGATTGAAGAAGACAGAACAAATTTCATTATTTTACATTTGTTAATTTTGCGATTGTTAATAAAATATTTTGTGCATATTTACGATAATTATATAAACTTTTACCAATCGTGAGTTTACGATTTAAAAAAAAAATGATTTTTTGTTCCGCAAATTTTTTTGTTAGACAGTTTTTGGCACATTCTCAAAATAGAAAAATATTGGACAAAAAAGAAGCTCAATTATGATTTATTTTTTTAATAACTATTAAAGCTATCGCCTTCAGAATTTGTCGTTATCTAATCGAAACCTTTCATAATGGATACTAAAAATATTACATCTATACGACTGCCCTGTAAAAGAAATTGTCGGCTCGAAATAAACCCCGTTTTTTTACGAATAATTTGCAATTTAAAAACAAATTATTATTGTTTAAATTTATTTATTATATAATGATTAAAAAACAATCATTTTATAATAAATCAACCCACGGCACATCCATTTTCATAATTATTTAATTACAGACCCCTACCTTCTATAACATCGATTAAAAATCGATTAACGCACATTTAAACTTAGTCGTTCATTTCCTAATGTGTGTGAAAATAATTTATGCACAATTGTTGTTACTATATTAAAAAAAATCAAAATAAAATTATTTAAAAAAAAAATCAGCGTTCCTCAAACTGTAGTAAATACACCCCTGTATTTATTCGTTTTAATGAAGAAATACATGAAAAAATAATTTATTAAAATTTCTTTTTGTTTATTTAGACAGCATTATATAATAATTTTTTTTCTAAGCCAAAGTAGGCATATTGAACATGTAGGCCAAATGTTGTTGGTAACGCATTAGAACTACTGACTTAATTGATATAAATGTTACGTATCAAAACGTTCCAAATTAAAATATTTACAAAAAATTATAGCAAAATTATTTTAAGTTGGAAAAATGTAAAAATCCGACATTTACATGTCAAATATATGAATCATAACTAACAGATTTAAAATGCCTACTTTGGCGAAAAAAATTCAGTATCCAATAAAAAAATAATTTAAAAAATAAAAACAAAAGTTTCATTGTTCGTATTTTTAAGTTTGGAAATCACTGAAAAAAAAAATAGCTTAAACGTAAAACGGACAGACAATGATGTAGGAACTACTTAGCATAATATGCGAGAAAGAGAATTAATTAGTGGAGTTGCATCATAAGTTTTTAATACTCCAATTCGTCGAGTGATTATAAAATTATCGTAGCTTCGGGAGAGCTGAAAAAGAAGATTTCCTAGTGTTTGTGAATGCATCGTTCAAATGTATCGTGCAGTGCGCGAGATGCGATTTATCGAAGGTGTTTCGATGCATTCGTGTTTTGAACATTCGATATGATAATTTCTGCATAAAAAGCAGAAGCAGACCCAGTTATGATAAATTGGCGATTAATATTTATAAGTGTGCGGATGCTCCAGTCACGATATGTAATGCAAATGTAACGGATCTGTTGTGTGCGGTGTAATATGTAATATTTTTAGATGGTGTGAATGTTTTTGTTTTGTAATGAATTGAGAAAAATATAAACAAATCTTATAAATTATCAATGAAGGATAGGAGAATTTAAAGTGTGGTGTTAAAGAAATGTTTGGGGATTTTTTTTGGGGGAAGATAAAGTAAAAGATGTTAGTTGAGGGACATTTTTAAAGATGCCTAAAATTGCGTTTTCAATTTAAATGGTAAAAGTTGCGGAAAAAAATTATGGAAAATGTAAAAGGTGTACAAAAAAATTCAACCTTTGGTCGATTTTGGTTAGATTGTTTATTTTTTTATAGTTTTAAACAGTTTTTTTTTTTAGTGAATCGGTAAATAGTGAAAAATTATGATAATAATGCAAAGGGAAATAAATATTCAATTATTCGTAGAGATTTTGATTAAAATCTAAAATATGTTTAAAACGTTAAAAAATGTTTGTAAAAACGCTTTTAGTGATTTTTCGTTTAAGCAGTAAATTTTTTTAAAAACCTGAAAAAATCTAAAGGAACAAATCAATTTTTCATTAAGAATGCCTCAAAAAAATGATGTATATATTTCTTTTGATTCACCAGTGAATTTATAAAAAAAATAAAACTAAAATTGAAATATATGACAAACTTTTTTTATCCCACCAATCCGTACCTGTAAAAATGTTGTACTAAAATAAGTGACTACTTTCACTATAAATTCCGTCTCTTACGCAACAACTTACACTATGTCTGGACGGAAAACAGACTATATACCGAGTGTTTCAAAGACACGCATGAACAATTAATAAAGGCACAAAAAAACTACCGAAGCACTCGAGGTAATTTTCAATGATAAATCAGTTTATTTTTTGCATCATTTGAAAAATTATTTTTTAGGTCTTATATCTTCAATTTTTTTATTTTTTTAGATTAAAATATTTGCTTGCTGATATTTTTTTGGGTAACAAAATCAATATTGTTCTATATTTTGCTTGGCATTGTTTAAAAAAGCATTAAAAAGTGTTAGTTTTCATTTTTTTTAATGAAAACTTTTACTTAAAAAATAGACAAACGATATAGTCGCAATATACGATGGAGATACGCTTTAAAATATACACGGTGATTCAGACAAATGCAATTTACACATTTCTGTTTTACTTTGTGAACGATTTCCTTTTCAAATTCAACTTCTAAAAATTAAAAAAGCAATATTACGTATATAATTGAAATTTTATAGTTTCACAAAACAATTTCTCCTTTTTAAATCTTTATAATTTCAGCAAAAAAAAATTCCTTCCTCTCCCAAAATCACCGTTGTTCTTCACGCAAAGCAAATAAATAAACCTTACAACCTTATTTTCGAATAAACAAACATTACGCGTTGTTAACTTAAGCCGATTATTCCGCTGTGAAAAATCCAAAGTGCTCAAGACGCTATTCTTCCTTCTCGAATCAGATTCAACAGACAATATGCGTTTGTTGTTACACAATAGCCTCTTCAGCGTGTTAAAAAGCACTTCCGCTCAAGATGGAATTTTACGTTTTAATTGTAGCGCTCTGCTCGACTAATGGCCTTTCAATTTCAACGCAGAATGCGAAGAATTCACTCGCATTACAAGTGGCACCTTATTCATACAGGGTGTTGCGAATGGAACATACGAAACAATTAAGAAATTTGCAAACAAAAAAGTTGCATACAAAAATTGTACAATCTTTTCGTCGCTCCTTCAATTAATTGATTAATTAATTGTTTGTTTGGAACACCCTGTATATAGACGAAGAAGATGGTGAGCCAATATTGTATTTAACTATCTGATTGCGAAATTTGGGTGTGAATTAAATATATATACCTTAATTTTGATAAATAATGAAGATGGCGTTGAGGATTTTCAGCTAACAATGGAATGAATATTTTTTTTGCAGCTTTCAGTATGAAAAAATATATATAGTCTTTTTGTTTATTTATTGCGCAAATAATTTACTATTTTAATTTCATTTTTATAAAAATATATATATCGCTGAATTTGATGTATAAATTTTTATTTGAAGAACTGTATATTGCTAAAAAAAAATTCAAAAAATCGAGAAAAATAATATTTTTCTTCTATGGATGTATTGAAATCACTTAATTTTGAAATTAAATTGTTTGTTTAAATTATTTTATAAAATTTCGTCTACGCTGGACGAAATTAAAAATAGCGCTCATGTATTGAGATTTTTTTTAAATTGCACTCGCAAATTATAATAATTAAAATTCCGCCTATTCTAAGAACAATCAATAAAATAAGCATGACAATGCAATAGTGAAGGGGCGCAACTTTTAACATGCTCATAATTTGTTTATATTTATATTTATATTTATTAATTAATTCCGATCGATTTCATGATTGCCATTTTTCTTGTGATTAATTTTGCTCGAGGCTTAGTTCAATTATTTTATAGAACTATGCGTTTGTTAGTATTAAGTATATGTATTGTATGAAACAGGGTGGACGCCACTGGTTTTGCCATAAGGATTATTATAGGAAATGAGCGATTAAAAAGCGATTTCAGAAATGGTTGTGAATAAAAAGCAACTGCTTCAAACCATATGATTGTATTTTGAGTTAAAAGTTGCGTAATCGATTATATAAAGGCATTTTTTAATATACTTGTTTGTAATATCTTTTTATGAACTATTGAGGGGTTGGTGAAATTTTTTCTTCAAAAATATTGCACGCGAAATCTTGAAATTGGAAAATCATAATTTATAATTTTGTTAATTTTTTTCTAGTCGTTTAAAAAAAACTATATGTATGTAATTATATGTAATTTATATGAAATAATTTTTATTATATAATTTAATGTTTCTGAATTTATCATTAACTTTAAAGAGAAGATTTGTTATTTTGCGTAAAAAACATGGTATAATCTTATATATGAAATTTTTTTATAGAGAAGTCGTAAGGATGTGAAAAATTTAATGCAGGTTAAGAAAGATTTGCATTAGATAATGACAAATTTTGAGGGCAATGGGTTTGTTAGTTAATTAAAAAATAATAATTAATTGTGCTAAATATTTGTCAATTTTTCGATTGCGCCGAAAATTAATATACGCTATAAAAAAAATTGTCGATTTCTTAATATCGAATTTGGAACATTTTGAACTACTGAGAAATTTTTTACTAAGAAAATTTGAAATCTAACATTTTTGACATATTATTACGAACCGCCCGAAATGAGATTAATTTTAGGAAAGAATTATTTGGATATAATTGCAAAAGCAATTTTTTTTCTGTAACAAAAACTCAAAAATTTCCTTATTTTAAATAAATAATCATAGATTTATTGATCTATCGTATAGATATATTTTTGTTCAAACACAAATATTTTTTTGTTACCTTATAAAAAATTTAATCCTTTTAGAACTCTTACCACAAACCGGCCCCATTAAAGAAAATGTCCATCTGAAAAAAAGAAAAAATTAAATACAATTACATAACTGTAATTACAAAAATATTTTTTTCTAGAGCAATAAAATTATTTTACTCAAAATATTATTAAATTTTTCACATTTTAAATAAATCCCCTTATTTTCTTAATACAACAACTTAAAAAAAATAATTAAATCAGCAAGAAAAAAATTATTTAACAACAAAAATATTTTTTTGTTAAATAATTCATCGTTAATTCTTGCTTAAAATAATTTTTTACCCGTATCTTTTTTTTTAAATTTATTTTTAAATAATATTTCGTTCTTTTACACACCAAACTAACAATTTTATTTTCGTACTTTTTCATATATACTCCAAAACGAACTATTTTTCTTTTTGTATTTTTTAATGTGTGTTTGTCATTTTCGTTACTTCTTCAGATTGCTTCAATCAAACAAGCAACAATTTGAAACATTAATCAATAAAACATTCTTCTATAATTCTGATATATTGTTATAAAAAAAAATTGTTTGTTTTTGAAATTTAGAAAATAATAATACAAAATAAAACAAACAAAAAATCCAAGCTAAACATTTTTTTTTTAATAACGAAATATTACAACAAGGAAATTATTAAAAATATTTTTCGAAAGAATTTCTTAACACGCTATAATAAATTTTATTAATACGTTCGATTACATATTTAAATCGCTTCATTAAAATTGTCCAGTTAAAAAATGAATACGAATGCAAATTGCGCACTCGCAAATGAATAATCGCAATTAATTAATTAATTTCTCGGCCAAACGTCAATAAAGAAGTATTTCAATACTAGACAAGTCAGTATCCGTATTTCAACTGGCAGTTTTATGGAATATAAATAATAAAATGTAGATTAATCGTATTACGGGAAATAATTTCGATTTATATGCGTTGCGAATAAATTAACTATCGCGAGATTGAGTGCCAGCGGATTTCTTTTTTAATATGAATTATTGAAAGCGAAAAAGAAAATGTGCAGCCGCAATGAAGAATGTACAAATATAAAGTTGTGCTTTGAGTTAGAAAAGGTTTGTTTTTGTGTAAGTTATGTTTTGAAATATCTTGAGCAATATTACGATTTTTAGATGATATTTTATTCAATAAAACAAAATAGTTTTTGTAAAAAGAAGCATATTTTTTTTCAGACACGAATTTTTGAATTGAAAATAAAATAAAAAATATTTAGACCTATTTTTCTATAGTTACATTTTAATTGGTTGCGTTTTTTTTTTATTTCTCTTCAAATATTTCTTTAAAACACGCCAAAAAAGTATGAAATTTTGTTTTTAACTGCAAAGGTGTTTTAAATTTTTTGAAACAAAATTTTTTTTGATAAACTTCCAAATTTAACCATCAGCTGTTAAAAATATTCCAATTTAGGTATCAAGGATTTGACAATTTTTTTTCGCTGCTGGTTCAATTTTGGCAGTCTCAAAAAAATATGCAAAAAAGAAGTTCAACTTTGAGATTTTTTAAAATAGCAACTATTCATCTTATTATTACAAAAATATGTCATTTTCTAATCCGAACCTTTCTTAATACGTATTTAAAAAATTACATCCTTACCACCGCTGTGTAAAAAAATTCTTCACTCGCAATATCTTGTGGAAAATTTATTTTTTTGCAAACTGCAAAAATTGGCAATCATAAAATCTCTTCAATATCCGTTTCGATTGTGAAATGTCAAGTACTATTAATTTATTAATATACTGAACTTTAAAAAAGATAAATAATGCGATAATAATCACAAGAACAAATGTTAATAATCTCTTCAAGAGTGCGAGGTAATTTTATGTTTAAAATCAACAATTTATGCCAGGCTAAAAATAAATATTAATTTACAAGAAAATGATATTCTATTTCTCAAGTAACTACAAAAATAAATTTTCATTTTGGAAATTTTTATATAAAAAATGTGACTTACAATTAGTGTATAAAAAAAAGTTTTATGCCAAACTTCTTCATTTCAAACAAAACAAAAAGAGATTTCAAAAGAAATTTATCTAATATTTATTTCTACTTGAACTGTCCACGCCTCATTGCCGTACAATACGATACTACATGCCTTTAAAAACAATTCCCAAAATTTCAAAAATAAAAAAATTTCGCTTCAGAAATTTTAATAAAATCTCCAACAAAAGTTGCGTTTCAAAAAAATGGTATAAATAAGCTATTGTCCACGTCTCACAGCCGTACAGTGTTACACTCCACCCATACAAGCCCCCCAAATTTTTTTTCAAAAAATTCAACAGTTTCTATAAAAATTTCAACGAAAAAAGGTTCAATTTCTTAAAATGCGACGTTTCAAACAAAATCTATTCCTTCTGAAATTATGCACGCCCCACAGCCGTACAATGCTCGAAAAATTCTTAAGTTAATATTAGATGTTAAAATTGTTATTTAAGACACTAAAAACTATAACTAGTTTATTTTCGGTACGATATTCTTCACCTACATCGAAGAAGCAGGTGTTTGTGATGTATTATTACATCGTTGACAAATAAAATAAATGTAACAAGTTGCGAGAAAAAGATCAGTTTTATTAATGATTAGAGAAAGTTTTTACTGGTTGCGGACATTTAGTTATGGCGGAGTGTTACTACATTGTTGCTAAAATCTTTGCTTTTGTCTGCTTCCTGCTTCTTGCCGTTTAATTGATTTTAGACGGCAGCTGCGAACGTTGAATTTACAACAAAACGCAATGAAGGAGGAAATATTAACCAATATTTGTTTAGATACGCATCAATTGTCGCCGAAGACATTGTTGTTGTAGAAAGACACTAATATTACAACATCTTCGGGCTGTTCTACAAAAATTACATCAAGTTGTAGCGCGCACGAAACTTAATAACACTCGGATATTTGAATTGTAAATCAACATCGAGTTGAAGAATTATTTAAAATTATTTAAAATTTTTTTTACGATTGTCTTTTTATACAATTATATTATCGTGTCGATTCTATTCAATAAATTTAATTTTAGCAAGGACATTTTTAACAACAATCACCGAATTTTTTTTTGTAGTAATACTTGTCTCACACTCAAAAAAAAAAAAGTCTTATTCAATATACATCACTAATTGCTTTAAAAATATGAAATATTCATTTCTTTTGCATCACAAGAGTTTAAAATTAACACATACGTAAATAAATCGCGTAAATTTGTTTATTTAAATAATAATTGGTATAAAACAATTGCGTTTTGTAAAATGTCTATCTTAATTCAAGGATTTAAATTTTTTTAAGAATTTTATTGTTTAAAAACCACAAATTTGAAGAATGTTTGATTTAATTTTAATTTGCATAATGATTTGTTTTATTTGTTAATGTTTTAGTTGATTATAGTTAATTTTATATTAAAAAGAAAACTGTTGATAAAAAATCTCAATTAAAAAAGAAATGTTTTTAGAGTAGCGTATTTGTAATTTTATTTATTGGTTGGTAGCGCTTGAAAAAAAAAATTTTTGTACGTATTTTTCGATAATATATAATGGAGTTATATTAAAAAAAAATTCAATCATAAATTTGAGTTTTCTAACGACTTTGGGTAAGATATTTTGTGCAATTTGTTTGAATAAAAAATGTAAAATTTTCAATTTTAACTTCAATAGTGGTTTGTAATTTAAAAAATCAAAATTTGACAAAGAAGCACGATACGGTGATGTAAATTTATCAATTAGTCGTTAAAAAAATCCAACGTCATTATTAAGGTATCCAAAATTTTTTTTTAGCAATTTGGCGAAATGAATCTCAAAGTGGAAAAAATCGACAAAAACAGGCTCAGTTTTGGGATTAAAAAAAAAAATTAACTATCAAAGCTATCACCGTCAAAATTTGTCAATATCTAGCCTGAACTTTTCTTAATGAGTGTGTAAAAAATTACGCCCGTACGACTTCTTTGTAAAAAAAAATAGTACATTTTTTAACTGGCCGCTAAAATATTTGATAATTAAAAATAATACGTCAACATCAACGGATGCATATATCACAATACAATGACAAACAATGTTTTTTAAATTTAAAAAAAAACCTACTCAAACCACTTAATTATAACAAACACAATCGTATTTTGCTTCCCATTTTCCCACTTCCAGCAAACATTTTTTTCAAATTATTGTTATTGTATTCATTGGCCAACTAATAGACTCTACTGTGTGAATTTAAAATTAAAATTATACAAATAAATCACATATTTTTCTGCACTTTTAATTGCGATACGATCATGACAATTTACTATAATTGCCCAGGTCAAATTTCCATATACAGCGTGCTCAAAAACTCTTCCAAACAATGTATGTTAGATAACAAGTTTCTAAAAAAACAAAATTATATCGAATTTCACAAAAAGCAAACTAGCAAACTAAATACATCGCGATTTTTTATCGAAAAAAAATCAAACGATTTTGTAAATATCTATACCATTTGATTAGCTAATTATTTCACTCGTGCTGTACAGTTTAAATGGTTAATTTGCTTGGTACAAGAGTCTGGTATTGTTGTAAATTAAAAATTTGTATAATGTTCTAATATTTCTCATGTGAAATCAAGCTGGTTGGTAAATGTGTAGATGAATCGAGTGGACATGTGCAAAAATACTTCGCGTACATGTATTAACTTGTCATGGTTTGAATGACAGTAGACAATGAAAATAATTAACTAACGAAATTGGCATGTTTTCATGTTTGGGATTCGTTTGTAAATGCGCGATGATTTTTTTGTCTGTTTCTGTGGGTTTGGAAATAGAATTTGAAAATTTCCTGGGATCGATTCTAATTAGGAAATAGATCAGTTTAACGTGTCAAAGTAAAATTGATTTTTTTTCTCGCGCGGGACGTCCATAAAAAATATTACCATTTGCTCATTTTGAAAAATTGTATCCTTCGAAATATTCATCAAAATCACTTGCAGATTTTAAATTGAAATCCTATTAGAAAATATCATAAAATCACTTTCGAAAACGTAAAAATGTTTGCCAAAAAAAATTCTTAAGGGGGTGCCCTTCTTTTTTTTTTACAATTTTAGTTTTTTTTGCGACTGTTAATCGTACAGTAATTTTTCTTGTAGATTTTGTATCTTAAGATCACATCGCCGTTAAAACAATTCCTTGCTAAAATTTTATTCTATTTAAAGTTGAACAAATGGTGGCTTCGCGAGATATTTTTAACATCAGGCCAAAAATACACGCCTCAAATAATTAAGAGCTCATATAGTCACCTTTGCTTTCTTAAGAAAATCAAACTTGGGTTTATAACTTGAGGAGAAATTAATTAATTTGGTTACTCAAAGAAAAAATTATTTCATTTTCTCATTATCAATTCGCAATCAAAATATATAATTAATTCTAATTTGCAGATTTGAAAAATTGCAAATGATTTTTCAATAATAATACATATTATACATTTTTTTATCTACGTTAATTTATTTTGAAGAAATTTCTTTTAGCATATATTTAAAAATGAAAAATGAGATATATGATTTTTTTTTTATAGTTTCTACTCATTAAAATATTTTATTCTCATATTTTAAACTTAATTTTAGCTACTTTAGTTGCGAAAATAGTGTCATCTAGTAAACTATTCTTAGTAGAAGTAATTTGGAGCAGTTTCTTAATTTCTGAATAAAATTAACAAACTATATATAAATATAAACACATAAACTATAATAATTAAGGGAATTTTTAGCAATTTTTTTAGATATCTCCAAGTATTAAAAATATAATTTATTTTATTCATTATGGCCGAAAATCAGATTATATAATCATAAAACGTAATTTAAAAAATAAGATTTCGATTAAAAATGAGAAAATATCTATAATGGTAGATTTTCTAGGAAATTTCATTGACAGAAAACAAAAAAAAAAACAATTTTATTGTAGCAAAAAAAACCAAGAGTAAAAAATAAAACATGCGATAAAAATAAAAATACTTAAATCGAGTTAAAGATTCTAAAAAAACGATATTTGGAAAAATATTACTAGCAATTTTATTAAACCGTCGATAGATAATTTTTATTTACTTAGTCAATCTTGATTTTTTGATTTAAAATAACGTTTCGAAAATATTTTAAGGCAAAATATGTGAAAAAGTTTCCGTTTTAACATAAAAAAAATGTTTCGTATTTTTCGAATCGAGAAATTTTTTATATATAAATAATATAGTGACGTAAATTTGACACTGAGCTATTCAAAATATTCCAATTGAGATATTAAGGGGGCTCAGTAATTTTTTTAAAGGTGTGTTTGGTATAATTTCTAAACAGAAAAAATTTCGACAGAAAACAAGCTCAATTTTGAAATTTAAACAAGAATAACTATCTAAGCCAATACCAATAAAAATTTTTTTTTGGTCATTTTTAAATCTGAACCTTTCTTAACGAGTGTTTGAAAAATTACGTCCTCACAACATTTCTGAAAAATTATTTCGCAACACAAACAAAACATGTTTTTTTTAAATGAAAATTTAACATTGCCAAACCGCCCCTGGAAATATTAAACAAAATTCGCAATATTTAAACATACATTTCTTGTTAGCTCGATAAATGAACAAATAGGCAAATTTTTATTTATTCCCAATAACCAGAAAATAAATATACGTATAGTTTTGGATATAACGCAAAAAAATCAATTTATTTTCATTTATGTATTTTTTTTTAATAAAATTTGTTTAAAATGAACGATCAATAATAATGTTTCATTTACAATCACAATTATATGCGGACACTCTGTATATATCAGCGGAAAAGGACGAACGCAAAACACGAAACAATAAAAATACTCAAAAGTGAACGAAGCGCGAAAACTTTACACTTTACAAAAAAGTTACATAACTTTCAACACTCGCACATTATCAGTTTAGTTCGCCAGTTTATTGTTTTTTTCTATTAAACATTCTATTGTGCCGTAATCGAACATTGTACGAGAATAACAACAATGTCCTTTTGGGAAAATTGGTTCGAATAGGTTTAATTCAGGGTCGAGTATTATCTTAAACCACGTTGAAAAATTGAAATAGACACTTTAATGATAAATTACAAACATTCGATTGATTAAAAAATGTTCTTGTTATTTTATTGTAATAAAACTAAATAATTTGTATGTTTTTTTCTTCAATTTTTTCAATTAATGCTTTAGCACCACTTTTTTTTCTTTTCTTAACAATTTTAGAGCTCGTTTTCGTCCCAACGAACACAAATTAAATTTTTTTTCATTAATAAAAAATATTCCCCCAAGTTTCATTTGTTAAAAAAATAAGTCCCTAAAAATATTTGATGAATATTTTATTAAAATAAACAATTTTAGCGGATTTCATACAAAACTACATTTTTTTTGTTCTGATGATAATATTTGTTTTTTCAAGAAAAATTATTAAACAGCAAACATTAAAAAAAAATGTTACCTCAGCAGACAATAGAAGATTTATGAGCGTAGCTAATGTTGTAATGAATGCATTTTTATAGTTCCAGAAAATTAATTCTTGCAATTAATAGATTGTTGCAAAATAAACAAAAAAAATACTTATCGTAAATAGGACTATATTTCTATTCAATTAATTTTTTTTTTGTTTAAAAAACTAAATTTAACAAGTTCATTTACAAATTACAAACAATTATTTATCTAATGATGGAGCAACATGATTTTTGTAAAGTTTTTTAATAATAAATATATTCTTTAACCTTTTTGGTTCTCATAGTTCAAAGTTAACAACTCTTGTACATGTCGCAGGACAATTGAATAACGATAATTATTAACTATTAATCGTATAAAAGAATACCCTCTAATAAAAGCAGGCCCTCAACAAATAAATTCTTTCCAAGAACATTTTCCATGAAATTAAATTTAAAAAAATACGTAATCCCTACTAATTATTTTTTTTAGAAGTCCTCATCGTTTAATTTTTTTAATATAGATTCTGCGTATTTTTTAATATATTTCAGATTGTCCACAAAAAAAAATTCCAAAAAAAAAATCACTAAACTTTCAATCCACAATTCACACCACTAAAATCAAATGTAGGTGTATAAATTTTTGATAGCTCGAAAAAAATGTTTAATACATCTCTGATTTTTATTATACGTTTCACGGAGCAATCTAAAATCTGTCGTCATGTGAAGAGGTTAAAACGAAGCACATCAACGAATCAGAAATTGTCATTTGAATTGCTTCGGCCTCGCATTCGCATACTTTCTGATACCAATACTTTGTTTGTTAGATCTAATGAAACACGCGCATAATTATTTCGATCACGCTATATACGAGCAAAGACATTGGCTTATCTGCAAAAAATATCCAAAGCAAAAAATCTCGCATCAAAGTAACGTTTTTTATTGTTCAAAGACAAAACAACGCGAAAAAACGAACAAATTAAGAAACAAAAATTAATATATTATCAAACTGTTTGAATATTTTTTGCTAAATTTGATACGAGCTGAACAAGAGTTTATTCATCTCGAGCAGCGATGGGTATATTGTATATATTTTCTAACTGAAGATCTTCCTATCGATGTTAAAGCGTAGGTGTCTCTAGCCAAATGAAGAAAGAATTGCTCATAATGGTACATCGTATGTTTACTATCACTTCCTTGTTTGCCATTCACAAACAGAGCGTCTCAAAAATTTACACGTGACTATAAAAAAAATTAATTGATTTTTATTACGACTTGAAATAAGTCAGCAAATTGCATTGGAACATTGTTGTTATTTGCGAATAAAATTTAATGAAAATATTTACAGTTTTATATAATTAAATTATCTACGGTTGAGGGTTCGAATCCCGTACGTCCACAAATTTTTTTTATACATGAAAATATCTAGTGATGTGGCTTAAAAAAAAAAATTGGTTAATCATTTGTTTTAAAAATACAACATTTTGATGCATCGGTTAATTTAATTTAATTAATTTTTTTTATAATAAAATAGCTGTTAAAGAATTTGTTAACATCCTGTACATCGTCACATTTCTACCAATCTACAAAAAAATGATAAAAAAAAATTTTTTCACTTAAGTATATAGTTGATAAATAATCGTCATCATCATCATCATCATCGATGTGAAATTGATGCTATAAAATCTACGTGGATTTTACAACAAGAAGAATTTAAAAAAAAATGGAAGAATATTTGGAATGGGTTTGAAAAAAAATTTAAAATATAATTAATTAATATAATTATGGATATCGACAATCATTTATTCGCTATGAAATGTAATTGGTTCATAAAAAGTGTAATTTGACGGATTAGTTATAATTTACGAGCCCATTATTGGTAAATTATTCGAGTCCATCCCTCGGTATTATTAAACACAATTACCAACGTAATAACAATAAAATCAAACCGAGTGAATTACCGCAATCTATACTGCGGATTTTTGCGATAGCGCAAATTTGCATTTTCTTCCTACATTGAACAGTAGAGATGAGAGATTATATTGTGCACACAATTTACAAAAAGAAGGATTAATTTGGTACATATATCTACAAAAAAAAATTTTTTTTTTACACGGCTATATAGAAATATTTCTAACTCCAATGTTCAATCTTTTGAATAATTTAGATTTTCCGATATATTCTTTTTCCTTCAAAATCACGTGCAGATCTAAATTCCAAGATCAAATCCAATAAAAAAATATCATTCGAAAATGTGAAAATTTTGTGAAAAATTTGAATTGTGAAAATTTTGTGAAAAATTTGAATTGTGAAAATTTTGTGAAGAAAATAAAAAAAATTCCAAGGAAATTTTCAATCTTCAGTTTTTTGATGATATCTTCTAAACTGTTAGACCTACGGTAAAATGTCTTGCAGATTTAGAATCCTCAGATCATTGCCCATTAGAAAATGTCCCATTCGATCATTTTACAAATTTATTCCACCGAAAAAATTCAAACACACAACTCTTTCGCTAAACCGCATCGAAACTATTATTATGCAAATCTATAAATAAATTACATATTTATATGAAAGTCACCTGCACAACATCGCCGACAATACAACAAGAATCCACTTTATTTATTTATATAATTTAACAAATCGATGGCGTAGACAAAAAAAATCAACCGAATCCCATAAAAAGAGAATTTTTCATTGTTCGTTCCAATTTTTTTTCTCGCCATTTAATAATTTATTTATAAAGTATTAACGACGCCATTTAGTCACCGGGATCTTAATATTAATATAATATTTATTTTTCAAAAAACAATACATACATTTGACAAAAAATATTTAAAAATCATCATCTACATTATTCTAAGTTAAAATAAAAATTATTTTTAATCTTCATTATATATTTTTAGTGTATAATATAAATACGCATAAAAAAATATTTTTAATTATTTTAATCAATTCTTAGGGTATAGTAAAAATCAATATATACAAAAAAAATCTAATGAAAATAAAAATTTATTATCAATCTCCACTATATGTTTTTTAAATATATTCATATATATATTTTTGTATTTTATTGTAATATTTTATTATGTTTTTAAATTATATGTATTGCATTTTTATATATTTTTTATGTATGTATATTGTATATATACATAAAAAAATATTAAAAATTTTTTTTATAAATTATTTTATAAAGGAAATAGTAAAAATCAATATATACAAAAATATTTGACAAAAAAATTCAAAAATCATCATTTACATTAATCTAATTTAAATAAAAAAAATATTTTTAATCTCCACCATATGTTTTTTAGTGTATAATATATATACGCATAAAAAAAAAATTATTTAATAATTTTTAATAAATATTTAGGGAATAGTAAGCCATCTGGTGTGCACGGGGCGCACGGTCACGCAATTAAGGATCTCGCCGGCAGCATCTTAGCTGGCTGCGGCAACGGCACAGCCGCCAACGGCAACGGGGGTGGTGGCGGTGGCGGTGGCGGTGGTGGTGGTGCCGGTGGCGGCGGTGGCGAGGACAAAAAGGACGACGGGGAACTGTGGAATAATGTCGAGGCGCAAACGGCCTTCCTCGGCCCCAATTTGTGGGATAAAACATACGAAACCGACCTGAAGGTTTGTCGCAATAAACGATTGAAAATTGGAAGTAATTAAAACGCTTTGGAAGTAATTGAAACAGAAAAATATCGACGTGGCAGTGAAAAATATAAAAATCTTTTTTTTTTTCAAATATCGTGCTTTTAATAAATATGTTCTATTAATTTTTCGATTCAAAAATCGACTATCGAATCTTTATTTCCTATATTTTCAATTTTTCTAATGCAGAATAAAAAAAACGGCGGTCTAATTCCTCCAAATAAATTAAAATATATATACAAGAATTTAAATACCTTTATTAAAAGAATTTAAATCTTGTTTTTTTCCTAAAAAAAATATTTTAGAAAATTTTCCTCTTAAACAAGAACCTATGCTCTATTTTTGAATTTTGCCAAAAAAAAAACATATATTCTAATTCCTTAAAAATAATTTGATAAAAATGCTAAGACAACATTGAAAATGATTTTTTTTTGTTAGTATGTGGATCTGGATGAGTTCCTGTCGGAGAACGGAGTTAGTATGGATGGTTTGGGGAGTCACGGGTCCCTGGGACCGCTCGGTTCGTCCCATGGAGTCCCGAAAAGGGAACGCTCCACGAGTCCAGACTGCCTTAGTCCAGATACCATGAACCCACCATCACCTGCCGACTCCAGTAAGTAGATTTCACTTTTTTGTTGTTTTGAGTGTACAACTAATACTTAAAAATATTTTTGTAAAATTAATAAGAATTTTTTTAAATAACAGTTGCGTTGAAAAAATTTGATTTTATTTAAATCGGATTTTTTTATTGAGTATTTAAAAATTTAGCAAATAAATTTATAATAGCGTACAAAATTCCTCGACACAATCTAAGTTATTATATGAATTTTTTTTAATTCACAAATTATTAATTCGACTATTTGAAAAACTGAAAAGTTGTAGCTAAAAATTCAAATAGCTTAGATTGGATTATATTTTGTATTTTAGTATGGTGCCGTATTTTGTGCCGTTCTTTCACTGACAAAAGAATCATAATTTTTTACTTTTACATTTCGTTCACAATTTATTGCAATTGTAATGATTGTTAATTTTTTCCTTATTAAATTTACAGAATTAAATTTTTTAATTTAAATATTTAATTATTTGAAAGTAATAAAAGAAACTAAATTTATTAAGGAATTTTTTTTTCGAGTGTGGTTGATAAGTTTTTACCAATTTGTGGAGGAAGAACAGTTTATTGCAATATAATATTAATTTTTTCTTGCAAAAAAATTTTTACATGACCTAACAACTTCTTGAAAATTTCAAATAAGAAAAATTTTCATCTTCCAAACAATTTTCCAAACATCTTCGATGAATAAAAAGAAGAAAACGTCAACCAAGCAATTTCCACGATTGATTATTAAGCCAGCAATAAACTCGTACCAAAAAAAAAATGCCATCGGCCGACTTCAGTTCAATTTTTCATAAAATTGTGAAAATAAGCAGATTCGTGTCATTCGCATAACGGTGCGCCATACTAATGTCTGAAATATAGTTTTCTCGGAAGCATTGTCGACGGCTTCGTCGAGTTGTCGCGACATTGATCCGCGGACAAGAGAATTTTCAGACGAAGAGCTCAAGCCGCAGCCGCTCATTAAGAAGAGCCGCAAGCAGTTTGTGCCCGACGACCTCAAAGACGACAAGTATTGGGCGCGCAGGCGGAAGAACAACCTCGCGGCGAAGCGCAGCCGCGACGCCCGCCGCATGAAAGAGAACCAGATCGCCCTCCGGGCGGGGTATCTCGAGAAAGAGGTAAAGAGTACCATTTTATCCGTTTTCGTATGTCCTTATCTGTTTGATTTTGATTTTGCAAAAATGCACAAGAAATGAATTCGTCAACAAGCCATTGGATTGTTTAGAAAGTATTTTTTTGTAATGGAATTGTTGTGACTGGCGTTATCAATATACAGGATACATGAAAAAAAAATCCAATTATCTATTTTTGTACGAAGTTTATGTTGTTCAAAAATTAAGAAGATATTTTTCATTTATTTCATTGAAATTAAAATTACTTCTTATAGTTTTTTATAGAAATTTATATCACGCAATGTATTATAAAAAATATTCAACATTTTACAATGAAATAAATAAAAATATGCTATTCTCAATAATTTATTAAATTTCCATGGACATTCTAATATTTAATTTAACGAAATAAACATTTTAACATCGACTATCCTGTATATACTGATTGTAAGTTTGGACAGGACCGTACTTAAAACGTTAGATAGGATATTTTGCTAAACTAAAGGTATATACTAAAATTTCATCGAAATTAAAATTACAATCAGTTTCTTCTTATAGTTTTTTATAGAAATTTATATCAAGCAATGTATTAAAAAAATATTCAACATTTTACAATTAAATAAATAAAAATATGCTATTTTTAATCATTTATTTAATTTAACGAAATAAAAATTTTAACATTGACTATCCTGTATATTGTGATTGTACGTTTGAACAGGACCGTACTTAAAACGTTAGATAGGATATTGTGTTAAACTAAAGGTATGTACTAAAAAAAAATTAGTTTACGAACAAATATTCATTTTCTTAAAAGGCAACTGTATAGTTAAAGAGTCCGCAATCCTAAAGATTGGTTGGAAACAGCACGCCATGCCGATCTATCCTGAGCTAATCCCTTCATCTCCCTATAGCTATTCATCTCAACGTCTTCAACTATCTGACTCACATACTCCAATCTAGGCCTACCTACCCCTCTCTTTCCCTCCACTCTACCTTCTATGATCAATTGCATAATCCCCCCATGCCTAAGAATATGCCCTACTAATCTGTCTCTCCTACGTTGTAACACTCTCCAAATACTTCTCTTCTCCCCTACTAACTCTAGTACAGCTTCATTTGTTACTTTATCTTCCCAACCAATCCTCATCATCCTCCTATAACACCACATTTCAAGTGCTTCTAATCTACGCTTCTCTTCCTTTCCTATAGTCCACGCCTCACACCCGTACAGTGCTACACTCCAAACATATACCTTCAGTAATCTTTTTCTAATACCCAAGTCAATATTTGATCTTAAAATCTGTTCTTTTTCTACGAATGCCTTCCTACCCTGTGCTATCCTACACTTTATATCTACCTTGCTTCGATTATCTTTTGTGATTCTACTGCCTAAATAACAAAAATCTGACACTTCTTCGATTCTATTATCTCCTATTGTGATCCTCATTTTTCTACTGCATTCCTTTTTGTCACACCTCATCACTTTAGTTTTACCTATATTTATTTTCATGTTAAAATCCCTAGTCAATACTGCCTGCATACCATTCAATACCCTTTCTAATTTCTTTTCGCTTTCTTCCAATATAGCTATATCGTCGGCGAATCTCATCATATATATTTTCTCTCCCTGTACATTCACACCTACACTATACTCTTCTTTTACTTTGTTTATTGCATCTTCTATATATAGATTAAATAATAACGGTGAGAGTGTACATCCCTGCCGAACTCCCTTCCTTATTTTTGCTACCTCTTCTTCCCCCTCAATTCTAACTAAGGCAGTTTGGTGTTTATATAAATTAAAAATTATTCTCCTATCCTTATAATCTATACCCGTTTCTTTTAAAATTCTAAACATTATGTCCCAATCTACATTGTCAAATGCCTTTTCTAAGTCTACAAAAGCTATGCAAGTTACCTTTCCTACCCTATTTCTTTTTTCTACTACCGTTCTTAGTGCTAGAATCGCCTCCCTCGTCCCTCTGTTTTTCCTAAAACCAAACTGATCTTCTCCTAGCCTTTCCTCTACTTTATTTTCTAATCTCCTATAAATAATCTTTAACAATATCTTCGATGCATGTGATAGTAGGCTAATGGTCCTATAGTTCTCACACAAATTAGCTCCTATTTTCTTCGGCATTGTTACTATTCTACTACGCTGAAAATCCTGTGGTACTTCTCCCTTCTCATATATTTTACAAACTAACCTGTATAATCGCTCCTGCATTTTTTCCCCTGCGTGTTTTATTAATTCGGCTGGTATCATATCAATCCCCGCTGCTTTGTTATTCCGTAAATCATTTAATGCTCTATGAAACTCTGACCTAAGTATGCTAGGACCTAAGTCATCCTCATCTATCTGTTCCACATTTTCTAGCTCCTCCATGTCCTGCCTACCTTTATATAAATCTTCAAGATACTCCTTCCATCTTCTAGCTTTTTCCTTATTTTCTGTGAGTTCCTTACCCTGCTTATCACATATAATGTTACCCTTTGGTTTTACTTTAGAAAAATGTGACTTAATTTTCCTGTAGCCCAAATCTACTTTACCTCTTCTCATATCCTCCTCAATATCCTCACAATTTCCTTTTATCCCCTCTTCTTTCGCTAGCTTGCATTTCCTATTAATTAAGTTCCTTAGTTCCTTATATTTTTTCTGTCCTGCTTCTGTGTTTCCAATTTTAATTTTCCTTCTTGCTTCTATCATTTTAACTATTTCTTCCGTGATCCATTCCCTCCTACCTGTATAAAGTTTGCCTAATCGAGAGCGCTAAACGAGTTTAGATAATTAAAACCAAACGGATTAGGATATACTATGCCTGAAATAATTCGAAAATAATTAAAAAAAAATCAAATTACAAACGAGAAGATCGATGATAGAAGAGAAATGAAAAAAATAAACATAAAATTTGTATGTGCAGAATATGGGCTTGCGCCAAGAGTTGGAACGACTGAAAAAAGAAAACCTCCTGCTACAGAACAAACTGTCAAAGTACGAAGACGTGTAGGGCGAGCGGTGCTTTGAATCAGCGCCTGCGCACCGAATGGTAACAGTCACCCTGTGCGCCTGCGCCGTCACGTCGAACCGTTCATGCGCCGCAAGTCACGTTGTCTCCGTTACATTGCGTAGTATCTAGAATAGTTCCGTAGTTTATTATTATCATTACGTTTATATGTACTGTATCTTTATCTACGATATCTAGATGTACACTCTCGCTCTCGCTCTGTCATTTAAACAAATTATCTCTATCTCCATTAAGTTGCCCGTATGGAAATTTCCACTCCGATCCAATTTTTTTTTCTTCAATTTTCACAAGTTGTTTTACACCAAAAAGAATATTCAAGTTTTTTTAACAATCTCTTCTTGTATATATATATATATTTTTTGTATATATATTTTAAATAGTTACCATGCGATTTTTTGTTTCAAAATCTACATAGTGAAAAAATAATTTAACAAACAGACTGTGACAAAAACTTATGCGGAGACAGAATCATTTGTAAATAAAAAAAACATACACATTAAATTTAGTCGTCATAATAATGTTAAGGTGTTGATGATGAACTATCGAACGATATGGCAGAAGAATTTAAACAAAACAAAAAATGACAGCAACTGTCAAAATATAATAATATTTGTTATACGGATGTTGATGTGCGCTGGTTCAGACTTAGAATATTTTGATTGTTTCGATTTTTATTTAAAAAACATCGAAGGTTTGTATATGAACAGAAAAATATATATAGATGGCCTAAATAAATATCTGCCCACTTGACAGGTGACAGATGAAATGAAATGTCATTGCTGACGTTTCCAGTAGTTCAATATTAATCATATAGTACGGATTCAATTTGGTACTGACTTTTAAAATGTATTTTTTTTTATATATTAGTGTTTTAAAAATTTAATAACAATAATTTATCGTTGATAATGAAAAAAATTATAATTTACTTAACTGTTATTTAGCCAGATTGATAGAATGACGTATAATATCATTCTGCATTTTTCTGCGAAACATTCTGCGAAAATACAACACTGCATCAGTGTTAAATTAATATAATTTTCGAAATTAATACTGCCAAAAAAAGAAAAATCACCCGCATGGAACAAAATAATCCTCGAAATGTTCTAAGTGTAGCCTAAGTGTAAAGACGATTAATTAATTGCGATTCAAAATTACGATTAGTTTAATTAGTTTTAAATAAAGAACAAACATGTTTTTTTATAGACACGCCTAAAAGGAAAATCTACAAGTAGATTACCTATTGTTGATTGTTTTTTTTTTATGTTAATATATAGTCTATTTTTTGGTTGAAGATAGTGTATTAAATATCTAGAGATATAGTTTAATAAAAAAATAAATAAAATTTTCAGATACGTAGTGAACAATATTGTAAAAGAATTAAATAAAATGCTCAGCGCAAATCTATGTCGTCAAAAAACTAAATGCAATAGTGTAAATTTATATAATTGTGTGGACAAAGCTTTATATATTACGATATAGATATACAGTGTGTCCATAAAGTATGGAACATAATATTATTTAATATTCCTATAATTCAAAAAAATGTAAATTAAAAAGCGATTTTTTGCATTAAAAACGGATTTGTTTGTATATAGGGTGTTCCATTTAAATTTTGTAAATCTTTTACGAATTAAATCGGCACGAAAGCTATTAAATATGCATTTAAACAAGGATTTAGAAAGAAAAAAATGGTTCTATACTTTATAGGCGGATTGTATTTTCGTTAAAAAGGACAAAAGTGATTAAGGATGCTTACTAAAGAGAAACAAATGATAGTAGAGCGAAATGAGGAAGATAAAGCAGAAATATAAGTATAATGTAAAATATAATACCAGTGAAGAGAGTTTAGATGCTTTTATTATAATATATACGAAAAAAAGACGTAAATAATGTTTATTTAGTTTATAGAAAGAAAAGGTAGATGATTTATGTAAGTCAAAAAAATATTCAAGAAATTTTATTAAATGCTTTTTATGATAATAATAAAGTATACTCAAGTTTACGTAGAAATGAAATAATCAATCAAAGAATATTTACTTAATTAAATTAAAATCGTATAGTTTAAAAAAAGTATCATTTGTAAAAATCACCGATAAAATAATATATACGTTTTAGTATACCTCATTTAATTTCGTAAAATTTCTTGAATATACACGGAAAAAAAACCATTTTCACAAGACATTGTAGACTCGCTAAGTAGGCAAACATTTTTTTTTTCATTTTTTATTTTTTTTCATTACCATTAAGTTTTACGATCATCATAATAATTAGGTATTTTTGTTTTGAATTTACGTGTTACATATTATTACGTTTACTTTTTTGTTTAGTTGATAATGTTTAATTTAAAAAATTGTTACATTGATAACAAGAGTTACCTGAGATCCCCATACCTACTTAAAATTAGCGGTAATTAATATATCTGTACAGGGTGATACGATAATTGCGGCACATAAACACGCAAAATAAATTCGCAGGTGAAAATATGCAGGGGTTATGTAATGATCGGCCGGTTTTTGTATCGCCCTGTATGGACAGGACGAGGAGAATTACTATACCAACGGAAATATGTACAGTTTTTACAATATTTTCAGAAGATATTTTTGTGACAAGTATTTTGGAAGCGAAGAAGTGATATATTTAATGCGAATTTTTACAACAAATGTTTCTTGTGTCGACGCTAATGTTAAATTATTGATTGTTACAATTATATATACGTGACCTTTAAATTTTTTAATTCAATTAGAAGACGAAAAAAATGTTTGTAGCCCATCTAAACGTCGCTCCTAAATAATTATGAAGATATACATTGAAATTTAATCGATAAATCAAAAATATGATTTTAAAAAACGAAATTTCTCGGCAACAGCATTTTTTTTTTTGTAGTTTTTACAAAAAAAATAATAGTATACATATATTGCTTTTGAAGAGCTTTTTTTTAAATTTTTGTTTGCTATTATTTTTTATATTATGAACAAAATCAATAATTTCATTATTTATCAATTTCTTCAAATGTAATTAATTAATTTTTTAAGCTTCCTCAAAGTAGATAATTTTTTTTTGAAACATTTTTCCGGTCCAAAAAATGAAACAATTTTTGAGAAATAATTAAATTTCATTGTAATATTTTTAAGCTAAACTATTAAGCTACATTTCAAATTAAAAATTAATCTAAAGATTAAAATTGATATTCCTACGAAGAAATGAAAGAAAATTTATAAAAAGAAGGGAAATGACTGAATATTTTGTATTTTCCTTTTTTTTTTATAAAAATCAACTTTTTGGGGTAAAATTTAATATACCGTGTGTCTACAAACTACCTAACCAGTATTATAATAAATATTCTACCTTAAAAAAATTATTTCGTATATTATCATATAGTTTCCAAAATAAAAATTAATATTTCGTAATTATACCTGAGACAATTTTTTTTTTATAATTATAAATTATAAATTCAGAATAAATATTTAAAAACACGAACACTTGTTAAATAAATTGTAGAAAATATCGTCAAAAATCGTCAAAACAAAAAAATATCTAAAATATACCAAGTTTTCTATAATTTCAGGACACACTGTAAAATTAAAACCCCTTTTTAATTTTTTTTACACATTGCAATGAAAAGGTTTAATGAGAAATAAAGTTTTTTAATGTTGTTTTGACAAGAAAATGTGCCCCTCCGAGAAAAAATTCAAAAATCCGCCTCTGCCCTTAAACTCGATGTACCTATATATGTATATTGTAACAAGAAATAAGAAAAATTGTTTAAAATAATATATATTATATAGAAATATATTTATATCACGTTAACAACAATGTTGAATGTAAGTAAAATATTCCTGTGAAATACTATTAAAAAGATGACATAAAATAGTGTAAGAAAATGTTTTTAAACACCAAATTTGACAACCATGGCTACATTATATAATTGCGTCAATTGTTACCTAAAATTATTGAGATTAAATTAAATTTCGATTGGTAAACATTTTCGTTTAATTTATTTAATTTTTTGAGGAATTTTTAGTTCAATTTTGCATTGGATTTTTATTATAAAAAAAATTGTAATATTTGCCGTTGTGAGCATTAAATATATATTAAAAAATGTTAAATAGATTTTTTTTATTCACCTCGCATAAAAATATTAATTACAAAACACAAAATTGCAATAAATAAATTGTAAAAACGTTTTTATTAAAATTGCATTTATCTGCAACATCTAATTAACCATTAACGTGTACTGTGTTTTAGGTTAGTATATGTAATAACACATATCCTTGCACATATCCTCAAATATAAAGTAAATCTGTAGTAAGTGAATAAAAAATTCATATTAATTAACAATTGGAAAGATCTACTTGTATTTAATTTTATATTTTTTCTTACTAAGTTTATATGCGTATATAAAAATATGTTCAACAAAAAACAATTCCAAATCTTCTTAAAAAACTATTTCATAAACTACTAAAAAAACAAATCTTTTTGGTTTGTCGATTAAATTTTGTGGGCTCTGTTTAATTACTAATATATTGACACTGAAGAATTTATATGTAACTGAGAAGAGCGGAAATAATGATGGCTTTGATAGCCGAAAGTAAGACATATAGATTGGCAATATATCTTCGGGGATATGCGATTTGTTACAGGAGGACCGTTTGTAGACCATTCGTTCCACTTTGGGGACTTCACCTACTTTCGGTTAATAGAAAAAATGTCCCTTCGCTTTATCTACGCTATTCCGTTCTACATTATCTCTTTTATCTTTAAAAGCGAAAAGTCTGTTGAATAAAAAATTATTTAAACATCAATTTCGAAAATACACTCATTTTTTTTAATTTATACCTTTAAAAAAAATTATAATTGTTTGAATAAATATCTTAATTGGTTTTCCTATCATAAATATTTTTATATACCTCGCCATTATATATATATATATATATAATGATTTTTCCTTTCAATTATTTTTTATTTAATTTTATTTCAGATGAACTTACTGCACATAGCTTTCCTATTTGAGGACTTATGAGAGGATATGTGTTATTAAATATACTAACTTAAAATGCAATATAAATCAACTGAAGATGTATAAAAAATTGCAATTTCAATAATCACGGTAGACGAAAAAATTATTTTTCAATATTTTGCCTTTGTGAAATTTCAAAAAAAAAATGCAATTGTTAGAATAAATATCTTACATTTTTTTGAACTATTAAAAAAAAAAAAATTGTCTATATGTCGCATTTTTTTATATAAAACAAAAAAAACGAACTTCTTTTTAACAATATTTTTCTACTTATAAAATTGCTCGTATATTTCAAAATAAAAAAAGTAGAAATATATTTTTTATCAAGGGCGCTTCTTCTAAAAAACCGCATCCTTATAGTCCCTGCCACAAAACCCGGCACATCCTGATATCCTGTTACAATCCAACCTAATCCAGACCTCTCCAAACTCTGAAACCATCAACAACAAAAATCGTCTCAACAAACAAAGACAAACGCACACCGAACCAATCGCGCTAGAAAAAGATGAGCACACCTCGCCGCAAGCGAACAAACGCTAACTGAACCTGAAGCGACTCGGCAACGTTCGGCTCACGTGATAATATCGATCCAAACCGACAGGACCACGTTCTATACGTGCGCGAGTAAAATAATGCCGTGGCACGTTTTGGACGAAGTATTTGCCATTTCAGGTTATGGGATGGTTTCGGGGGTGATTGGTGCGTATAGAGGGTGGTGTGACGTTGGTGGGGGGTGTGGTGGGGGGGGATCGGGCTGCGGGTCAACGTAGAATGGGTAAACTTTGGTAATACGTGAAGAAAGTCAAGAAAGCTTGTCGTATGATGGGAGTTAACATTATTCTGCCCGGTGAAGTTGTTGAGGACGTTGGTAGCGAAACAGAACCGTAATTAGGTCTTCGATGAACAAATCTATTTGTTCTCTAAAAAATCTACAGTGAAATAAAACATATTAGCCTATATAATTTATCGAAGGAATTTGTTCATTAAAGTTTTATAAAAAGGATTAAATATTTTTTTTAGTAGGCAATTTATATTACATTTGAGTATATATGTGTGCATATATAGTATAGTAAAAGTCGCATTACAGTGTTGCCATATCGAATCTAAATGGTGTTTTTTAAAGAAACTTTTTATAGTCGATAAAATAAAAGTAAAACATGCTTATTATTTTTATAAAAAAAAATATTTTTATATTGAAATAATATTAAATATTGAATTTTTTTTTACTGAAGTTTTTTTTACGTTTTTACTGAAACGTTTTTACTGAAGAATTTTTAAATAACAACAATTTAGTCAAAAAAAAGGAATAAACCGATTTTTATACCTTTTCGAAGAGAAAATTTAAAAAAACCTCTAAGAAAATATTTTGGAAATTTTAGTGGACATTAAAAGTATTAAAAAAAATTTCAGTCAAAAAATCAGGTAAAATTTTCCAGATCTAATTTTAAAATAGCTCAGGATACATCGACAGATGGCGTGCTATTTCCAACCAATCCTTACGATTGAGGACTATTCAACTAACAAAATGTTAAATTAAAAAATTTGTCAAATCAAAGAATAAATTGCACAATAGCATTAATCCAACAAAAAATTAATCAAAAACTAAAACAACAAAAAAAAACCCTTTAACAATCCCAGCCCCGACCTGAGCCGGCCGCCGCGACGCCCGTCTACAATCCAAACTAAACAATACACAAACACACGGCGTACGAGTCGACGCCTCAAAGCGTCGCATATCACACATACACACCGATGTGGCAACGGCGTCGGGAGCAGCAGGCACGTTGCTCTCTCCCCAAACCGAGCCACAACGTGGCGAACCGACCACCCGAAAAATGCAACGTTTCTCCCCAACCCTCGTCAATATACATATCTACGAACTGTACGTCATATCGTAATTTTAGCGCGATTAATTGACCCGCAATTCATTAATTAAGTGACGTTCGTGCGCTGAAATAATGTTCCCTTTCGGGACGTGCATGTGCTATGAACCGAAACAGGTGCATCGGTGGATCTACGTGGGCAATGGCGAGGCGCAACAAGGATTCAAAAAGGTCGGTTTATTTCGTATATAGCTGTCAGCGTGACATATCTGTCAATATGACAAGACAAGTTGTCTTTAGGGCAAATTGATTTCTAGTTAGGTTAGAATCTGAGCACCAGCACGTTTTTAATGACGTGACGTGACGTGACAGATGCACGTACAGCTGGTAAAATACTATATACGGGATGAGGCATAAAAAAATGTTGTTTAATCAAATCAAATAATATGTAATTGCGATATTTGTGGCGATAAACGTTTGGAGCGAATAGTTTCCTTTGTTGAATTTTAACAGCAAGGATCTCGATTGTGCTGAGCGGGTAGTGGGGGTAGAATCCAGGGTTTGTTCTCCTGAACAGGATCAGGGGGTTGGACGGTATTTGGTTGCTGGTGGCGGCGGCGGCGGCGGTGGTGGTAGCAACGACCGCCACCGCCAACGATCTGTTGTGTGTGGATGAAGAATAGTTAGCGTGTTGTGTGGTTGTTGGCCAGGCTACCTGTTGAAACGTATACTGGCATATCTTTTGTATGTTTTCAAACAAATGATACACAAATGCAGATGATTGTTGATTTTTTTATTTTTGACGAATAGCGGAGGAGAATTTTTTTTATTTTTTTCTTGGTCGTTTGATTTTTAGACAATTCTATCGAAGGAAATCGAATTGATTTTTTTTATTTTTGACGAATAGCAGAGGAGATTTTTTTTATTTATTTCTTGGTGGTTTGATTTTTAGACAATTCTATCGAAGGAAATCATCGAAGTGATTTTTTAATTTTTGACGAATAGCGGTGGAGAAATTTTTTATTTATTTCTCGGTGGTTTGATTTTTAAACAATTCTATTACAAGTGATTTTATTTTGTACGATTTTTTTTAACGCCTTCGAATTTTAATTGCAATAAAATTAATATAAAATCATTTTCATGTAATAATTTGAAATATATATCTATTCAGAATTGTAATTTTAGGCATTTTTAAGAAATACGTAAATTTGCATCAATATTATAATTTGTAAATTAAATTAGTGCGTAATATTTTTTTAAACTAAATAAAATTACATAATTTTCTAATATCAAGATGTCAGTGCTGTTCAATAGTTACAATAAAAATAATACACGACAGAGGCGTCTAAAATCAAATTTTTTTAATTTTCACACAATTTATTTATATAATTTATTAGTCACGTTATATAAAAAAAAATTGCGACAATAAATAAACATTCTCGATAGTGTATGGTACTTAATATAATATGATAGTGCGATATATACAGCGTGATCACAACGAATCGCCTTTTTTTTTAAATTTATATAACAATTATTAAATAACAGTTAATTTTTTAGTAAAAAAATCATTATGGATTAAAATTTTTAAAGGAAAAATATTTGTTAAAATCAAACGAATTTTTGCGTACATTTTCGGTTGATTTCGACGGTTTTATGGTTAATTTTTTTAATGGGCACGCTGTATAATTTGAGATAATATTTACATGCGTAATTTATCTCGACAAGCGTTGAAGGAAATTTATCGGGAAATTATCGCGTGTACGATTTATAGTTTTACCGTTAATAACCGAATTACAGCTGTCAATGTCATAAGTGGTGTGCACATAAAAAAGTATTATATTATATTATATCGATAACTAAGGACTGGAATAGTATTTATAATGGGTCTATATGATGAATTTTTGTATTTGTGTAATGGTGGTGGTATATCGCAATTTTTGGAGGAAGGGGACGGAATTAAGTATGCGTTTTTTGTGATGTGCAAGGAGTAATGGCTGCGGTTTAAAATTTGACAGCACAAATGGGTGGAAATAAAGCGATAAAGCGTGAAAAAATTATTTTATTGTGATGAAAATAAAAATATATTTGAAAAATTGTTTTATAAAAAATTAGAATTTTTTTTTATACCAAATATACTATATTTTCAGTTATTTTAGCAACTATATATTTTCAAATTTCTGTAAAATAAATACAGTAAATATTTTTTGAAATTACCCTCTAAAAATTTTAATAATAATTTCTTAATAACAAAAAATGTGATAATATTTTGTGAAATTTTTTTTTTGGTTAATCGAATATTATACTAAATATGATCACCCAGTATATGCACCACGATTTTTTATAACTTAATTAATATATTCTACTTTATCAATAAAATTGTGTTTTATTTTAAACTTCTATTATCTCAATAAAATTAATTAATTATTAATTGAAGCTTTTGTGCTCAGCAATTGAAAATTACATTTCATATGATTTACGAAAACCTCTTTTCAATTTTCCATTTTAAAATAATTAAGACGTGAATGTAATAATTGTGAAATTAATCCGATAAGTTTTCATTACTACATTCTCTCCAAAGTTCGTTAATTAATATTTAATTTAATATCGCGTTTCTAAAAGTTTGGGACAACTTCTTTTGCTATCTTAATTATACGTAATCATTTTGTTTGGGCTATGCCTTTATTATATGCTTTAATTAATTTGTATAGTTTACAAAATTCGTATGGAAACTTCGAAATTTGTTGCTTCCAGTTAAGTTTCAAAATTTAATCTAGAATTTCTTTGGTGGTCTAAATTTAGTGCAATATTAACGTGAAATTGATCTTAATAAAAAAAATGAAAGCAATTTTCTATAAAAAAAAATGCTGTTGTTTTATTAAGAATATTTTTTGGTAAAAAAAACTTTTGGATTAATTGTTTTTTCTAAAAATATTTTGTTCAAAATTCTTTTAGTATTTAAAACATTTCTTTAAAAAATTATTAGAGAGCAGTTTCAAAAAAAATGTATAAACTGTGTTTATTATACTGGATGATCCATAATGTACGAAACATCTGAAATCAATGAAAAAAAAAAATTCCTTTTAAGAAAATTGTATTATAAATTCTTTATATTGTATTAAAATGGAATTAAAATTTTTTTTTCAAGAAAGTAGTATTTAAATTTTGTTTCAAAATGTGGTTTCTACAAAATAGATACTGTATTTAGTAAACAGGATGATCCATAGTATACAGGGTGATCCATATTTCATATAACAAAGGGAATCAAAGAAAAGCTGTTTTTAAAGCGAAAAAAAATGTTAAATCCCAAAAATAAATAGAAATTTCGAAATAAATAAATTATTGAGATTTCGCTGAAATATCGTCGAACTAAAAATATAGTTTCGGTGGGTATATTTGCAGAATCCTCGATAAAATATGACTCGATAAATTATGAGATTGAAACTAATTGCCAGGGAATATTTACCAAAGATATGAACAGCGTAGTTTCAGCTCTGGATTCTCCAATTGCAGCTAATTTACTTGTTGGTTCATTAGTTAATTAAAGTTCAGAATATATTACTTCAAAAACAATAGCTATTTAGTTCATTTACTAAAAAGACAACGTTCCAAAACAGGAACTTGCGCAATAGAATTTTAAAATAACAAATTCATGAAATGAAATACCATTTTTCAACTTTTATCAAATGAAATATGTTTGTTTGTGCAACCAACAAAACATTTTCAAATAAAAAATTTTTGTTGATTATAATAATTCACATTTTCATGTTGAATTTTCGTATTAAAATATCTTTAATGATGCGCCATGTTAAAAAATCGATAATCCTCGTAATTTTCTGGATAAACATGAATTTATATTCCAGTCATTATTTTCCCACAACGGGAAGAAAAGGAAAAGAAACCGTATTTATTATAGAAATTAAAAAGAAAATTGCATTGAAGAAACAATGCAAAATTTTTACAAGTTAATTTTTTTTTACGAAGTTTTTTAGTAAAACTGATTTTTTAATCTATTTAATTATTAAAAAAAAAATTCTAGAAGATAAAAAAAAATTCTATGTGGCATTTTTTTACGCCTCGATATATTTTAGTTAAAAATTTTATTTGCAGAAGTTTATTCAATATTTTCAAATTTTTCTTGATATTTTAAACTACAAAAATTTTTTTTTAGTAAATTCTAAAATAATACGCTATAAATAAAAATATTTTGGTTTAAAAAAAAATTTTTTTGCCACAACTTTTCGTCGAAACAAAAAAAAAACACAAATACTAATCTGTTTACTACAATAAATACCCCTGCAATATAAGGGTGGGTATAAAACAGTGGCTGGGGTTGGTTGTTAATAATTAGGGGTCGCAATTGACGTCATTTCACGATTCTGGGGCAAAAATACAACGCACGTGCTCCAAAATAAATACGCAATACAAAAAGCACGCGTGCATTTTGTATTGCATAATTAAATATACTTATATATAAAAACTAATAAAAATAGTAAAACTTAAACTGATGTTTTTATAAGCTATATGCGCATTTTGACAAATAAACCTGCATTTTTACTAGATAATGCAAAACAATCAACAAATAATGTACGCCTATTTTTCTAAAATATTGAAAATTAAATGTTTTGTTTTCTTGTTGATATTTTTGTTAATAATTGTTTTTTATTCTTCATTTTTTGGCATGAGGTTGGTAATTGACTATATATCGTGCACACGGTTTGCATATATACAAGGGGTGTGTATTTTTTTAAATAATAAATACGAGCCAAGCAGAAAATAGCGTCTATAATAGGAGTTTAATAAATTATCCCCCGCAAATATAATGTACATTTAAGGGTGAGGTATGTTCTCCCCGAGGGTGTGTACAAGTTTGATATGGTGCCTGATTAACTCTAATGGCTTTCTAGATTAGATAATGTCCGCTTTAATGAACTTACTGAACGTATAATGTGTGCAATTAAGATAAATTAAAAAAGTGCTTGTAAAAATTTATTTTATTTTTTATTTAGTAAAAAAAAATATATATAATTTTTTTTTAAGAAAAGGTGGATTGGGAATGTAGTGTGGATCTAAAAATATCTTAAAAAATCCAAAAAATATATTTTAAATAATTTCAAAGGGTGTACCCAATTTTCAGTTTTCACAACATAACCAAAGAACAATGTTAACTAATTATTTAACAAAACTTGGTAAACAATTTCGAGGGTTCAATTACGTAGAATCCTCCACGTATCTTCTCTTCGTTATAAACGCACAATTTCGTATTTAATTGCACATTAATTCGAAAAAGAAAATATGTAATTCGAAGCGGAATATTATATTTACTTTGAAGTAAATATATAAGACATTACTACAGTTTCAATAAGTCAATATTTAAAGGGTCTAAGAAGAGTTTTCTTGGTTTAGAAGCAGCTGGGATATACGATATTCCAATTACTCTTTGGCGCTTGTTTATAAATAACACGATTCTATTTTATTTGGCAGGTGAGTGTGCCAATGGAAGATCTTTAGAAAATTCCAAGTTTGGTATAAGACAATTGAACGCAAGAAAAATTTTTTTTTGCTTAATAATTAGAGAAATCGTTTACTAATATATTTCTTCAGGTAAATGAATCATAATTTTTTCAAAATTACAATTAAAATACGTACATTTGATTTATAAACACACAAGTATTTTTTTTATATAGTTTCTGTTTAATTGACAAACGCAAAAAAAAATTTCAGAAGCAAAAATATTTTTTTAAAGGAATAGTTAGAAAAAAACGTTTAATGAACTATTTCTCTACTTATATAATTCTCTTTTTTTTCTAATTTACAACTAAAAATAAACAAATTTGATTTATGAACACATAAGTAATTTTTAACATTTTTGTTGAATTGTCCAATACAAGTAATTTTTTTCTGCGCTAAAAAAATTTTTTTCTGACTTGATAATCAGAAAAATCGGTTAATAAAATATTTGCCCACTTAAATAAATCATAAACTTTTCAAAATTACAATTTAAAATAAGTAAAATTTGATTTATGAGCACAAAAGTAATTTTTGTTGTTTTTTGGAAATTGAGCAAATATCTTTCTTGCGCTGAATTGTCATAGACTGACTTCTTCGGAGATGCTTCATCGAGAAGAGATAATATGTAAGTACCTGAGCGTTTTCTAAGAAAATGCCGTCGAATTAGCTTATAAAAATACAATAGCGAATTTAGCAATTTGATTTTGTATATTATTAACAAAAATAAATTGGAATCAAAATTTTATTTAGTGTAGAAAAATATTTTCTTCTACGTAAAATTTTTATAAGTTTACAACTTTTATTTGGAAGGTTTATAGCCATTTTGCATTGTTTTGGGCAGCACTTGTTAAACTTTGACCAAAATCGCCAAAAAAATCGGAATATTTCAAAGGTATATATACACCACTTTTTCACTTTTTTCGACGATAAATTCAACTTTTTCCGTTTGAAGCGGAAATCAATGAAATATAGTTTTAAGACGATTTATAGCCATTTTGCATTGTTTTGGGCAGCACTTGTTAAACTTTGACCAAAATCGCCAAAAAAATCGGAATATTTCAAAGGTATATATACACCACTTTTTCACTTTTTTCGACGATAATTTCAACTTTTTCCGTTTGAAGCGGAAATCAATAAAATATAGTTTTAAGACGATTTATAGCCATTTTGCATTGTTTTGGGCAGCACTTGTTAAACTTTGACCAAAATCGCCAAAAAAATCGGAATATTTCAAAGGTATATATACACCACTTTTTCACTTTTTTCGACGATAATTTCAACTTTTTCCGTTTGAAGCGGAAATCAATAAAATATAGTTTTAAGACGATTTATAGCCATTTTGCATTGTTTTGGGCAGCACTTGTTAAACTTTGACCAAAATCGCCAAAAAAATCGGAATATTTCAAAGGTATATATACACCACTTTTTCACTTTTTTCGACGATAATTTCAACTTTTTCCGTTTGAAGCGGAAATCAATAAAATATAGTTTTAAGACGATTTATAGCCATTTTGCATTGTTTTGGGCAGCACTTGTTAAACTTTGACCAAAATCGCCAAAAAAATCGGAATATTTCAAAGGTATATATACACCACTTTTTCACTTTTTTCGACGATAATTTCAACTTTTTCCGTTTGAAGCGGAAATCAATAAAATATAGTTTTAAGACGATTTATAGCCATTTTGCATTGTTTTGGGCAGCACTTGTTAAACTTTGACCAAAATCGCCAAAAAAATCGGAATATTTCAAAGGTATATATACACCACTTTTTCACTTTTTTCGACGATAATTTCAACTTTTTCCGTTTGAAGCGGAAATCAATAAAATATAGTTTTAAGACGATTTATAGCCATTTTGCATTGTTTTGGGCAGCACTTGTTAAACTTTGACCAAAATCGCCAAAAAAATCGGAATATTTCAAAGGTATATATACACCACTTTTTCACTTTTTTCGACGATAATTTCAACTTTTTCCGTTTGAAGCGGAAATCAATAAAATATAGTTTTAAGACGATTTATAGCCATTTTGCATTGTTTTGGGCAGCACTTGTTAAACTTTGACCAAAATCGCCAAAAAAATCGGAATATTTCAAAGGTATATATACACCACTTTTTCACTTTTTTCGACGATAATTTCAACTTTTTCCGTTTGAAGCGGAAATCAATAAAATATAGTTTTAAGACGATTTATAGCCATTTTGCATTGTTTTGGGCAGCACTTGTTAAACTTTGACCAAAATCGCCAAAAAAATCGGAATATTTCAAAGGTATATATACACCACTTTTTCACTTTTTTCGACGATAATTTCAACTTTTTCCGTTTGAAGCGGAAATCAATAAAATATAGTTTTAAGACGATTTATAGCCATTTTGCATTGTTTTGGGCAGCACTTGTTAAACTTTGACCAAAATCGCCAAAAAAATCGGAATATTTCAAAGGTATATATACACCACTTTTTCACTTTTTTCGACGATAAATTCAACTTGTTCCGTTTAAAGCGGAAATCAATAAAATATAGTTTTAAGACGATTTATAGCCATTTTGCATTGTTTTGGGCAGCACTTGTTAAACTTTGACCAAAATCGCCAAAAAAATCGGAATATTTCAAAGGTATATATACACCACTTTTTCACTTTTTTCGACGATAAATTCAACTTTTTCCGTTTGAAGCGGAAATCAATGAAATATAGTTTTAAGACGATTTATAGCCATTTTGCATTGTTTTGGGCAGCACTTGTTAAACTTTGACCAAAATCGCCAAAAAAATCGGAATATTTCAGAGGTATATATACACCACTTTTTCACTTTTTTCGACGATAATTTCAACTTTTTCCGTTTGAAGCGGAAATCAATAAAATATAGTTTTAAGACGATTTATAGCCATTTTGCATTGTTTTGGGCAGCACTTGTTAAACTTTGACCAAAATCGCCAAAAAAATCGGAATATTTCAAAGGTATATATACACCACTTTTTCACTTTTTTCGACGATAAATTCAACTTTTTCCGTTTGAAGCGGAAATCAATAAAATATAGTTTTAAGACGATTTATAGCCATTTTGCATTGTTTTGGGCAGCACTTGTTAAACTTTGACCAAAATCGCCAAAAAAATCGGAATATTTCAAAGGTATATATACACCACTTTTTCACTTTTTTCGACGATAATTTCAACTTTTTCCGTTTGAAGCGGAAATCAATAAAATATAGTTTTAAGACGATTTATAGCCATTTTGCATTGTTTTGGGCAGCACTTGTTAAACTTTGACCAAAATCGCCAAAAAAATCGGAATATTTCAAAGGTATATATACACCACTTTTTCACTTTTTTCGACGATAAATTCAACTTTTTCCGTTTGAAGCGGAAATCAATAAAATATAGTTTTAAGACGATTTATAGCCATTTTGCATTGTTTTGGGCAGCACTTGTTAAACTTTGACCAAAATCGCCAAAAAAATCGGAATATTTCAAAGGTATATATACACCACTTTTTCACTTTTTTCGACGATAATTTCAACTTTTTCCGTTTGAAGCGGAAATCAATAAAATATAGTTTTAAGACGATTTATAGCCATTTTGCATTGTTTTGGGCAGCACTTGTTAAACTTTGACCAAAATCGCCAAAAAAATCGGAATATTTCAAAGGTATATATACACCACTTTTTCACTTTTTTCGACGATAAATTCAACTTTTTCCGTTTGAAGCGGAAATCAATAAAATATAGTTTTAAGACGATTTATAGCCATTTTGCATTGTTTTGGGCAGCACTTGTTAAACTTTGACCAAAATCGCCAAAAAAATCGGAATATTTCAAAGGTATATATACACCACTTTTTCACTTTTTTCGACGATAAATTCAACTTTTTCCGTTTGAAGCGGAAATCAATAAAATATAGTTTTAAGACGATTTATAGCCATTTTGCATTGTTTTGGGCAGCACTTGTTAAACTTTGACCAAAATCGCCAAAAAAATCGGAATATTTCAAAGGTATATATACACCACTTTTTCACTTTTTTCGACGATAATTTCAACTTTTTCCGTTTGAAGCGGAAATCAATAAAATATAGTTTTAAGACGATTTATAGCCATTTTGCATTGTTTTGGGCAGCACTTGTTAAACTTTGACCAAAATCGCCAAAAAAATCGGAATATTTCAAAGGTATATATACACCACTTTTTCACTTTTTTCGACGATAAATTCAACTTTTTCCGTTTGAAGCGGAAATCAATAAAATATAGTTTTAAGACGATTTATAGCCATTTTGCATTGTTTTGGGCAGCACTTGTTAAACTTTGACCAAAATCGCCAAAAAAATCGGAATATTTCAAAGGTATATATACACCACTTTTTCACTTTTTTCGACGATAATTTCAACTTTTTCCGTTTGAAGCGGAAATCAATAAAATATAGTTTTAAGACGATTTATAGCCATTTTGCATTGTTTTGGGCAGCACTTGTTAAACTTTGACCAAAATCGCCAAAAAAATCGGAATATTTCAAAGGTATATATACACCACTTTTTCACTTTTTTCGACGATAAATTCAACTTTTTCCGTTTGAAGCGGAAATCAATAAAATATAGTTTTAAGACGATTTATAGCCATTTTGCATTGTTTTGGGCAGCACTTGTTAAACTTTGACCAAAATCGCCAAAAAAATCGGAATATTTCAAAGGTATATATACACCACTTTTTCACTTTTTTCGACGATAATTTCAACTTTTTCCGTTTGAAGCGGAAATCAATAAAATATAGTTTTA
The DNA here is from genome assembly GCA_947310635.1 of Leptodirus hochenwartii. NCBI lineage: Eukaryota > Metazoa > Arthropoda > Insecta > Coleoptera > Leiodidae > Leptodirus > Leptodirus hochenwartii. Next base: position 505,474 of record OX371183.1, on the reverse strand, counting down.
AGACGATTTATAGCCATTTTGCATTGTTTTGGGCAGCACTTGTTAAACTTTGACCAAAATCGCCAAAAAAATCGGAATATTTCAAAGGTATATATACACCACTTTTTCACTTTTTTCGACGATAAATTCAACTTTTTCCGTTTGAAGCGGAAATCAATAAAATATAGTTTTAAGACGATTTATAGCCATTTTGCATTGTTTTGGGCAGCACTTGTTAAACTTTGACCAAAATCGCCAAAAAAATCGGAATATTTCAAAGGTATATATACACCACTTTTTCACTTTTTTCGACGATAATTTCAACTTTTTCCGTTTGAAGCGGAAATCAATAAAATATAGTTTTAAGACGATTTATAGCCATTTTGCATTGTTTTGGGCAGCACTTGTTAAACTTTGACCAAAATCGCCAAAAAAATCGGAATATTTCAAAGGTATATATACACCACTTTTTCACTTTTTTCGACGATAATTTCAACTTTTTCCGTTTAAAGCGGAAATCAATAAAATATAGTTTTAAGACGATTTATAGCCATTTTGCATTGTTTTGGGCAGCACTTGTTAAACTTTGACCAAAATCGCCAAAAAAATCGGAATATTTCAAAGGTATATATACACCACTTTTTCACTTTTTTCGACGATAATTTCAACTTTTTCCGTTTGAAGCAGAAATCAATAAAATATAGTTTTAAGACGATTTATAGCCATTTTGCATTGTTTTGGGCAGCACTTGTTAAACTTTGACCAAAATCGCCAAAAAAATCGGAATATTTCAAAGGTATATATACACCACTTTTTCACTTTTTTCGACGATAATTTCAACTTTTTCCGTTTGAAGCGGAAATCAATAAAATATAGTTTTAAGACGATTTATAGCCATTTTGCATTGTTTTGGGCAGCACTTGTTAAACTTTGACCAAAATCGCCAAAAAAATCGGAATATTTCAAAGGTATATATACACCACTTTTTCACTTTTTTCGACGATAATTTCAACTTTTTCCGTTTGAAGCGGAAATCAATAAAATATAGTTTTAAGACGATTTATAGCCATTTTGCATTGTTTTGGGCAGCACTTGTTAAACTTTGACCAAAATCGCCAAAAAAATCGGAATATTTCAAAGGTATATATACACCACTTTTTCACTTTTTTCGACGATAATTTCAACTTTTTCCGTTTGAAGCGGAAATCAATGAAATATAGTTTTAAGACGATTTATAGCCATTTTGCATTGTTTTGGGCAGCACTTGTTAAACTTTGACCAAAATCGCCAAAAAAATCGGAATATTTCAAAGGTATATATACACCACTTTTTCACTTTTTTCGACGATAATTTCAACTTTTTCCGTTTGAAGCAGAAATCAATAAAATATAGTTTTAAGACGATTTATAGCCATTTTGCATTGTTTTGGGCAGCACTTGTTAAACTTTGACCAAAATCGCCAAAAAAATCCGAATATTTCAAAGGTATATATACACCACTTTTTCACTTTTTTCGACGATAAATTCAACTTTTTCCGTTTGAAGCGGAAATCAATGAAATATAGTTTTAAGACGATTTATAGCCATTTTGCATTGTTTTGGGCAGCACTTGTTAAACTTTGACCAAAATCGCCAAAAAAATCGGAATATTTCAAAGGTATATATACACCACTTTTTCACTTTTTTCGACGATAATTTCAACTTTTTCCGTTTGAAGCAGAAATCAATAAAATATAGTTTTAAGACGATTTATAGCCATTTTGCATTGTTTTGGGCAGCACTTGTTAAACTTTGACCAAAATCGCCAAAAAAATCGGAATATTTCAAAGGTATATATACACCACTTTTTCACTTTTTTCGACGATAATTTCAACTTTTTCCGTTTGAAGCAGAAATCAATAAAATATAGTTTTAAGACGATTTATAGCCATTTTGCATTGTTTTGGGCAGCACTTGTTAAACTTTGACCAAAATCGCCAAAAAAATCGGAATATTTCAAAGGTATATATACACCACTTTTTCACTTTTTTCGACGATAATTTCAACTTTTTCCGTTTGAAGCAGAAATCAATAAAATATAGTTTTAAGACGATTTATAGCCATTTTGCATTGTTTTGGGCAGCACTTGTTAAACTTTGACCAAAATCGCCAAAAAAATCGGAATATTTCAAAGGTATATATACACCACTTTTTCACTTTTTTCGACGATAATTTCAACTTGTTCCGTTTGAAGCAGAAATCAATAAAATATAGTTTTAAGACGATTTATAGCCATTTTGCATTGTTTTGGGCAGCACTTGTTAAACTTTGACCAAAATCGCCAAAAAAATCGGAATATTTCAAAGGTATATATACACCACTTTTTCACTTTTTTCGACGATAATTTCAACTTGTTCCGTTTGAAGCAGAAATCAATAAAATATAGTTTTAAGACGATTTATAGCCATTTTGCATTGTTTTGGGCAGCACTTGTTAAACTTTGACCAAAATCGCCAAAAAAATCGGAATATTTCAAAGGTATATATACACCACTTTTTCACTTTTTTCGACGATAAATTCAACTTTTTCCGTTTAAAGCGGAAATCAATAAAATATAGTTTTAAGACGATTTATAGCCATTTTGCATTGTTTTGGGCAGCACTTGTTAAACTTTGACCAAAATCGCCAAAAAAATCCGAATATTTCAAAGGTATATATACACCACTTTTTCACTTTTTTCGACGATAAATTCAACTTTTTCCGTTTGAAGCGGAAATCAATGAAATATAGTTTTAAGACGATTTATAGCCATTTTGCATTGTTTTGGGCAGCACTTGTTAAACTTTGACCAAAATCGCCAAAAAAATCGGAATATTTCAAAGGTATATATACACCACTTTTTCACTTTTTTCGACGATAATTTCAACTTTTTCCGTTTGAAGCGGAAATCAATAAAATATAGTTTTAAGACGATTTATAGCCATTTTGCATTGTTTTGGGCAGCACTTGTTAAACTTTGACCAAAATCGCCAAAAAAATCGGAATATTTCAAAGGTATATATACACCACTTTTTCACTTTTTTCGACGATAATTTCAACTTTTTCCGTTTGAAGCGGAAATCAATGAAATATAGTTTTAAGACGATTTATAGCCATTTTGCATTGTTTTGGGCAGCACTTGTTAAACTTTGACCAAAATCGCCAAAAAAATCGGAATATTTCAAAGGTATATATACACCACTTTTTCACTTTTTTCGACGATAATTTCAACTTTTTCCGTTTGAAGCGGAAATCAATGAAATATAGTTTTAAGACGATTTATAGCCATTTTGCATTGTTTTGGGCAGCACTTGTTAAACTTTGACCAAAATCGCCAAAAAAATCGGAATATTTCAAAGGTATATATACACCACTTTTTCACTTTTTTCGACGATAATTTCAACTTTTTCCGTTTGAAGCAGAAATCAATAAAATATAGTTTTAAGACGATTTATAGCCATTTTGCATTGTTTTGGGCAGCACTTGTTAAACTTTGACCAAAATCGCCAAAAAAATCCGAATATTTCAAAGGTATATATACACCACTTTTTCACTTTTTTCGACGATAAATTCAACTTTTTCCGTTTGAAGCGGAAATCAATGAAATATAGTTTTAAGACGATTTATAGCCATTTTGCATTGTTTTGGGCAGCACTTGTTAAACTTTGACCAAAATCGCCAAAAAAATCGGAATATTTCAAAGGTATATATACACCACTTTTTCACTTTTTTCGACGATAATTTCAACTTTTTCCGTTTGAAGCAGAAATCAATAAAATATAGTTTTAAGACGATTTATAGCCATTTTGCATTGTTTTGGGCAGCACTTGTTAAACTTTGACCAAAATCGCCAAAAAAATCGGAATATTTCAAAGGTATATATACACCACTTTTTCACTTTTTTCGACGATAATTTCAACTTTTTCCGTTTGAAGCAGAAATCAATAAAATATAGTTTTAAGACGATTTATAGCCATTTTGCATTGTTTTGGGCAGCACTTGTTAAACTTTGACCAAAATCGCCAAAAAAATCGGAATATTTCAAAGGTATATATACACCACTTTTTCACTTTTTTCGACGATAATTTCAACTTTTTCCGTTTGAAGCAGAAATCAATAAAATATAGTTTTAAGACGATTTATAGCCATTTTGCATTGTTTTGGGCAGCACTTGTTAAACTTTGACCAAAATCGCCAAAAAAATCGGAATATTTCAAAGGTATATATACACCACTTTTTCACTTTTTTCGACGATAATTTCAACTTGTTCCGTTTGAAGCAGAAATCAATAAAATATAGTTTTAAGACGATTTATAGCCATTTTGCATTGTTTTGGGCAGCACTTGTTAAACTTTGACCAAAATCGCCAAAAAAATCCGAATATTTCAAAGGTATATATACACCACTTTTTCACTTTTTTCGACGATAAATTCAACTTTTTCCGTTTGAAGCGGAAATCAATGAAATATAGTTTTAAGACGATTTATAGCCATTTTGCATTGTTTTGGGCAGCACTTGTTAAACTTTGACCAAAATCGCCAAAAAAATCCGAATATTTCAAAGGTATATATACACCACTTTTTCACTTTTTTCGACGATAAATTCAACTTTTTCCGTTTGAAGCGGAAATCAATGAAATATAGTTTTAAGACGATTTATAGCCATTTTGCATTGTTTTGGGCAGCACTTGTTAAACTTTGACCAAAATCGCCAAAAAAATCGGAATATTTCAAAGGTATATATACACCACTTTTTCACTTTTTTCGACGATAATTTCAACTTTTTCCGTTTGAAGCAGAAATCAATAAAATATAGTTTTAAGACGATTTATAGCCATTTTGCATTGTTTTGGGCAGCACTTGTTAAACTTTGACCAAAATCGCCAAAAAATCGGAATATTTCAAAGGTATATATACACCACTTTTTCACTTTTTTCGACGATAATTTCAACTTTTTCCGTTTGAAGCAGAAATCAATAAAATATAGTTTTAAGACGATTTATAGCCATTTTGCATTGTTTTGGGCAGCACTTGTTAAACTTTGACCAAAATCGCCAAAAAAATCGGAATATTTCAAAGGTATATATACACCACTTTTTCACTTTTTTCGACGATAATTTCAACTTTTTCCGTTTGAAGCAGAAATCAATAAAATATAGTTTTAAGACGATTTATAGCCATTTTGCATTGTTTTGGGCAGCACTTGTTAAACTTTGACCAAAATCGCCAAAAAAATCGGAATATTTCAAAGGTATATATACACCACTTTTTCACTTTTTTCGACGATAATTTCAACTTGTTCCGTTTGAAGCAGAAATCAATAAAATATAGTTTTAAGACGATTTATAGCCATTTTGCATTGTTTTGGGCAGCACTTGTTAAACTTTGACCAAAATCGCCAAAAAAATCGGAATATTTCAAAGGTATATATACACCACTTTTTCACTTTTTTCGACGATAATTTCAACTTGTTCCGTTTGAAGCAGAAATCAATAAAATATAGTTTTAAGACGATTTATAGCCATTTTGCATTGTTTTGGGCAGCACTTGTTAAACTTTGACCAAAATCGCCAAAAAAATCGGAATATTTCAAAGGTATATATACACCACTTTTTCACTTTTTTCGACGATAATTTCAACTTGTTCCGTTTGAAGCAGAAATCAATAAAATATAGTTTTAAGACGATTTATAGCCATTTTGCATTGTTTTGGGCAGCACTTGTTAAACTTTGACCAAAATCGCCAAAAAAATCGGAATATTTCAAAGGTATATATACACCACTTTTTCACTTTTTTCGACGATAAATTCAACTTTTTCCGTTTAAAGCGGAAATCAATAAAATATAGTTTTAAGACGATTTATAGCCATTTTGCATTGTTTTGGGCAGCACTTGTTAAACTTTGACCAAAATCGCCAAAAAAAATCCGAATATTTCAAAGGTATATATACACCACTTTTTCACTTTTTTCGACGATAAATTCAACTTTTTCCGTTTGAAGCGGAAATCAATGAAATATAGTTTTAAGACGATTTATAGCCATTTTGCATTGTTTTGGGCAGCACTTGTTAAACTTTGACCAAAATCGCCAAAAAAAATCGGAATATTTCAAAGGTATATATACACCACTTTTTCACTTTTTTCGACGATAATTTCAACTTTTTCCGTTTGAAGCGGAAATCAATAAAATATAGTTTTAAGACGATTTATAGCCATTTTGCATTGTTTTGGGCAGCACTTGTTAAACTTTGACCAAAATCGCCAAAAAAATCGGAATATTTCAAAGGTATATATACACCACTTTTTCACTTTTTTCGACGATAATTTCAACTTTTTCCGTTTAAAGCGGAAATCAATAAAATATAGTTTTAAGACGATTTATAGCCATTTTGCATTGTTTTGGGCAGCACTTGTTAAACTTTGACCAAAATCGCCAAAAAAATCCGAATATTTCAAAGGTATATATACACCACTTTTTCACTTTTTTCGACGATAAATTCAACTTTTTCCGTTTGAAGCGGAAATCAATAAAATATAGTTTTAAGACGATTTATAGCCATTTTGCATTGTTTTGGGCAGCACTTGTTAAAACTTTGACCAAAATCGCCAAAAAAATCGGAATATTTCAAAGGTATATATACACCACTTTTTTCACTTTTTTCGACGATAATTTCAACTTTTTCCGTTTGAAGCGGAAATCAATAAAATATAGTTTTAAGACGATTTATAGCCATTTTGCATTGTTTTGGGCAGCACTTGTTAAACTTTGACCAAATCGCCAAAAAAATCCGAATATTTCAAAGGTATATATACACCACTTTTTCACTTTTTTCGACGATAATTTCAACTTTTTCCGTTGAAGCGGAAATCAATAAAATATAGTTTTAAGACGATTTATAGCCATTTTGCATTGTTTTGGGCAGCACTTGTTAAACTTTGACCAAAATCGCCAAAAAAATCGGAATATTTCAAAGGTAAAAATATATACAAAAAATATATACACCACTTTTTCACTTTTTTTCGACGATAAATTCAACTTTTTCCGTTTGAAGCGGAAATCAATGAAATATAGTTTTAAGACGATTTATAGCCATTTTGCATTGTTTGGGCAGCACTTGTTAAACTTTGACCAAAATCGCCAAAAAAATCCGAATATTTCAAAGGTATATATACACCACTTTTTCACTTTTTTCGACGATAATTTCAACTTTTTCCGTTTGAAGCGGAAATCAATAAAATATAGTTTTAAGACGATTTATAGCCATTTTGCATTGTTTTGGGCAGCACTTGTTAAACTTTGACCAAAATCGCCAAAAAAATCGGAATATTTCAAAGGTATATATACACCACTTTTTCACTTTTTTCGACGATAAATTCAACTTTTTCCGTTTGAAGCGGAAATCAATGAAATATAGTTTTAAGACGATTTATAGCCATTTTGCATTGTTTTGGGCAGCACTTGTTAAACTTTGACCAAAATCGCCAAAAAAATCCGAATATTTCAAAGGTATATATACACCACTTTTTCACTTTTTTCGACGATAAATTCAACTTTTTCCGTTTGAAGCGGAAATCAATGAAATATAGTTTTAAGACGATTTATAGCCATTTTGCATTGTTTTGGGCAGCACTTGTTAAACTTTGACCAAAATCGCCAAAAAAATCGGAATATTTCAAAGGTATATATACACCACTTTTTCACTTTTTTCGACGATAATTTCAACTTTTTCCGTTTGAAGCGGAAATCAATAAAATATAGTTTTAAGACGATTTATAGCCATTTTGCATTGTTTTGGGCAGCACTTGTTAAACTTTGACCAAAATCGCCAAAAAAATCGGAATATTTCAAAGGTATATATACACCACTTTTTCACTTTTTTCGACGATAAATTCAACTTTTTCCGTTTGAAGCAGAAATCAATAAAATATAGTTTTAAGACGATTTATAGCCATTTTGCATTGTTTTGGGCAGCACTTGTTAAACTTTGACCAAAATCGCCAAAAAAATCGGAATATTTCAAAGGTATATATACACCACTTTTTCACTTTTTTCGACGATAAATTCAACTTTTTCCGTTTAAAGCGGAAATCAATAAAATATAGTTTTAAGACGATTTATAGCCATTTTGCATTGTTTTGGGCAGCACTTGTTAAACTTTGACCAAAATCGCCAAAAAAATCCGAATATTTCAAAGGTATATATACACCACTTTTTCACTTTTTTCGACGATAAATTCAACTTTTTCCGTTTGAAGCGGAAATCAATGAAATATAGTTTTAAGACGATTTATAGCCATTTTGCATTGTTTTGGGCAGCACTTGTTAAACTTTGACCAAAATCGCCAAAAAAATCGGAATATTTCAAAGGTATATATACACCACTTTTTCACTTTTTTCGACGATAATTTCAACTTGTTCCGTTTGAAGCAGAAATCAATAAAATATAGTTTTAAGACGATTTATAGCCATTTTGCATTGTTTTGGGCAGCACTTGTTAAACTTTGACCAAAATCGCCAAAAAAATCGGAATATTTCAAAGGTATATATACACCACTTTTTCACTTTTTTCGACGATAATTTCAACTTTTTCCGTTTGAAGCGGAAATCAATAAAATATAGTTTTAAGACGATTTATAGCCATTTTGCATTGTTTTGGGCAGCACTTGTTAAACTTTGACCAAAATCGCCAAAAAAATCGGAATATTTCAAAGGTATATATACACCACTTTTTCACTTTTTTCGACGATAAATTCAACTTTTTCCGTTTGAAGCAGAAATCAATAAAATATAGTTTTAAGACGATTTATAGCCATTTTGCATTGTTTTGGGCAGCACTTGTTAAACTTTGACCAAAATCGCCAAAAAAATCGGAATATTTCAAACGTATATATACACCACTTTTTCACTTTTTTCGACGATAATTTCAACTTTTTCCGTTTGAAGCGGAAATCAATAAAATATAGTTTTAAGACGATTTATAGCCATTTTGCATTGTTTTGGGCAGCACTTGTTAAACTTTGACCAAAATCGCCAAAAAAATCGGAATATTTCAAAGGTATATATACACCACTTTTTCACTTTTTTCGACGATAATTTCAACTTTTTCCGTTTGAAGCGGAAATCAATGAAATATAGTTTTAAGACGATTTATAGCCATTTTGCATTGTTTTGGGCAGCACTTGTTAAACTTTGACCAAAATCGCCAAAAAAATCGGAATATTTCAAACGTATATATACACCACTTTTTCACTTTTTTCGACGATAATTTCAACTTTTTCCGTTTGAAGCGGAAATCAATAAAATATAGTTTTAAGACGATTTATAGCCATTTTGCATTGTTTTGGGCAGCACTTGTTAAACTTTGACCAAAATCGCCAAAAAAATCGGAATATTTCAAAGGTATATATACACCACTTTTTCACTTTTTTCGACGATAATTTCAACTTTTTCCGTTTGAAGCGGAAATCAATGAAATATAGTTTTAAGACGATTTATAGCCATTTTGCATTGTTTTGGGCAGCACTTGTTAAACTTTGACCAAAATCGCCAAAAAAATCGGAATATTTCAAAGGTATATATACACCACTTTTTCACTTTTTTCGACGATAATTTCAACTTGTTCCGTTTGAAGCAGAAATCAATAAAATATAGTTTTAAGACGATTTATAGCCATTTTGCATTGTTTTGGGCAGCACTTGTTAAACTTTGACCAAAATCGCCAAAAAAATCGGAATATTTCAAACGTATATATACACCACTTTTTCACTTTTTTCGACGATAATTTCAACTTTTTCCGTTTGAAGCGGAAATCAATAAAATATAGTTTTAAGACGATTTATAGCCATTTTGCATTGTTTTGGGCAGCACTTGTTAAACTTTGACCAAAATCGCCAAAAAAATCCGAATATTTCAAAGGTATATATACACCACTTTTTCACTTTTTTCGACGATAAATTCAACTTTTTCCGTTTGAAGCGGAAATCAATGAAATATAGTTTTAAGACGATTTATAGCCATTTTGCATTGTTTTGGGCAGCACTTGTTAAACTTTGACCAAAATCGCCAAAAAAATCGGAATATTTCAAACGTATATATACACCACTTTTTCACTTTTTTCGACGATAATTTCAACTTTTTCCGTTTGAAGCGGAAATCAATAAAATATAGTTTTAAGACGATTTATAGCCATTTTGCATTGTTTTGGGCAGCACTTGTTAAACTTTGACCAAAATCGCCAAAAAAATCGGAATATTTCAAAGGTATATATACACCACTTTTTCACTTTTTTCGACGATAATTTCAACTTTTTCCGTTTGAAGCGGAAATCAATGAAATATAGTTTTAAGACGATTTATAGCCATTTTGCATTGTTTTGGGCAGCACTTGTTAAACTTTGACCAAAATCGCCAAAAAAATCGGAATATTTCAAAGGTATATATACACCACTTTTTCACTTTTTTCGACGATAATTTCAACTTGTTCCGTTTGAAGCAGAAATCAATAAAATATAGTTTTAAGACGATTTATAGCCATTTTGCATTGTTTTGGGCAGCACTTGTTAAACTTTGACCAAAATCGCCAAAAAAATCGGAATATTTCAAAGGTATATATACACCACTTTTTCACTTTTTTCGACGATAATTTCAACTTGTTCCGTTTGAAGCAGAAATCAATAAAATATAGTTTTAAGACGATTTATAGCCATTTTGCATTGTTTTGGGCAGCACTTGTTAAACTTTGACCAAAATCGCCAAAAAAATCGGAATATTTCAAAGGTATATATACACCACTTTTTCACTTTTTTCGACGATAATTTCAACTTGTTCCGTTTGAAGCAGAAATCAATAAAATATAGTTTTAAGACGATTTATAGCCATTTTGCATTGTTTTGGGCAGCACTTGTTAAACTTTGACCAAAATCGCCAAAAAAATCGGAATATTTCAAAGGTATATATACACCACTTTTTCACTTTTTTCGACGATAATTTCAACTTTTTCCGTTTAAAGCGGAAATCAATAAAATATAGTTTTAAGACGATTTATAGCCATTTTGCATTGTTTTGGGCAGCACTTGTTAAACTTTGACCAAAATCGCCAAAAAAATTGGAATATTTCAAAGGTATATATACACCACTTTTTCACTTTTTTCGACGATAAATTCAACTTTTTCCGTTTGAAGCGGAAATCAATAAAATATAGTTTTAAGACGATTTATAGCCATTTTGCATTGTTTTGGGCAGCACTTGTTAAACTTTGACCAAAATCGCCAAAAAAATCCGAATATTTCAAAGGTATATATACACCACTTTTTCACTTTTTTCGACGATAAATTCAACTTTTTCCGTTTGAAGCGGAAATCAATAAAATATAGTTTTAAGACGATTTATAGCCATTTTGCATTGTTTTGGGCAGCACTTGTTAAACTTTGACCAAAATCGCCAAAAAAATCGGAATATTTCAAAGGTATATATACACCACTTTTTCACTTTTTTCGACGATAATTTCAACTTTTTCCGTTTGAAGCGGAAATCAATAAAATATAGTTTTAAGACGATTTATAGCCATTTTGCATTGTTTTGGGCAGCACTTGTTAAACTTTGACCAAAATCGCCAAAAAAATCCGAATATTTCAAAGGTATATATACACCACTTTTTCACTTTTTTCGACGATAATTTCAACTTTTTCCGTTTGAAGCGGAAATCAATAAAATATAGTTTTAAGACGATTTATAGCCATTTTGCATTGTTTTGGGCAGCACTTGTTAAACTTTGACCAAAATCGCCAAAAAAATCGGAATATTTCAAAGGTAAAAATATATACAAAAAATATATACACCACTTTTTCACTTTTTTCGACGATAAATTCAACTTTTTCCGTTTGAAGCGGAAATCAATGAAATATAGTTTTAAGACGATTTATAGCCATTTTGCATTGTTTTGGGCAGCACTTGTTAAACTTTGACCAAAATCGCCAAAAAAATCCGAATATTTCAAAGGTATATATACACCACTTTTTCACTTTTTTCGACGATAATTTCAACTTTTTCCGTTTGAAGCGGAAATCAATAAAATATAGTTTTAAGACGATTTATAGCCATTTTGCATTGTTTTGGGCAGCACTTGTTAAACTTTGACCAAAATCGCCAAAAAAATCGGAATATTTCAAAGGTATATATACACCACTTTTTCACTTTTTTCGACGATAAATTCAACTTTTTCCGTTTGAAGCGGAAATCAATGAAATATAGTTTTAAGACGATTTATAGCCATTTTGCATTGTTTTGGGCAGCACTTGTTAAACTTTGACCAAAATCGCCAAAAAAATCCGAATATTTCAAAGGTATATATACACCACTTTTTCACTTTTTTCGACGATAAATTCAACTTTTTCCGTTTGAAGCGGAAATCAATGAAATATAGTTTTAAGACGATTTATAGCCATTTTGCATTGTTTTGGGCAGCACTTGTTAAACTTTGACCAAAATCGCCAAAAAAATCGGAATATTTCAAAGGTATATATACACCACTTTTTCACTTTTTTCGACGATAATTTCAACTTTTTCCGTTTGAAGCGGAAATCAATAAAATATAGTTTTAAGACGATTTATAGCCATTTTGCATTGTTTTGGGCAGCACTTGTTAAACTTTGACCAAAATCGCCAAAAAAATCGGAATATTTCAAAGGTATATATACACCACTTTTTCACTTTTTTCGACGATAAATTCAACTTTTTCCGTTTGAAGCAGAAATCAATAAAATATAGTTTTAAGACGATTTATAGCCATTTTGCATTGTTTTGGGCAGCACTTGTTAAACTTTGACCAAAATCGCCAAAAAAATCGGAATATTTCAAACGTATATATACACCACTTTTTCACTTTTTTCGACGATAATTTCAACTTTTTCCGTTTGAAGCGGAAATCAATAAAATATAGTTTTAAGACGATTTATAGCCATTTTGCATTGTTTTGGGCAGCACTTGTTAAACTTTGACCAAAATCGCCAAAAAAATCGGAATATTTCAAAGGTATATATACACCACTTTTTCACTTTTTTCGACGATAATTTCAACTTTTTCCGTTTGAAGCGGAAATCAATGAAATATAGTTTTAAGACGATTTATAGCCATTTTGCATTGTTTTGGGCAGCACTTGTTAAACTTTGACCAAAATCGCCAAAAAAATCGGAATATTTCAAAGGTATATATACACCACTTTTTCACTTTTTTCGACGATAATTTCAACTTGTTCCGTTTGAAGCAGAAATCAATAAAATATAGTTTTAAGACGATTTATAGCCATTTTGCATTGTTTTGGGCAGCACTTGTTAAACTTTGACCAAAATCGCCAAAAAAATCGGAATATTTCAAAGGTATATATACACCACTTTTTCACTTTTTTCGACGATAATTTCAACTTTTTCCGTTTGAAGCGGAAATCAATAAAATATAGTTTTAAGACGATTTATAGCCATTTTGCATTGTTTTGGGCAGCACTTGTTAAACTTTGACCAAAATCGCCAAAAAAATCGGAATATTTCAAAGGTATATATACACCACTTTTTCACTTTTTTCGACGATAAATTCAACTTTTTCCGTTTGAAGCAGAAATCAATAAAATATAGTTTTAAGACGATTTATAGCCATTTTGCATTGTTTTGGGCAGCACTTGTTAAACTTTGACCAAAATCGCCAAAAAAATCGGAATATTTCAAACGTATATATACACCACTTTTTCACTTTTTTCGACGATAATTTCAACTTTTTCCGTTTGAAGCGGAAATCAATAAAATATAGTTTTAAGACGATTTATAGCCATTTTGCATTGTTTTGGGCAGCACTTGTTAAACTTTGACCAAAATCGCCAAAAAAATCGGAATATTTCAAAGGTATATATACACCACTTTTTCACTTTTTTCGACGATAATTTCAACTTTTTCCGTTTGAAGCGGAAATCAATGAAATATAGTTTTAAGACGATTTATAGCCATTTTGCATTGTTTTGGGCAGCACTTGTTAAACTTTGACCAAAATCGCCAAAAAAATCGGAATATTTCAAACGTATATATACACCACTTTTTCACTTTTTTCGACGATAATTTCAACTTTTTCCGTTTGAAGCGGAAATCAATAAAATATAGTTTTAAGACGATTTATAGCCATTTTGCATTGTTTTGGGCAGCACTTGTTAAACTTTGACCAAAATCGCCAAAAAAATCGGAATATTTCAAAGGTATATATACACCACTTTTTCACTTTTTTCGACGATAATTTCAACTTTTTCCGTTTGAAGCGGAAATCAATGAAATATAGTTTTAAGACGATTTATAGCCATTTTGCATTGTTTTGGGCAGCACTTGTTAAACTTTGACCAAAATCGCCAAAAAAATCGGAATATTTCAAAGGTATATATACACCACTTTTTCACTTTTTTCGACGATAATTTCAACTTGTTCCGTTTGAAGCAGAAATCAATAAAATATAGTTTTAAGACGATTTATAGCCATTTTGCATTGTTTTGGGCAGCACTTGTTAAACTTTGACCAAAATCGCCAAAAAAATCGGAATATTTCAAACGTATATATACACCACTTTTTCACTTTTTTCGACGATAATTTCAACTTTTTCCGTTTGAAGCGGAAATCAATAAAATATAGTTTTAAGACGATTTATAGCCATTTTGCATTGTTTTGGGCAGCACTTGTTAAACTTTGACCAAAATCGCCAAAAAAATCCGAATATTTCAAAGGTATATATACACCACTTTTTCACTTTTTTCGACGATAAATTCAACTTTTTCCGTTTGAAGCGGAAATCAATGAAATATAGTTTTAAGACGATTTATAGCCATTTTGCATTGTTTTGGGCAGCACTTGTTAAACTTTGACCAAAATCGCCAAAAAAATCGGAATATTTCAAACGTATATATACACCACTTTTTCACTTTTTTCGACGATAATTTCAACTTTTTCCGTTTGAAGCGGAAATCAATAAAATATAGTTTTAAGACGATTTATAGCCATTTTGCATTGTTTTGGGCAGCACTTGTTAAACTTTGACCAAAATCGCCAAAAAAATCGGAATATTTCAAAGGTATATATACACCACTTTTTCACTTTTTTCGACGATAATTTCAACTTTTTCCGTTTGAAGCGGAAATCAATGAAATATAGTTTTAAGACGATTTATAGCCATTTTGCATTGTTTTGGGCAGCACTTGTTAAACTTTGACCAAAATCGCCAAAAAAATCGGAATATTTCAAAGGTATATATACACCACTTTTTCACTTTTTTCGACGATAATTTCAACTTGTTCCGTTTGAAGCAGAAATCAATAAAATATAGTTTTAAGACGATTTATAGCCATTTTGCATTGTTTTGGGCAGCACTTGTTAAACTTTGACCAAAATCGCCAAAAAAATCCGAATATTTCAAAGGTATATATACACCACTTTTTCACTTTTTTCGACGATAAATTCAACTTTTTCCGTTTGAAGCGGAAATCAATGAAATATAGTTTTAAGACGATTTATAGCCATTTTGCATTGTTTTGGGCAGCACTTGTTAAACTTTGACCAAAATCGCCAAAAAAATCGGAATATTTCAAAGGTATATATACACCACTTTTTCACTTTTTTCGACGATAATTTCAACTTTTTCCGTTTGAAGCGGAAATCAATAAAATATAGTTTTAAGACGATTTATAGCCATTTTGCATTGTTTTGGGCAGCACTTGTTAAACTTTGACCAAAATCGCCAAAAAAATCGGAATATTTCAAAGGTATATATACACCACTTTTTCACTTTTTTCGACGATAAATTCAACTTTTTCCGTTTGAAGCAGAAATCAATAAAATATAGTTTTAAGACGATTTATAGCCATTTTGCATTGTTTTGGGCAGCACTTGTTAAACTTTGACCAAAATCGCCAAAAAAATCGGAATATTTCAAACGTATATATACACCACTTTTTCACTTTTTTCGACGATAATTTCAACTTTTTCCGTTTGAAGCGGAAATCAATAAAATATAGTTTTAAGACGATTTATAGCCATTTTGCATTGTTTTGGGCAGCACTTGTTAAACTTTGACCAAAATCGCCAAAAAAATCCGAATATTTCAAAGGTATATATACACCACTTTTTCACTTTTTTCGACGATAAATTCAACTTTTTCCGTTTGAAGCGGAAATCAATGAAATATAGTTTTAAGACGATTTATAGCCATTTTGCATTGTTTTGGGCAGCACTTGTTAAACTTTGACCAAAATCGCCAAAAAAATCGGAATATTTCAAACGTATATATACACCACTTTTTCACTTTTTTCGACGATAATTTCAACTTTTTCCGTTTGAAGCGGAAATCAATAAAATATAGTTTTAAGACGATTTATAGCCATTTTGCATTGTTTTGGGCAGCACTTGTTAAACTTTGACCAAAATCGCCAAAAAAATCGGAATATTTCAAAGGTATATATACACCACTTTTTCACTTTTTTCGACGATAATTTCAACTTTTTCCGTTTGAAGCGGAAATCAATGAAATATAGTTTTAAGACGATTTATAGCCATTTTGCATTGTTTTGGGCAGCACTTGTTAAACTTTGACCAAAATCGCCAAAAAAATCGGAATATTTCAAAGGTATATATACACCACTTTTTCACTTTTTTCGACGATAATTTCAACTTTTTCCGTTTGAAGCGGAAATCAATGAAATATAGTTTTAAGACGATTTATAGCCATTTTGCATTGTTTTGGGCAGCACTTGTTAAACTTTGACCAAAATCGCCAAAAAAATCCGAATATTTCAAAGGTATATATACACCACTTTTTCACTTTTTTCGACGATAAATTCAACTTTTTCCGTTTGAAGCGGAAATCAATGAAATATAGTTTTAAGACGATTTATAGCCATTTTGCATTGTTTTGGGCAGCACTTGTTAAACTTTGACCAAAATCGCCAAAAAAATCGGAATATTTCAAAGGTATATATACACCACTTTTTCACTTTTTTCGACGATAATTTCAACTTTTTCCGTTTGAAGCGGAAATCAATAAAATATAGTTTTAAGACGATTTATAGCCATTTTGCATTGTTTTGGGCAGCACTTGTTAAACTTTGACCAAAATCGCCAAAAAAATCGGAATATTTCAAAGGTATATATACACCACTTTTTCACTTTTTTCGACGATAAATTCAACTTTTTCCGTTTGAAGCAGAAATCAATAAAATATAGTTTTAAGACGATTTATAGCCATTTTGCATTGTTTTGGGCAGCACTTGTTAAACTTTGACCAAAATCGCCAAAAAAATCGGAATATTTCAAACGTATATATACACCACTTTTTCACTTTTTTCGACGATAATTTCAACTTTTTCCGTTTGAAGCGGAAATCAATAAAATATAGTTTTAAGACGATTTATAGCCATTTTGCATTGTTTTGGGCAGCACTTGTTAAACTTTGACCAAAATCGCCAAAAAAATCGGAATATTTCAAAGGTATATATACACCACTTTTTCACTTTTTTCGACGATAATTTCAACTTTTTCCGTTTGAAGCGGAAATCAATGAAATATAGTTTTAAGACGATTTATAGCCATTTTGCATTGTTTTGGGCAGCACTTGTTAAACTTTGACCAAAATCGCCAAAAAAATCGGAATATTTCAAAGGTATATATACACCACTTTTTCACTTTTTTCGACGATAATTTCAACTTGTTCCGTTTGAAGCAGAAATCAATAAAATATAGTTTTAAGACGATTTATAGCCATTTTGCATTGTTTTGGGCAGCACTTGTTAAACTTTGACCAAAATCGCCAAAAAAATCGGAATATTTCAAAGGTATATATACACCACTTTTTCACTTTTTTCGACGATAATTTCAACTTTTTCCGTTTGAAGCGGAAATCAATAAAATATAGTTTTAAGACGATTTATAGCCATTTTGCATTGTTTTGGGCAGCACTTGTTAAACTTTGACCAAAATCGCCAAAAAAATCGGAATATTTCAAAGGTATATATACACCACTTTTTCACTTTTTTCGACGATAAATTCAACTTTTTCCGTTTGAAGCAGAAATCAATAAAATATAGTTTTAAGACGATTTATAGCCATTTTGCATTGTTTTGGGCAGCACTTGTTAAACTTTGACCAAAATCGCCAAAAAAATCGGAATATTTCAAACGTATATATACACCACTTTTTCACTTTTTTCGACGATAATTTCAACTTTTTCCGTTTGAAGCGGAAATCAATAAAATATAGTTTTAAGACGATTTATAGCCATTTTGCATTGTTTTGGGCAGCACTTGTTAAACTTTGACCAAAATCGCCAAAAAAATCGGAATATTTCAAAGGTATATATACACCACTTTTTCACTTTTTTCGACGATAATTTCAACTTTTTCCGTTTGAAGCGGAAATCAATGAAATATAGTTTTAAGACGATTTATAGCCATTTTGCATTGTTTTGGGCAGCACTTGTTAAACTTTGACCAAAATCGCCAAAAAAATCGGAATATTTCAAACGTATATATACACCACTTTTTCACTTTTTTCGACGATAATTTCAACTTTTTCCGTTTGAAGCGGAAATCAATAAAATATAGTTTTAAGACGATTTATAGCCATTTTGCATTGTTTTGGGCAGCACTTGTTAAACTTTGACCAAAATCGCCAAAAAAATCGGAATATTTCAAAGGTATATATACACCACTTTTTCACTTTTTTCGACGATAATTTCAACTTTTTCCGTTTGAAGCGGAAATCAATGAAATATAGTTTTAAGACGATTTATAGCCATTTTGCATTGTTTTGGGCAGCACTTGTTAAACTTTGACCAAAATCGCCAAAAAAATCGGAATATTTCAAAGGTATATATACACCACTTTTTCACTTTTTTCGACGATAATTTCAACTTGTTCCGTTTGAAGCAGAAATCAATAAAATATAGTTTTAAGACGATTTATAGCCATTTTGCATTGTTTTGGGCAGCACTTGTTAAACTTTGACCAAAATCGCCAAAAAAATCGGAATATTTCAAACGTATATATACACCACTTTTTCACTTTTTTCGACGATAATTTCAACTTTTTCCGTTTGAAGCGGAAATCAATAAAATATAGTTTTAAGACGATTTATAGCCATTTTGCATTGTTTTGGGCAGCACTTGTTAAACTTTGACCAAAATCGCCAAAAAAATCCGAATATTTCAAAGGTATATATACACCACTTTTTCACTTTTTTCGACGATAAATTCAACTTTTTCCGTTTAAAGCGGAAATCAATAAAATATAGTTTTAAGACGATTTATAGCCATTTTGCATTGTTTTGGGCAGCACTTGTTAAACTTTGACCAAAATCGCCAAAAAAATCCGAATATTTCAAAGGTATATATACACCACTTTTTCACTTTTTTCGACGATAAATTCAACTTTTTCCGTTTGAAGCGGAAATCAATGAAATATAGTTTTAAGACGATTTATAGCCATTTTGCATTGTTTTGGGCAGCACTTGTTAAACTTTGACCAAAATCGCCAAAAAAATCGGAATATTTCAAAGGTATATATACACCACTTTTTCACTTTTTTCGACGATAATTTCAACTTGTTCCGTTTGAAGCAGAAATCAATAAAATATAGTTTTAAGACGATTTATAGCCATTTTGCATTGTTTTGGGCAGCACTTGTTAAACTTTGACCAAAATCGCCAAAAAAATCGGAATATTTCAAACGTATATATACACCACTTTTTCACTTTTTTCGACGATAATTTCAACTTTTTCCGTTTGAAGCGGAAATCAATAAAATATAGTTTTAAGACGATTTATAGCCATTTTGCATTGTTTTGGGCAGCACTTGTTAAACTTTGACCAAAATCGCCAAAAAAATCGGAATATTTCAAAGGTATATATACACCACTTTTTCACTTTTTTCGACGATAAATTCAACTTTTTCCGTTTAAAGCGGAAATCAATAAAATATAGTTTTAAGACGATTTATAGCCATTTTGCATTGTTTTGGGCAGCACTTGTTAAACTTTGACCAAAATCGCCAAAAAAATCCGAATATTTCAAAGGTATATATACACCACTTTTTCACTTTTTTCGACGATAAATTCAACTTTTTCCGTTTGAAGCGGAAATCAATGAAATATAGTTTTAAGACGATTTATAGCCATTTTGCATTGTTTTGGGCAGCACTTGTTAAACTTTGACCAAAATCGCCAAAAAAATCGGAATATTTCAAAGGTATATATACACCACTTTTTCACTTTTTTCGACGATAATTTCAACTTGTTCCGTTTGAAGCAGAAATCAATAAAATATAGTTTTAAGACGATTTATAGCCATTTTGCATTGTTTTGGGCAGCACTTGTTAAACTTTGACCAAAATCGCCAAAAAAATCGGAATATTTCAAAGGTATATATACACCACTTTTTCACTTTTTTCGACGATAATTTCAACTTTTTCCGTTTGAAGCGGAAATCAATAAAATATAGTTTTAAGACGATTTATAGCCATTTTGCATTGTTTTGGGCAGCACTTGTTAAACTTTGACCAAAATCGCCAAAAAAATCGGAATATTTCAAAGGTATATATACACCACTTTTTCACTTTTTTCGACGATAATTTCAACTTTTTCCGTTTGAAGCGGAAATCAATGAAATATAGTTTTAAGACGATTTATAGCCATTTTGCATTGTTTTGGGCAGCACTTGTTAAACTTTGACCAAAATCGCCAAAAAAATCGGAATATTTCAAAGGTATATATACACCACTTTTTCACTTTTTTCGACGATAATTTCAACTTGTTCCGTTTGAAGCAGAAATCAATAAAATATAGTTTTAAGACGATTTATAGCCATTTTGCATTGTTTTGGGCAGCACTTGTTAAACTTTGACCAAAATCGCCAAAAAAATCGGAATATTTCAAACGTATATATACACCACTTTTTCACTTTTTTCGACGATAATTTCAACTTTTTCCGTTTGAAGCGGAAATCAATAAAATATAGTTTTAAGACGATTTATAGCCATTTTGCATTGTTTTGGGCAGCACTTGTTAAACTTTGACCAAAATCGCCAAAAAAATCCGAATATTTCAAAGGTATATATACACCACTTTTTCACTTTTTTCGACGATAAATTCAACTTTTTCCGTTTGAAGCGGAAATCAATGAAATATAGTTTTAAGACGATTTATAGCCATTTTGCATTGTTTTGGGCAGCACTTGTTAAACTTTGACCAAAATCGCCAAAAAAATCGGAATATTTCAAACGTATATATACACCACTTTTTCACTTTTTTCGACGATAATTTCAACTTTTTCCGTTTGAAGCGGAAATCAATAAAATATAGTTTTAAGACGATTTATAGCCATTTTGCATTGTTTTGGGCAGCACTTGTTAAACTTTGACCAAAATCGCCAAAAAAATCGGAATATTTCAAAGGTATATATACACCACTTTTTCACTTTTTTCGACGATAATTTCAACTTTTTCCGTTTGAAGCGGAAATCAATGAAATATAGTTTTAAGACGATTTATAGCCATTTTGCATTGTTTTGGGCAGCACTTGTTAAACTTTGACCAAAATCGCCAAAAAAATCGGAATATTTCAAAGGTATATATACACCACTTTTTCACTTTTTTCGACGATAATTTCAACTTGTTCCGTTTGAAGCAGAAATCAATAAAATATAGTTTTAAGACGATTTATAGCCATTTTGCATTGTTTTGGGCAGCACTTGTTAAACTTTGACCAAAATCGCCAAAAAAATCGGAATATTTCAAAGGTATATATACACCACTTTTTCACTTTTTTCGACGATAATTTCAACTTGTTCCGTTTGAAGCAGAAATCAATAAAATATAGTTTTAAGACGATTTATAGCCATTTTGCATTGTTTTGGGCAGCACTTGTTAAACTTTGACCAAAATCGCCAAAAAAATCGGAATATTTCAAAGGTATATATACACCACTTTTTCACTTTTTTCGACGATAATTTCAACTTGTTCCGTTTGAAGCAGAAATCAATAAAATATAGTTTTAAGACGATTTATAGCCATTTTGCATTGTTTTGGGCAGCACTTGTTAAACTTTGACCAAAATCGCCAAAAAAATCGGAATATTTCAAAGGTATATATACACCACTTTTTCACTTTTTTCGACGATAATTTCAACTTTTTCCGTTTAAAGCGGAAATCAATAAAATATAGTTTTAAGACGATTTATAGCCATTTTGCATTGTTTTGGGCAGCACTTGTTAAACTTTGACCAAAATCGCCAAAAAAATTGGAATATTTCAAAGGTATATATACACCACTTTTTCACTTTTTTCGACGATAATTTCAACTTTTTCCGTTTGAAGCGGAAATCAATAAAATATAGTTTTAAGACGATTTATAGCCATTTTGCATTGTTTTGGGCAGCACTTGTTAAACTTTGACCAAAATCGCCAAAAAAATCGGAATATTTCAAAGGTATATATACACCACTTTTTCACTTTTTTCGACGATAATTTCAACTTTTTCCGTTTAAAGCGGAAATCAATAAAATATAGTTTTAAGACGATTTATAGCCATTTTGCATTGTTTTGGGCAGCACTTGTTAAACTTTGACCAAAATCGCCAAAAAAATCCGAATATTTCAAAGGTATATATACACCACTTTTTCACTTTTTTCGACGATAAATTCAACTTTTTCCGTTTGAAGCGGAAATCAATAAAATATAGTTTTAAGACGATTTATAGCCATTTTGCATTGTTTTGGGCAGCACTTGTTAAACTTTGACCAAAATCGCCAAAAAAATCGGAATATTTCAAAGGTATATATACACCACTTTTTCACTTTTTTCGACGATAAATTCAACTTTTTCCGTTTAAAGCGGAAATCAATAAAATATAGTTTTAAGACGATTTATAGCCATTTTGCATTGTTTTGGGCAGCACTTGTTAAACTTTGACCAAAATCGCCAAAAAAATCCGAATATTTCAAAGGTATATATACACCACTTTTTCACTTTTTTCGACGATAAATTCAACTTTTTCCGTTTGAAGCGGAAATCAATGAAATATAGTTTTAAGACGATTTATAGCCATTTTGCATTGTTTTGGGCAGCACTTGTTAAACTTTGACCAAAATCGCCAAAAAAATCGGAATATTTCAAAGGTATATATACACCACTTTTTCACTTTTTTCGACGATAATTTCAACTTTTTCCGTTTGAAGCGGAAATCAATAAAATATAGTTTTAAGACGATTTATAGCCATTTTGCATTGTTTTGGGCAGCACTTGTTAAACTTTGACCAAAATCGCCAAAAAAATCCGAATATTTCAAAGGTATATATACACCACTTTTTCACTTTTTTCGACGATAATTTCAACTTTTTCCGTTTGAAGCAGAAATCAATAAAATATAGTTTTAAGACGATTTATAGCCATTTTGCATTGTTTTGGGCAGCACTTGTTAAACTTTGACCAAAATCGCCAAAAAAATCCGAATATTTCAAAGGTATATATACACCACTTTTTCACTTTTTTCGACGATAAATTCAACTTTTTCCGTTTGAAGCGGAAATCAATGAAATATAGTTTTAAGACGATTTATAGCCATTTTGCATTGTTTTGGGCAGCACTTGTTAAACTTTGACCAAAATCGCCAAAAAAATCGGAATATTTCAAAGGTATATATACACCACTTTTTCACTTTTTTCGACGATAATTTCAACTTTTTCCGTTTGAAGCAGAAATCAATAAAATATAGTTTTAAGACGATTTATAGCCATTTTGCATTGTTTTGGGCAGCACTTGTTAAACTTTGACCAAAATCGCCAAAAAAATCGGAATATTTCAAAGGTATATATACACCACTTTTTCACTTTTTTCGACGATAATTTCAACTTTTTCCGTTTGAAGCAGAAATCAATAAAATATAGTTTTAAGACGATTTATAGCCATTTTGCATTGTTTTGGGCAGCACTTGTTAAACTTTGACCAAAATCGCCAAAAAAATCGGAATATTTCAAAGGTATATATACACCACTTTTTCACTTTTTTCGACGATAATTTCAACTTGTTCCGTTTGAAGCAGAAATCAATAAAATATAGTTTTAAGACGATTTATAGCCATTTTGCATTGTTTTGGGCAGCACTTGTTAAACTTTGACCAAAATCGCCAAAAAAATCGGAATATTTCAAAGGTATATATACACCACTTTTTCACTTTTTTCGACGATAATTTCAACTTGTTCCGTTTGAAGCAGAAATCAATAAAATATAGTTTTAAGACGATTTATAGCCATTTTGCATTGTTTTGGGCAGCACTTGTTAAACTTTGACCAAAATCGCCAAAAAAATCGGAATATTTCAAAGGTATATATACACCACTTTTTCACTTTTTTCGACGATAATTTCAACTTGTTCCGTTTGAAGCAGAAATCAATAAAATATAGTTTTAAGACGATTTATAGCCATTTTGCATTGTTTTGGGCAGCACTTGTTAAACTTTGACCAAAATCGCCAAAAAAATCGGAATATTTCAAAGGTATATATACACCACTTTTTCACTTTTTTCGACGATAATTTCAACTTGTTCCGTTTGAAGCAGAAATCAATAAAATATAGTTTTAAGACGATTTATAGCCATTTTGCATTGTTTTGGGCAGCACTTGTTAAACTTTGACCAAAATCGCCAAAAAAATCGGAATATTTCAAAGGTATATATACACCACTTTTTCACTTTTTTCGACGATAATTTCAACTTTTTCCGTTTGAAGCGGAAATCAATGAAATATAGTTTTAAGACGATTTATAGCCATTTTGCATTGTTTTGGGCAGCACTTGTTAAACTTTGACCAAAATCGCCAAAAAAATCCGAATATTTCAAAGGTATATATACACCACTTTTTCACTTTTTTCGACGATAATTTCAACTTTTTCCGTTTGAAGCGGAAATCAATAAAATATAGTTTTAAGACGATTTATAGCCATTTTGCATTGTTTTGGGCAGCACTTGTTAAACTTTGACCAAAATCGCCAAAAAAATCGGAATATTTCAAAGGTATATATACACCACTTTTTCACTTTTTTCGACGATAAATTCAACTTTTTCCGTTTGAAGCGGAAATCAATGAAATATAGTTTTAAGACGATTTATAGCCATTTTGCATTGTTTTGGGCAGCACTTGTTAAACTTTGACCAAAATCGCCAAAAAAATCCGAATATTTCAAAGGTATATATACACCACTTTTTCACTTTTTTCGACGATAAATTCAACTTTTTCCGTTTGAAGCGGAAATCAATGAAATATAGTTTTAAGACGATTTATAGCCATTTTGCATTGTTTTGGGCAGCACTTGTTAAACTTTGACCAAAATCGCCAAAAAAATCGGAATATTTCAAAGGTATATATACACCACTTTTTCACTTTTTTCGACGATAATTTCAACTTTTTCCGTTTGAAGCGGAAATCAATAAAATATAGTTTTAAGACGATTTATAGCCATTTTGCATTGTTTTGGGCAGCACTTGTTAAACTTTGACCAAAATCGCCAAAAAAATCGGAATATTTCAAAGGTATATATACACCACTTTTTCACTTTTTTCGACGATAAATTCAACTTTTTCCGTTTGAAGCAGAAATCAATAAAATATAGTTTTAAGACGATTTATAGCCATTTTGCATTGTTTTGGGCAGCACTTGTTAAACTTTGACCAAAATCGCCAAAAAAATCGGAATATTTCAAAGGTATATATACACCACTTTTTCACTTTTTTCGACGATAAATTCAACTTTTTCCGTTTAAAGCGGAAATCAATAAAATATAGTTTTAAGACGATTTATAGCCATTTTGCATTGTTTTGGGCAGCACTTGTTAAACTTTGACCAAAATCGCCAAAAAAATCCGAATATTTCAAAGGTATATATACACCACTTTTTCACTTTTTTCGACGATAAATTCAACTTTTTCCGTTTGAAGCGGAAATCAATGAAATATAGTTTTAAGACGATTTATAGCCATTTTGCATTGTTTTGGGCAGCACTTGTTAAACTTTGACCAAAATCGCCAAAAAAATCGGAATATTTCAAAGGTATATATACACCACTTTTTCACTTTTTTCGACGATAATTTCAACTTTTTCCGTTTGAAGCGGAAATCAATAAAATATAGTTTTAAGACGATTTATAGCCATTTTGCATTGTTTTGGGCAGCACTTGTTAAACTTTGACCAAAATCGCCAAAAAAATCCGAATATTTCAAAGGTATATATACACCACTTTTTCACTTTTTTCGACGATAATTTCAACTTTTTCCGTTTGAAGCAGAAATCAATAAAATATAGTTTTAAGACGATTTATAGCCATTTTGCATTGTTTTGGGCAGCACTTGTTAAACTTTGACCAAAATCGCCAAAAAAATCCGAATATTTCAAAGGTATATATACACCACTTTTTCACTTTTTTCGACGATAAATTCAACTTTTTCCGTTTGAAGCGGAAATCAATGAAATATAGTTTTAAGACGATTTATAGCCATTTTGCATTGTTTTGGGCAGCACTTGTTAAACTTTGACCAAAATCGCCAAAAAAATCGGAATATTTCAAAGGTATATATACACCACTTTTTCACTTTTTTCGACGATAATTTCAACTTTTTCCGTTTGAAGCAGAAATCAATAAAATATAGTTTTAAGACGATTTATAGCCATTTTGCATTGTTTTGGGCAGCACTTGTTAAACTTTGACCAAAATCGCCAAAAAAATCGGAATATTTCAAAGGTATATATACACCACTTTTTCACTTTTTTCGACGATAATTTCAACTTTTTCCGTTTGAAGCAGAAATCAATAAAATATAGTTTTAAGACGATTTATAGCCATTTTGCATTGTTTTGGGCAGCACTTGTTAAACTTTGACCAAAATCGCCAAAAAAATCGGAATATTTCAAAGGTATATATACACCACTTTTTCACTTTTTTCGACGATAATTTCAACTTGTTCCGTTTGAAGCAGAAATCAATAAAATATAGTTTTAAGACGATTTATAGCCATTTTGCATTGTTTTGGGCAGCACTTGTTAAACTTTGACCAAAATCGCCAAAAAAATCGGAATATTTCAAAGGTATATATACACCACTTTTTCACTTTTTTCGACGATAATTTCAACTTGTTCCGTTTGAAGCAGAAATCAATAAAATATAGTTTTAAGACGATTTATAGCCATTTTGCATTGTTTTGGGCAGCACTTGTTAAACTTTGACCAAAATCGCCAAAAAAATCGGAATATTTCAAAGGTATATATACACCACTTTTTCACTTTTTTCGACGATAATTTCAACTTGTTCCGTTTGAAGCAGAAATCAATAAAATATAGTTTTAAGACGATTTATAGCCATTTTGCATTGTTTTGGGCAGCACTTGTTAAACTTTGACCAAAATCGCCAAAAAAATCGGAATATTTCAAAGGTATATATACACCACTTTTTCACTTTTTTCGACGATAATTTCAACTTGTTCCGTTTGAAGCAGAAATCAATAAAATATAGTTTTAAGACGATTTATAGCCATTTTGCATTGTTTTGGGCAGCACTTGTTAAACTTTGACCAAAATCGCCAAAAAAATCGGAATATTTCAAAGGTATATATACACCACTTTTTCACTTTTTTCGACGATAATTTCAACTTTTTCCGTTTGAAGCAGAAATCAATAAAATATAGTTTTAAGACGATTTATAGCCATTTTGCATTGTTTTGGGCAGCACTTGTTAAACTTTGACCAAAATCGCCAAAAAAATCGGAATATTTCAAAGGTATATATACACCACTTTTTCACTTTTTTCGACGATAATTTCAACTTTTTCCGTTTGAAGCGGAAATCAATGAAATATAGTTTTAAGACGATTTATAGCCATTTTGCATTGTTTTGGTCAGCACTTGTTAAACTTTGACCAAAATCGCCAAAAAAATCGGAATATTTCAAAGGTATATATACACCACTTTTTCACTTTTTTCGACGATAATTTCAACTTTTTCCGTTTGAAGCGGAAATCAATGAAATATAGTTTTAAGACGATTTATAGCCATTTTGCATTGTTTTGGGCAGCACTTGTTAAACTTTGACCAAAATCGCCAAAAAAATCGGAATATTTCAAAGGTATATATACACCACTTTTTCACTTTTTTCGACGATAATTTCAACTTTTTCCGTTTGAAGCGGAAATCAATGAAATATAGTTTTAAGACGATTTATAGCCATTTTGCATTGTTTTGGGCAGCACTTGTTAAACTTTGACCAAAATCGCCAAAAAAATCGGAATATTTCAAAGGTATATATACACCACTTTTTCACTTTTTTCGACGATAATTTCAACTTTTTCCGTTTGAAGCGGAAATCAATAAAATATAGTTTTAAGACGATTTATAGCCATTTTGCATTGTTTTGGGCAGCACTTGTTAAACTTTGACCAAAATCGCCAAAAAAATCGGAATATTTCAAAGGTATATATACACCACTTTTTCACTTTTTTCGACGATAATTTCAACTTTTTCCGTTTGAAGCGGAAATCAATAAAATATAGTTTTAAGACGATTTATAGCCATTTTGCATTGTTTTGGGCAGCACTTGTTAAACTTTGACCAAAATCGCCAAAAAAATCGGAATATTTCAAAGGTATATATACACCACTTTTTCACTTTTTTCGACGATAATTTCAACTTTTTCCGTTTGAAGCGGAAATCAATAAAATATAGTTTTAAGACGATTTATAGCCATTTTGCATTGTTTTGGGCAGCACTTGTTAAACTTTGACCAAAATCGCCAAAAAAATCGGAATATTTCAAAGGTATATATACACCACTTTTTCACTTTTTTCGACGATAATTTCAACTTTTTCCGTTTGAAGCGGAAATCAATAAAATATAGTTTTAAGACGATTTATAGCCATTTTGCATTGTTTTGGGCAGCACTTGTTAAACTTTGACCAAAATCGCCAAAAAAATCGGAATATTTCAAAGGTATATATACACCACTTTTTCACTTTTTTCGACGATAATTTCAACTTTTTCCGTTTGAAGCGGAAATCAATGAAATATAGTTTTAAGACGATTTATAGCCATTTTGCATTGTTTTGGTCAGCACTTGTTAAACTTTGACCAAAATCGCCAAAAAAATCGGAATATTTCAAAGGTATATATACACCACTTTTTCACTTTTTTCGACGATAATTTCAACTTTTTCCGTTTGAAGCGGAAATCAATGAAATATAGTTTTAAGACGATTTATAGCCATTTTGCATTGTTTTGGGCAGCACTTGTTAAACTTTGACCAAAATCGCCAAAAAAATCGGAATATTTCAAAGGTATATATACACCACTTTTTCACTTTTTTCGACGATAATTTCAACTTTTTCCGTTTGAAGCGGAAATCAATGAAATATAGTTTTAAGACGATTTATAGCCATTTTGCATTGTTTTGGGCAGCACTTGTTAAACTTTGACCAAAATCGCCAAAAAAATCGGAATATTTCAAAGGTATATATACACCACTTTTTCACTTTTTTCGACGATAATTTCAACTTTTTCCGTTTGAAGCGGAAATCAATGAAATATAGTTTTAAGACGATTTATAGCCATTTTGCATTGTTTTGGGCAGCACTTGTTAAACTTTGACCAAAATCGCCAAAAAAATCGGAATATTTCAAAGGTATATATACACCACTTTTTCACTTTTTTCGACGATAATTTCAACTTTTTCCGTTTGAAGCGGAAATCAATAAAATATAGTTTTAAGACGATTTATAGCCATTTTGCATTGTTTTGGGCAGCACTTGTTAAACTTTGACCAAAATCGCCAAAAAAATCGGAATATTTCAAAGGTATATATACACCACTTTTTCACTTTTTTCGACGATAATTTCAACTTTTTCCGTTTGAAGCGGAAATCAATGAAATATAGTTTTAAGACGATTTATAGCCATTTTGCATTGTTTTGGGCAGCACTTGTTAAACTTTGACCAAAATCGCCAAAAAAATCGGAATATTTCAAAGGTATATATACACCACTTTTTCACTTTTTTCGACGATAATTTCAACTTTTTCCGTTTGAAGCGGAAATCAATAAAATATAGTTTTAAGACGATTTATAGCCATTTTGCATTGTTTTGGGCAGCACTTGTTAAACTTTGACCAAAATCGCCAAAAAAATCGGAATATTTCAAAGGTATATATACACCACTTTTTCACTTTTTTCGACGATAATTTCAACTTTTTCCGTTTGAAGCGGAAATCAATGAAATATAGTTTTAAGACGATTTATAGCCATTTTGCATTGTTTTGGGCAGCACTTGTTAAACTTTGACCAAAATCGCCAAAAAAATCGGAATATTTCAAAGGTATATATACACCACTTTTTCACTTTTTTCGACGATAATTTCAACTTTTTCCGTTTGAAGCGGAAATCAATAAAATATAGTTTTAAGACGATTTATAGCCATTTTGCATTGTTTTGGGCAGCACTTGTTAAACTTTGACCAAAATCGCCAAAAAAATCGGAATATTTCAAAGGTATATATACACCACTTTTTCACTTTTTTCGACGATAATTTCAACTTTTTCCGTTTGAAGCGGAAATCAATAAAATATAGTTTTAAGACGATTTATAGCCATTTTGCATTGTTTTGGGCAGCACTTGTTAAACTTTGACCAAAATCGCCAAAAAAATCGGAATATTTCAAAGGTATATATACACCACTTTTTCACTTTTTTCGACGATAATTTCAACTTTTTCCGTTTGAAGCGGAAATCAATAAAATATAGTTTTAAGACGATTTATAGCCATTTTGCATTGTTTTGGGCAGCACTTGTTAAACTTTGACCAAAATCGCCAAAAAAATCGGAATATTTCAAAGGTATATATACACGACTTTTTCACTATTTTCGACGATAATTTCAACTTTTTCCGTTTGAACCGGAAATCAATGAAATATAGTTTTAAGACGATTTATAGCCATTTTGCATTGTTTTGGTCAGCACTTGTTAAACTTTGACCAAAATCGCCAAAAAAATCGGAATATTTCAAAGGTATATATACACCACTTTTTCACTTTTTTCGACGATAATTTCAACTTTTTCCGTTTGAAGCGGAAATCAATGAAATATAGTTTTAAGACGATTTATAGCCATTTTGCATTGTTTTGGGCAGCACTTGTTAAACTTTGACGAAAATCGCCAAAAAAATCGGAATATTTCAAATATACACGATTTTTTCACTTTTTTCGGAAGGTTTGAATATTTTTTAAAAATATATTTCTAATAGTTGAAGATGTATTTTTTTCTGGTTGTTTGAAAAATAACAAGCGCTTAGTTTATATTAGTTCAAATGAATAGTTTGTTTTTGAAATACAACAAAAAATGTCGTACAATAAGTAAAATTGTATTTAGTTTTAAAATATTTAAGTTTTTCATTCTTTTAATTCAAGAGAATATATTGAATTTAGAAAAATTTAAAATTTAAGAAATTTAAGAGAATTTTAAAGCCATGCAGAATATACATATATATTTTTCCATAATCAAAAATAATAATTTTCATGATTAATTTATTTAAAGATGTTCATATGAAGAATTATGCACTTCAAGTCCATTAAAAGAATATCTAGAAAAAAAGTGACTAAAGAATTTTAGAAAGGCATATGTGTGGAGTGCCATATTGTACGGCTGTAAGGCGTGGACTATACGAAATCGATGTAAATGAAGTAAAATTAAGTGAAAGAGAAGCGTTTGAAAAAGTTGTGGTGTAAAAAAGATGCGTTTAAATATATATTTAAAAAACCGATTATATTTTGCAATAAAATATAAAAGGCATTGCCGAAGGTAAGATACGATTAATTTCTATATAAGATAATTTATTGGAAATATTTAGAAAATATATTTAAATGTTTTTCGCATGATTAATTTATTTTTGAAACTTTACATAAATTATCCACTTCGAGTCCATTAAAAAAAATATTAAAAAGAAATTACTTGAAATATTTAAAAAAGCACATGTGTGGATTATAGTATTGTACGGCTATGAGGCGTGGACAGTACGAAATTAAGAGGAACGTAGAAAAAATGAAACAAAAGCATTTTGAAGCGTTGCTATAAAAAAAAAAATTTAGAAAGATTTATTTTTATGAAACTGAGTGTACTGAGCAATGAATTATAAAAGGCATGGCAGAAGGTAAGATACGATTAATTTCTATGAAAGATGAATTATTAGAAATATTTAGAAAATATATATAAATGTTTTTCGCAATTAAAAATTATATACCTCTTATGAAAATGTTCGAATGTATTCACCGCCTCTTGGTGGTGGTAAGCCGCCGCACGAAGAAACGAAACTTATGTTAAAATGACGGCCGAATTACGCCCTTCAATTTGGTATATCACTCGATGGGGTGCACCAACTAGTTCTTCTTTGGGAAACGAAATTAAAGCGGCAATTAACAGCGCGAGTTAATCCGAAGACGTAATAGCGAACACTGACCGATTAGGTAGGAGCACTCAAGAACATCTGCAGCAATTCTCTCGAGTTTTGTTATCTACAAATTCCTGTATGTGTTTACATTAACGGAATTTTATGTAAACATTGCCAGCTAGTTTGTTTTGATTTTTTAAACAATTTTTACTAATTCTTATAAATTTATATATCTAATAATTTTGTAAACATTTTTTTTTCAATTTTCTTATATGTCAATAAATTAGTTCAATTAAAATAAAATAGTATTTTCGTCAATATTTTTTTTTACATATAAAAAATAGCGAAAATGTTTGCTTTCGATTCTCAATGTGGAACAAAAATGACGAAAATGAAGCTCAATTTTGAAATTTAAGAAAATAATAACTAACATAGCAAATACGTCAAAAATCTGTCACTATTTAAACTAAACCTTTCTTAATATATATTTGAAATATTACGTCTTTACCACATCTGTATAAAAAAAATTCTTGACTCAAAATATACCATGTTGTTTGATGGCTAATTAATTTTTGTAAATTTACGTAACAAAAAATAATTACACTCACTTAACATAAATATTATAAAAATGCTTTTATAAAAAATATATCCATTCCTTTTATTAATTTCGTACGTAATAATTAAAAAAAAAATTATGCACACTATTTTATTTGTTCTCTAATTTAATAAAAACGAAATCCAGTTATTTACGTGAAATTTTTTTCGTAAAATAAAAGCTTTATATATTCCGTTCGTTTTTTGCCAACTCATTTCGTGAGTAATGGCATTTTTGCTTTATGGAAATGTTTTTGCCAGAATTCGGACTGTTAACGAAGATGTATGAACTGCATTTAGTGTGCGAGCGGCGAACTGAAGGAGTGAAACTGCGAAAAGCAGCGTTCCAAAGAGGAACGCGCGAAAGAGAAAAACAACATTGATTCTGACATGTGAGACAGGAAACTATTTTCAACGTATTTCAAATACGTGTAATAAACTCGTACTGTTAATATACAGGGTGAAAAAAGATTTTAACACTTACTTCGGACTTATTTTTCACTTAAAAAAAACATTTATACATGTGATTATATTCCTTTTTTTTTTGAGGAAAAAATTACAGCGCGATTGTTTATGCAAAATATTGTTTGTATGCAAACATAATTTATCGCGATTTAAAAAAAAATCCTGCAGGAATTATTTTATCGAATATAATAACAAATACCATTCTTTAGGGCTTCTTCTTCATTCACCATCTGAATATAATGATATTTTCATACCCCCCTGAAGCATTCGCAATTATTATTTAACATTTCGAAGGTTAACTGTTTGAGAAGCTTCAAACAAAAAATATTTTTAAACGAAAAAATCCTTTTGAAATTTTCAAATGTAAAATATCATCGAAACTGTAAAAAATGCAGAAAATGATGATGTTTGTATTTTTTTTTAAGTAACACAAAGCAAATAGCTGTGATAATAAATTATGTAACGCCTGAAGAGCTTGAGGAACGTGATCCTAAAGCATATTGTATATCAAACAAAGCTTTGAATGGGCTCTTTTAGAGCTGATTTCGTATATCAGGATCGGCTAGTTTCGGTCGAGTTCGTGTAACAACTCTCCACCAAGGAATATTGTCCTTTATACTAGGCCAAGTATATATTATATTAAATAAATGATCGCGAAGAACGTTGCGTATTGAAGACCAAACAAATTATGTATGTAATATTTGATATTTTAACTTAATTAAAAGTCTGGTTTTTTTTTTATTAAACCATTTATGTTTCGATTTAAACTCAGTGTGTGGACGTAAATGATTGTTTATGATCCTGTATGTATTCGGCAAATGTAAGTACATATATCGTCCGGTAGGGAACGTTTGCCTGTAGGAAGAAATTTTGCATGAATTATTAAAAAATTAACTCAGATATTAATAAGTACAACATTTTTGGTGCATGAAATTGTTTTCTAACGTCAAAAAATATATATTTTAATTTTTTGTTAATATATCTGCTTTATTTCGATCAATTGCTTAAAATACAATCTACGGCAATTTTTTTTAAATTCATTTCGCAAGTTTTTTTAAGAGATTTGGACAACACTGTTTATGCCATATATGTATCTACCATTCCGATCCTGCGAGTCCGAATAAAGCCGAATGTTCCCGGCAGGATTGACGGCTGCCCGCCACACTGACACGTTCTTCTTCGCCAGCGACGTAACCTCAATTTATATACAAGAAAAAACTGGGGGAATTAAAGAAAAAAAGTTCTTGAAAGGAAATTTTGTAAAATAATTATAGAAAATAAAGCTGAATTAAATTTATTCTATATGTTGATTATTGATCTTTTGTTCAAGCGTTCGATTTGTTGATAAATTATCTTTCGCTTGCCTCCTTCTTGTCTCACGCCTCGTCACTTTGGTCTTGCCTATATTTATCTTCCTTAGAGTCATTACTTCCTGTATACCGTTTAATAGCTGCCCTAAATTCTGTTCCCTTCCTCCAAAACAAGTGTAAATCATCAAGGAACCTCAACATATATATTTACTCACTCTTACACTATAAAACTCTTCTTTTACCTTGTTTATTGCATCTTCTATGTACAGGTTAAACAGTAATGGTGACAGCGTACATCCCTGCGGGACTCCCTTCGATATTCTCGCTACCTCTTCCACCTCATCTATTGTAAAATATATTTAATTACATTTAAAAATTGCGAAAGGATTTTTTCTTTAAAAATATTTCGCAAACAATTAACATTTTCCCAATTTCGGTGATGTTAAGAATATATTATAAGGACTTTATATGTTAAAATACTCGGTGCGAGTGGTTTAATTTTTAGTCATTATCTAATTATAAACAAATAGCTATTAATATTATCAGTAATCTAATTTTTAATTTTTATTAATAACGTATTTTGTAAATCAGACGTTTAATTTATTTTTTATAAAGTTTTGTATTTTCAGCAATTCTAATAATTCGAATTTTGATCTTCATATATGTGATGTTTAAATTGGTGCAGTCTGCTTTTGTACTTTCAGTAAATAAATAAAAATTAAATAAAAGATGTGCGAGCTAGTTGGGTATTAAAAAAACAATCGTTCGAGATTGGGGCGCCACTGGATCGTGGCTGAGGCCGCCGAAGAGCTCATGGCCCAGGGTTGGTGGCACCGCCTGATATCGGCGACTGGCAAGCGCCACCACCACCACCGCCGCCGCCGCCGCCGCCCCCAGCGGCAAGCAACTGCACATGACGCACGTAACATGCAGACGGAGCGAGTGGCGCTGTAATCGCGCCGCTGACGTCGTCGTCGCGTGGTGTGTGCGTTCGTGACGCTAACGGACACCACCACCACCACCACCGCCGCCGCCGCCGCCGCCGCCGCCGCTGTTTGTATGCAATGCACCGTCGCGTAAATCTCGTTTGTTTATGACGCTGGTAGTTGTAGTTGTAGTAGTAGCTCGGCGAAGAGAGGTGTGATCCGTCGCAGTAGCGCCGCCGCCGCCGCCACCGCCGTGTGTGTGTGGAAAAGATCGTTGCGACGCCAGTGGCGAGCGTGCCGCGCTCAAAACAAAGCACTTCCTCGACGTGTGCGTGAATAGTTCCCGTTTTCAATAAAGTGTGTTTGCGTTGAGGATTACGGTGTCCCAGTTGGCGGCGCTCGCTCGCTAAGGACCAGAGATAAACATCTCTTCTCGATCAGCTCCTTGTGGCCGCTGCGGTGTGCGTGGGCGCCCGCGTACAGGGCCGCTCATAAACTCCTTGCTCCTCTCGCTGTTAAATTGGATCATGCAATAGTTGATTAAAAATTGTTTTCGGACCACGTCGATTGGATTGTGTCAAAAAACATGTTGAATTTAGTTGGGGATGTCTTAAAATCGATTGTAAAAAATGTTTGTTCAACAACGAAAATGAAAATCATTCGTAAAATTCAATTTTATATACAGCTTGTTCTATTTTAGCTATTTTATCTATTTTTGTTTATAGCCTAGTTTTTTGGGGACACCCTGTATTCCGATCTACTTATTAATAATGCATAATATTCCAGGTGATGTTTGTAAACACTAACAGGGGTCAAGCAAAGAGCACTAGTTCGTCGTTTTATCTGTTCCATCCAAACAAAAGTTCTGCATATTTCTTCGAAAAATTAAATCAATTGTTAAAAAAAAAATGGGTTCTAGAATATAATATCTACTTTCTTGAAATTAAAAAGAATTGAATAAATTCTGTAATTTGTATGACGTATTTTTTTTTAATAAATTAATCTTCAGTTTGAATGGTTGTAAACAAATAAATGAAGCCATTAAAAAGTAGAATTTTGCAAATTAAATCTACATTTGAAAATACAACACATTCGTTTGTGTTAAATACGATTCGAAATAAAATAAAAAAAAATTCGCACGCCATCGAACTTTTGCCAATTTGCATATCTCGAAATACTTTAACAAAAAAAAAACAGGCGCCAGTTCATTCAATCGTTCGCTTGCATTTTTGCTTTAACTCTGCAAAAATTAATAACTAATTCTCACGTTAGATATTATATTTAATTATTTCCAATTTGAGTTACTTGTGGATTATCATTTGCAGATTTTATTAACACTTTTGCAAATTTAAAATTAACATTTGTGACGAAGTATTTGATGTATTTATTAACACACTACACCACTGAATAACAGCGAGATGTATTAATAACAAAAACATATTTAAATTTTTTCAATAAAAAAAAAATTTACGTTTATATTACAAACAAAAAACATCCGAAATTTTGTATATAAATGTTTTTTCAAGACAATACTGTATATATTTAACAAGGACACGCATTCCTCTGCCAGGATTCTTATCCTTTGATTATTGGTTGAGCATTTCTGGTGTTTTTTTTTTGCTGAAATGGCATGTTGCCAAATATCTCTACGTACTACGAAATATATGTCCTTGATCGATACAAGAAAATATTTCTTGAATCTAAAATTTTTTTTAAAACATTCTTAACAAAATTATTTTTCTTAAAATCCAAGAATTTCTTGCATATTAAATTAATTTACGCTATTAGTTTTGTGTTTATAAATGGAACACCCGGTGTATTTATGTATATGTATTTTTATTTATAGCTATGTACAATTATAATACTAAAAGTTATAAGAAAAAAATATATAACATAAAATATTTTTATTAGTGATAATTTGATTTAATAAAATTTTAAAATAGCTTTTTTTAAATAAAATCTAATAAAAAGTAGATATACGGGGTGTTTCATTTAAAATCCACACGGTGATTTATCACAAATCATTAATCATGATTAATAAACGCAACACTAGGTATATTTATGGACTTATAAAGTCAAAAAAAATGGTGGTATAAAATTATTAATTTGATTTAAAAATAATTCAAACATGTTTAGTATTAAAAATCTAATGTTTGACAAGAAGTATATATACAGGGTGTTTCATTAAAAATATAATTGATAAATTTTTATAAATCACTCATCTTCATTTATTATTAATTAATCATATCTTATATCAAATTAATTTTACTGGAAAGTTTTGCAAAGTTGTTAATTTCTGCAATTTTTTTATGCAACCCGTTGTGCATAAATAATCGATTATTTTAGTAATTACGCTAGACAAGTTTCGCTAATTGCCTAACAAAATGGATAAATAAACGCGATTGTCATCATTTTCTCGATAATGATTAATATACAAAATTATTATTAACTTTACCTTAACCTATCTAACAAATGCATTAAAATTTACATACATAATATACCGTACGATAAAATGTCTATTTTCTAAATTAATTTTTAGTTTTCGCAGAAATGAAGCAAAAAGTCTGCAGCAAGCGACTGTTTATTATTTTTCAAAAAGAAATTTAGGCAGAGTACAAAATTAAAATGAACCGATTTATAATTACTTAAAAAAATGCGCCATATGTATCAATTTTTTACAATAAAACAAAATTTGTATAATACCTTCAATTCTCACTTTTTTGCGACAACAAAATATGTATATATTTTTAAATATTTATTTTTCTAACGTATTATTATAGTCGAATTATTAAATACAACACTCAGTATAATCAACCTTGATTTATGATTGTATTCCATTCATTTTTATGACGAACATAAACGCAAAATCCACAACAAATTTGTCAAAGATTAAAAATTTAGTTTTCATTTTCAATGTAAAACTTTAAAAAAGCACTAAAAAATTAATTATCGACAAAAAAAAATACTTAGTTATAAATCAATTTCTTTTTCAACATATTTGTTAATAAATATCTTTACAAAAATATATTTTCAATAAAATATAGATATAAATTTAAAAAAACTTGTTTTTTCCAAGCGCATTTATTTATTTGCAACATTACTTAACAAACAATTTACGAAATAGATAAATTTGTTTTGACTTGTCGATTAGAGCATTTATTACGCCCCCAACATTAGCTTAAATTATTGACCAGTGGCGTGTCCCTTTTTGTTACAAAACAAAATCTCATGAAACGTTAAAAAAATTAATTTAATTATTTAAGTTATTTATCGAACAGTAAAAAAATCCGCAAATTTTTAAATTTCTTCTTCGGATGTTTAAATAGTCTAAAGAAATGAATAATAAATTTGAGGGCGCACAAAATCAATTTATATATATATTTATATAAATCAATACAATTTATATTTATATACAAATACAAAAAAATACAATTTCCAAAAATCAATTCACAATTTCTCAGATAATTTAATTCGAGCCACCACTGTTTGAAAATAAAAACTGGGCAACACTGTAGGATTATCTGATCTAGTCAAGAGTAGCAATATTTAAATATTTACTTAGTTAGAATGCTACTTATACTAGTTCAATTAGAGCTTATGTAATAATCATCTATTACGACAATGCTTGACGTAACGATTTAAGTAATTTGCTTCTAAACAGCTGTTTGTTACTCCTCGAATTGATATTAGGAATCTGAAAAACCGCGCACGTATTAATAACAAAAAAACACAGCATGTTAAAGAATTGAATTTCATTAATCAAACGCGTATGGTCGATTTTTTTTTTTTTCTTTCGTTTTAAAACACCTTGTATATTCAGATATATTTTTTAAAAGAAAATTAATATAACAAGCATTTGTTTAAATAATATATATTAATTTATTTCGCTCGAAAAAATAATAGAATTGTATAACGTGGTTTATTTAAAAAAAAAAACTTCTAGTCAGTGCGCAGAGCCGTATTTTTAGAAGGAGAATTATTTATTTATAGCAGTCACATAAACATACGTTCGTACAATTAATAACTGTGAAAATCGCGGAAAATTGGGTTGGTAAAATAATTATATTGCAGCGTACTGACATATGAAAAATGAAGGAACTATTTTGGCGTTTAGATGATTCATTTTACGAAAATAAATTTTACTGAATTGGCAAATTTCGCAGCATATAGGCAACACATGTACACGAACATTTAAAAAAAAATTTTGCAAGCGACATACATTTCTACATAAATTTGTTGACCATCAGAAAATTTTTTAAGGATCAACAAAATCCTTTTTGCAAAAATAAAGATTTACCATCGTTTTTTTCAAGACAACTTTTTAAATAATTTAAGCGAATTTAATTAAAACTATTGCTAATTAAATTCGCCATCCGATATTTACTCTACATACTTCTCAACATCCTCTATATTCATTCATGCACCGCCTTTTTATTTTACGCTACATAAATTTGGTTTTTGTATTCTAAGT
The DNA here is from genome assembly GCA_947310635.1 of Leptodirus hochenwartii. NCBI lineage: Eukaryota > Metazoa > Arthropoda > Insecta > Coleoptera > Leiodidae > Leptodirus > Leptodirus hochenwartii. The sequence goes on along the minus strand of OX371183.1, from coordinate 465,251 downwards.
TGATGACAAATTATTTGTCTTTCACTGCGCAAGTAATGTCACTTTAATTACTAAAATTCGAACTGATATGCTCTCGAAGTTTGCACCGAGCGATGCGAAAGTGAGATCAATTTCATGCTCAAGAGTCGTTCAAATTTTTCATTTATATTTAACGCGAAAAGCTCTTTTTAAAAAAAAAGAATGTTTGTTTCATTTGAGGATTGTTAGAAATACAACAAAAAAAAACGTTCTAAAGTTATTTAGCAAAAACAATTTGAGGATTGATATTTAAAAAATATATATAGAAAAAACTAGCAAGTTCTTTTCCTAGAAAAAAATTTCTAGGATCGTTTAAAACAAATATTTCAAAGACTACGAAGTTCTTTTGCAAACAATTGTTTTTGAAGATTGATTAAACCAAAAATGGCTTAAAAAAAATTCTGCATCATTTGACGATCATTTAAAAAAAAAATATTAAAAAAACTATAAAGTTGTTTGGAAAAAAAATTGTTTAAACCAAAAATTGCCTTATGATTTATCTAAAATTATTGAATCGTCAAAAAAATACATTTTTTTTTTAATATTCCCCAATTTCAACATTAAATCCATTTATGATTCTCTGCAATATATTCGCATCTCTATGAAAATGCGCTTTTGTCAAAGCTGGGCATAAAGTGGATTCCCATCTAACAGAATCCAGGATTAACTTGTTCTGCAGTTGCCTGTTTCGTATAATTCGGTACACGGCTATTTTTTAAAACAATTAAGCAATTTATCTCGCAAATACTACAACTCGAAACGAAGAACCTAACTAACTACCGACGAGCTCCGATTTAGATACAATTAAAACGATTCTATGCGATAGATTCCCAGTTGCGTTTCCATCCAATTGAATCTTCCAATTACCATCGTCGAATTTAATTAGTATCCGAAAGTTCTTGAAACATACTTATTTTAATTAAAAGGATTTAGTTTTACATATATTGATTTATTAAAATTTAATAAATAGCTAATGTTAGAAGAACATATGTTTGGTTGCATAAAATTTTTTTTTAAATAGATCAACGACCAAAAAATTGTTCGCGCTGTCTATTAAATTTTTTATCGTAACTTTTCGATGAGTGATAAACGAAGAGCTTCGAAAAAAGTTCGCGTGTAAATATCTAAATTGCGCGATGCGAAATTGAAGTGAGTTCTTGTGGAAATTGATGCGAGAAACGTTTGGTACAAACGAACGCCCAACTACAGGGCGATCAAATTATTGGGTGTGTGTGAGAGAGAGAGAGAGAGCGTCGCCTGGGTTTAGGCCAGGGGTCGCTCCAGTCGCGAACTAGTAACGGTGGCGTGGTGCCGAGCAGCGCATGTCACCAGCAGCAGCGCAAGCGCAAGCGAATCCAGCCGAAGTCGCAGCAGCTGCGATTCTAACACCGACAAAGAACACAACCGCAACCTACGCAACGGCAATAAACAAAACGACGATGATGAAGACGCATACAACGGCAATACCACCGCCCAACACAAAACCAACGATCATGGTAAGATCTAACGAAAATACAATGTTTTCTATCACAATTAAAAAGCGACGATTTATTCGATTATTAAAGCAGTATCAAGAAACGAATTTAACATTTAGTTAGTTAAAGAGTCCGCAATCCTAAAGATTGGTTGGAAACAGCACGCCATGCCGATCTATCCTGAGCTAATCCCTTCATCTCCCTATAGCTATTCATCTCAACGTCTTCAACTATCTGACTCACATACTCCAATCTAGGCCTACCTACCCCTCTCTTTCCCTCCACTCTACCTTCTATGATCAATTGCATAATCCCCCCATGCCTAAGAATATGCCCTACTAATCTGTCTCTCCTACGCTGTAACACTCTCCAGATACTTCTCTTCTCCCCTACTAACTCTAGTACAGCTTCATTTGTTACTTTATCTTCCCAACCAATCCTCATCATCCTCCTATAACACCACATTTCAAGTGCTTCTAATCTACGCTTCTCTTCCTTTTCTATAGTCCACGCCTCACACCCGTACAGTGCTACACTCCAAACATATACCTTCAGTAATCTTTTTCTAATACCCAAGTCAATATTTGATCTTAAAATCTGTTCTTTTTCTACGAATGCCTTCCTACTCTGTGCTATCCTACACTTTATATCTACCTTGCTTCGATTATCTTTTGTGATTCTACTGCCTAAATAACAAAAATCTGACACTTCTTCGATTCTATTATCTCCTATTGTGATCCTCATTTTTCTACTGCATTCCTTTTTGTCACACCTCATCACTTTAGTTTTACCTATATTTATTTTCATGTTAAAATCCCTAGTCAATACTGCCTGCATACCATTCAATACCCTTTCTAAATTCTTTTCGCTTTCTTCCAATATAGCTATATCGTCGGCGAATCTCAGCATATATATTTTCTGTCCCTGTACATTCACACCTACACTATACTCTTCTTTTACTTTGTTTATTGCATCTTCTATATATAGATTAAATAATAACGGTGAGAGTGTACATCCTTGCCGGACTCCCTTCCCTATTTTTGCTACCTCTTTTTCCCCTCAATTCTAACTAAGGCAGTTTGGTGTTTATATAAATTAAAAATTATTCTCCTATCCTTATAATCTATACCCGTTTCTTTTAAAATTCTAAACATTATGTCCCAATCTACATTATCAAATGCCTTTTCTAAATCTACAAAAGCTATGCAAGTTACCTTTCCTACCCTCTTTCTTTTTTCTACTACCGTTCTTAGTGCTAGAATCGCCTCTCTCGTCCCTCTGTTTTTCCTATAACCAAACTGATCTTCTCCTAGCCTTTCCTCTACTTTATTTTCTAATCTCCTATAAATAATCTTTAACAATATCTTCGATGCATGTGATAGTAGGCTAATGGTCCTATAGTTCTCACACAAATTAGCTCCTATTTTCTTCGGCATTGTTACTATTCTACTACGCTGAAAATCCTGTGGTACTTCTCCCTTCTCATATATTTTACAAACTAACTTGTATAATCGCTCCTGCATTTTTTCCCCTGCGTGTTTTATTAATTCGGCTGGTATCATATCAATCCCCGCTGCTTTGTTATTCCGTAAATCATTTAATGCTCTATGAAACTCTGACCTAAGTATGCTAGGACCTAAGTCATCCTCATCTATCTGTTCCACACTTTCTAGCTCCTCCATGTCCTGCCTACCTTTATATAAATCTTCAAGATACTCCTTCCATCTTCTAGCTTTTTCCTTATTTTCCGTGAGTCCTTACCCTGCTTATCACATATTATGTTACCCTTTGGTTTTACTTTAGAAAAATGTGACTTAATTTTCCTGTAGCCCAAATCTACTTTACCTCTTCTCACATCCTCCTCAATATCCTCACAGTTTCCTTTTATGCACTCTTCTTTCGCTAGCTTGCATTTCCTATTAATTAAGTTCCTTAGCTCCTTATATTTTTTCTGTCCTGCTTCTGTGTTTCCAATTTTAATTTTCCTTCTTGCTTCTATCATTTCAACTATTTCTTCCGTGATCCATTCCCTCCTACCTGCCCTTTTCTTTGTGCCTAATACTTCATTTGCTGCTGTAGTTAACCCATTTCTGATTTCCCTCCATTCGCAATCTATGTCATCTATCAATCTATTTAACATTTATATATTAACAATCTACCTGCAGATAATATCGAATTATGGTGAGGAGATTCGGTCTAATTGGTCTTTGAATAAATGTGTTTGTGAACTTGTGATTCAAACAAATTTAATTTAGTGTTAGCAGAAGAGAGTTGAATAAATAAATCCTCGTTTTTAACTGTGATTTATAAAACATTGTACCTTTATTTCCCTTCCCTAATATGAAATATCAGGACATATACCAACAAAATCTATAACCAATTCATCTACCAAATGTCTTTTCTTTGGCAGAGGATCTACGCAAACCACCACAAATCATCATCATCGATCAGCCCGCGCCGATTCGCAACGCCGGTGGTGGCCACCACCACCACCACCGTGTGTGTTGCACCGGTTCGGGTTCGAGCGGTGCCAGTGGCACGTCGGGTGGTCCGATGGCCGAACAGCAGTGGCACCGCTGCGGCCTCTGCACACTGGTGGCACGGGCCTTCCGCAGAGCGGTCTGCGGATCGGTGGCCGCTAGCCGAAGGGGCAGTAATGAGTCGTACCAGAAAGTACCGGCGCCCAGACGGGACACCGACGAGGGTGCGGGGACTAGTGGCACGGATGGCGATGAGATGGCGACGGATGTACGTGCTTCAGTGAGTGGTTATTCTTCGGCGATTGATTATTTGTTGTTGTGTGTGGGTTTTGTTTTTATAATAACGTGTGGAAATTAAGGAGGAAAAATAACTGGCCTGCGCAAAGATGCTTTCTTCAGCTTCTTACGATAACTATACATCGTTTTTTTGTGCCGTGCCATACTGTTTTGAATAGCACTGCTCTGTACTGTATTGGTCAAGCTATTATACAGGTCTTGATTTATGATGCGTGAATTTTGAATAAATGGCGAATATTTAAATCTGCACAACCGAATAGCAAAATGATGCCCTAGGGAAGATGACAAAAAATTAATTTGAATTTTCGCGAAGAATATAATGATACGTGCAAGCATCGAACTGAAACACGGTGTCAATAAATGACGTTACTTTGTCGAAATTAGATTTTTCCGGATATCGGATGGTAGGTGGAGACATCAACGAGTTGAAGCGGGTTTTATTAGCAGTGAGTGCTACTTTATTTACAAGAGAAGCGCTTACAAGAAGCGCTGACAAATTCGTTTGTATGCGCCAAATAGTTTGCCATGAACGAACGTGAGTGCCTCAACAGTAAGCTCTTCATATGCAAATTGCGAATTCTACAAGAGGGTCGTATATTTTTTGTACGAACAAAAAAACTAGTACGAAAATATCTAGTATTGTTTTATTTGGTAAAAATAATTTTGTTCTTAAATCAAATGGAGAATTATAATTTTTTTTTGGTTAACGAGTAAGTTTTTAATAGATGAGTTTGTGTTGAACATACGATGTAAAATGATTTTGATGTATATACAGAGCGCTTCTGTTAAAAAAATGAAAAAAATTTTGCAACTTGCAAATTTGATTTTAAAGTGTTTTATTAAATGCAAAACAATTTTTTTTTGCACAGATTTGTTGATGCATTGTTGATATAAGCAATCCTAGAATGGATTTCGAAAAATTTCAAAAAATTATCGTACTTATACTCACAAACGAATCAAAAATTTTGTGAGTATAAGAAACAGATAGTTACGGTGGGTTTTGTACATCGTTGCATGTGAAACGGTTTTCCAACATTCGCCAACTGACTTATATTAGAATTTGCAATAAACGTGCCTCGGGATGATGACGTCAATGTATTGATTCTCCTTGGCGAGGTCAGGTATATGCCGGGAGATAAAATTGGTTTAAATATAGTATTTTGAGGAAAAAACATCATCTGGCGTACTTATACCAACAAAGCACATATGTTGGATAAAATTACAAAATATTGGCACAACATGAAACAATGTCACGATTATATAAAAAAAAATTTAAATCATTGCGAATGTTTTAAGTTAACATTTCAATTTTTTGATTTTTTTAGTCGTTTTTAATAAAAAAATTGATACTTTTTCCAATATTTACTTGTGAAACAATTCAATTTAATATTGAACATCCAGTATTTTTATTAAGGCGGATATTAAGTTAAAAATTATCAATCGCAAAAATAATTTTTAACGTATATTTCTTTAAAAATCAGCATTTAGATTCGATATGGCAATGTTGCATTGTACTTTTGCCATGGCACATGCGCACCGTGCATATTTGACATTTAAAAACTATCTACGTCATTTATTTTAGCCTACCTTAAAAATATTTAATTTCTCAACATATTTCTTTAATAATTCGCAAGAAAAACGTGTTTTTTTGTTCCTTTTCGTGGAAAATTGTTTTCCAAAATACGTTTTTTTTGCATGATAATAAAAATGAGAAATTATTTTAACGTAATTTATAGCAAATAATGGCATTGCATTTTAAATCCGGATTAAAAGTGATCATTATTGGCGTTTTTGTAAAAATTAATTCATCATCAATACGATGATGTCAAATTAATATACCAGGTGGCTCGTAAATTAATTTCTTTTCATAAGCGCGATAATAGAATTTGTTGATTAATCTGACGAAAAGTTCAAAATCAAACTAATTTTTTTCTTAATTAAATAGTAATATATATAGTGTGTACAAAGAAAAAAAAAATAGTTATATATAGAATATATATAGTATTATTTAAAAAATCCAAAATACAAAATATTTGTTCAGAATGAGTTAATTTATTTGTTATTATGTAAAGTTCTGCTAAAAAATTTATTTTATAAATGCGTGTTCAATTTATTTTTAATTAACACTAAAGCAATTTTGCATGAAGACGGTATATAATTTTCACACATAAATGAAATAAAGCGGGTAGTTTCTTGTAAAATAATCCATGCAGTTCTTAAGGATATTTTTAAATCGCATGTCGGACATTCTTGAATCTTATCATCGATCCATTTTAGCGTAAATATCTTTAACACGTACACTTTAAACTATAAATAACTATTGACGAAACGCATTCATTCAACAAAATCTTTTAAAATAACTTTTCCAAGTCCACAACAAAGAATTTGGTCATATCAGTTCTTGGGGAACGATTTAAAAAATCACTTAATTGATCGCCAAGAAAAAATTAAATGCATCGAGAAAATAAATTCGCGCATCTTGAATTATGTAATCATATTGCAATTATCCTTTTAAATATATACGTAATAATTTAAGCCCTTACGTAAGCCTAATATCTTGGCGTATAGTGAATAATCTTCGGGCGGTAAATCCCTTTGTTACCATCGAGTTGGTAGAATTCGATTAAACAGGACCTCACATTGTACATTCGCCTTTCCACACGCGAAATAATTTAAATCAACGCTCTGTATATACGATCCCAAATATATTACGGTATATTATAGTGGAATATTATATACAGGGGATGTATCGATTATCCGAATACGAAGAATATGACAACGTAAAAAGTTTACATTTGAACGTCGAAAGTGTTTTTGTAATTTCGGGTCGAGAATTTTTATTTGTTTTGATAAACTCAGTACAGTAATGTAAATTTGACAATCAGCTGATAGAATGTTCCAATTTAAATAGTTTGATTTTTTTAAACAATTTTGACTATTTTTTATAAATTTGTAAAAATAATTATTTCGCTTTTCAGTCTCGTTCAATTTTCTTATACACCAAAAATATATAAATTAGTTCAATAAAAATTTTTTTTTTACATATAACAAAGAAAAATCCTACCTCTTTTTTAATTAAAATTTTACTGCAGCTATTAGTAAAATATTTGTCTGTTCCAATAATATTTATAAATATTCTGGCATTTTTGTTTGTTTATATTTTTTGAATCAAGAATTGTATTTTTAAAATTATTAAACGAAATTTTTACACATATATATTTTTCATAAAACTGTTTGAAATATTCCAACTTAAGTATTAAGGCTTGGGCAAATTTTTTTGAGGCCGCGTTAATTTTTAGCAACGTCTCAAAGTAGAACAAAAATTAAGATCAATTTTGAAAAATTAAAATTAAATAACTAACATAGTTAATACCTCTAAAATCTGTCATTATCTAACCCAATCCTTTCTTAATGCAAGTTAAAAAAATCACTTCCTTACGACTTCTCTAAAAAAAATGGTTGCCTTAAAATGAATCACGCGTTTTTCTTGAAAATAATTATTTTTTACAACGTCTATTTAAACATAAATTCATTTTAAATAAATTAAAAATATTGTAACGATTTATTAAATATTTATTATAAAGGTTCCAACTACACATATAATCGATTTTCCAAAAAAAAAAATTATATTCACAAATTTCTTATCGCGACTAAAATTCAAATCCTCATCGAAAACGAACACTAAATTTGAATAGATCAACTAATTTCTTACATCATCAATCATATCGGAACTTACGTACGGGATAATCAACATTCTATTGTGATATCCTTGCGAGTCCTTCCATGTAAAAGGGATAGAAGTGATTTAACTCCCGGCAAAATGTAATTTACACAGCGAGTTCCCCCCCGAATGACTGAATGAATATTGACACGGAATCCCTCAACTAAAGCCTGTAAATTTACTGTAAATATACGCCGTTTCTTATGTACTAGATAATGTCTAATAGCCTCTTCTATATAAGCTGAAGCTTCCGCTGAATTTCGAACGATAAGTGCTTTTATAATTGCCTATTTATTAAAAAAATCGTTTCGATCATTTAGCGCGAGCTTATATTTATTTTTTAAATGTTTTTATATGAAAATTTGTAATGACTCTTCGTTGATCAACGAAAATGATGATTTTTAATGAAATTTGTAATTTTCTTTAAAAAGCAAATAATTTTATTTTAATATATTGAAAATGCCAGGAGATATAAGGAGGTATCAGATAGATTACATACTGGTTAAAGAGAGGTTTAGGAACCAGATTAAGAATTGTAAGAGTTACCCTGGAGCAGATATTGATAGTGACCATAATTTAGTAGTCCTGGACTCAGAGGTCAAATTCAAGAAATTACAGAAGTCTAAACAGGTCAGAGTAGATGTCGATAGGTTAAAATTAGCTGATGTATGTGAAAAGTACAAGCAGAAAGTAGAAATCATGGCTAATGGAACATCTAGGAACGACATAGATTGCGAATGGAGGGAAATCAGAAATGGGTTAACTACAGCAGCAAATGAAGTATTAGGCACAAAGAAAAGGGCAGGTAGGAGGGAATGGATCACGGAAGAAATAGTTGAAATGATAGAAGCAAGAAGGAAAATTAAAATAGGAAACACAGAAGTAGGACAGAAAAAATATAAGGAACTAAGGAACTTAATTAATAGGAAATGCAAGCTAGCGAAAGAAGAATGGATAAAAGGAAATTGTGAGGATATTGAGGAGGATATGAGAAGAGGTAAAGTAGATTTGGGCTACAGGAAAATTAAGTCACATTTTTCTAAAGTAAAACCAAAGGGTAACATTATATGTGATAAGCAGGGTAAGGAACTCACAGAAAATAAGGAAAAAGCTAGAAGATGGAAGGAGTATCTTGAAGATTTATATAAAGGCAGGCAGGACATGGAGGAGCTAGAAAATGTGGAACAGATAGATGAGGATGACTTAGGTCCTAGCATACTTAGGTCAGAGTTTCATAGAGCATTAAATGATTTACGGAATAACAAAGCAGCGGGGATTGATATGATACCAGCCGAATTAATAAAACACGCAGGGGAAAAAATACAGGAGCGATTATACAGGTTAGTTTGTAAAATATATGAGAAGGGAGAAGTACCACAGGATTTTCAGCGTAGTAGAATAGTAACAATGCCGAAGAAAATAGGAGCTAATTTGTGTGAGAACTATAGGACCATTAGCCTACTATCACATGCATCGAAGATATTGCTAAAGATTATTTATAGGAGATTAGAAAATAAAGTAGAGGAAAGGCTAGGAGAAGATCAGTTTGGTTTTAGGAAAAACAGAGGGACGAGGGAGGCGATTTTAGCACTAAGAACAGTAGTAGAAAAAAGAATGAGGGTAGGAAAGGTAACTTGCATAGCTTTTGTAGATTTAGAAAAGGCATTTGATAATGTAGATTGGGACATAATGTTTAGAATTTTAAAAGAAATGGGTATAGATTATAAGGATAGGAGAATAATTTTTAATTTATATAAACACCAAACTGCCTTAGTCAGAATTGAGGGGGAAGAAGAGGTAGCAAAAATAGGGAAGGGAGTTCGGCAGGGATGTACACTTTCACCGTTATTATTTAATCTATATATAGAAGATGCAATAAACAAAGTAAAAGAAGAGTATAGTGTAGGTGTGAATGTACAGGGAGAGAAAATATATATGTTGAGATTCGCCGACGATATAGCTATATTGGAAGAAAGCGAAAAGAATTTAGAAAGGGTATTGAATGGTATGCAGGCAGTATTGACTAGGGATTTTAACATGAAAATAAATATAGGTAAAACTAAAGTGATGAGGTGTGACAAAAAGGAATGCAGTAGAAAAATGAGGATCACAATAGGAGATAATAGAATCGAAGAAGTGTCAGATTTTTGTTATTTAGGCAGTAGAATCACAAAAGATAATCGAAGCAAGGTAGATATAAAGTGTAGGATAGCACAGGGTAGGAAGGCATTCGTAGAAAAGGAACAGATTTTAAGATCAAATATTGACTTGGGTATTAGAAAAAGATTACTGAAGGTATATGTTTGGAGTGTAGCACTGTACGGGTGTGAGGCGTGGACTATAGGAAAGGAAGAGAAGCGTAGATTACAAGCATTCGAAATGTGGTGTTATAGGAGGATGATGAGGATTGGTTGGGAAGATAAAGTAACAAATGAAGCTGTACTAGAGTTAGTAGGGGAGAAGAGAAGTATTTGAAGAGTGTTACAGCGTAGGAGAGACAGATGAGTAGGGCATATCCTTAGGCATGGGGGGATTATGCAATCGATCATAGAAGGTAGAGTGGAGGGAAAGAGAGGAGTAGGTAGGCCTAAATTGGAGTATGTGAGTCAGATAGTTGAAGACGTTGAGATGAATAGCTATAGGGAGATGAAGGGATTAGCTCAGGATAGATCGGCATGGCGTGCTGTTTCCAACCAATCTTTAGGATTGCGGACTCTTTAACTAACTAATATATTGTAACTCTGTGTAGAAATTTTTTTTTTTTTTATAAAAGATTGCCTTTTTATTGATAATTTTTCAAAATAAAAAAAAGAGATATATTTTTTTATAGTCCAACTTTTTAAAAAGATGCATTAAAATATTCTGAGACACAAAAAACATGAAAAAAAAGCTATATATTTCAGAGACAGAATATATTTCCGCTTATTACCGCTATAAAAACCGTTTAAAGATCATTTAGTTTTATTATTATAGTCGTCGCATAAAAAGCTCACGCTGATACTGAAATAGGCAATATTATTTTCATTGACTGTATCTAGGGGTGTACAAATCGAAAAAAAAAATTTTAAAGCACCGTTTTATCTTTTACAATAAACCTCAAAATTTGCAGATTTATTTTTCAATTTAACTATTTTATTTCCCGTATTTTGAGAGAATTTTACAAATTTATCAATATTTTCTAATATATATATACCGGGACATGCAATATTTTCCAAATATTTCCCGTATTTTTCCCTATTAAAAATATATTTTTAATCCCGAATAATCTCCATCAATAAAATCAATTTATCAACATAAAATATTGCAGAAACATACAATTTTATTTTATTATTCTTCATAAAAATTTCATCTTAATATTTACGCCGCAGTAACGCGAATTTACGTTATTTAAGCACAAATAAAACGAAATTTGTAGTAGCGAATAAAAAATATAAGATGTTCAGCACGTACTAAAATAATATACACACAATACCAGAAAAATTTACGACCGCCCAATAAATAATATTTATTTGGAAAATCGTAAACGATGTTTACGCTCGATACTAACCTCATTAATGCCCCCCCCCCATTTATTCTGCGCTGGCAAAGAACATTAAAATGGTTTTGCACGCGGATAAAACATATGCAAAACAAAAGCCCCAACTATATCACCAAAAAAAAATTTAATAATAACAAAATCGTATTTTCGATTATAAACTGATTTTTTTTTGTATTCAAATATTATACGGTTCATTTACGCATTGTGTGTTTATAATTTGCGATTTTGCTTGGACAAATGGTTTGTGTAAATTGGGCGTTTCTTGGTTTCTAGAAATTTGTGTTTTATTGTTAAAAAATGGTCGATTTTACGATATTTTACGACATTTGGACGAGCCGGAAGGACAATATGAATAAATGTATAAAATCCAATCCGGATTTCGTGTAATAGTTTTTGTATATAATAAAAAAAATTAAAGCACGGTGAAATTTATAGATTTTTATTATTTTATAGATATATTTATAGATAAGACATTTGTTTTTTATACAAAAATTATTTGTCAACACTTTTTTGTTGTTAATTTTAATTATTAAACAACTTCTACTTAATTAATAACGGAAATCTATCGAGGCAGTTTTTCAACTCGTTTATTAATATTTAAAAAATATTATAATATTTTTGATCCAAATCCAAAGCTCCTAAAAAAGCTTAAAACTCCTATAAAAAAAAAATGTATGCAACCAACTGTACACAAATTTATATAAGGTTGCAGCAGCAGCTTTTTTACCGAGCGTTTTAAAAGTTTTAATCAAAGTGCTGTTGAGTATAAATTCGGACTTTAATCGAGTTTTTCAGATTGTTTGGTAAATTCTTTTTCGAGCACCTGTGCGTAAGCAATCGAGAAAAGCAATCAACAATTTTCCCTAGGAAAATTTTTAATTCAGCAATGGACGTGTGGATTGTATGACAACTTGCAAAATGAAAAGTGGAGAAAATTAATATTCAGAATTTTTTAATTACGAATGCTTTAAAAAATATATATACTAACAAAAATGAACTTATTTTTCTACTAGTGCAAAAATGCACACATTCTACGCTTGAAAAAAATTTAAAATCATTTTTAGTCGAATTAAAATAAAAACCAGGACAAAAAAGAAAATCGACAAAACGAGTTTAAAAAAAATTCAGTTTCAAACTTTTAACAATTTTCTGGGATATACTCTTTCTTTTTATCGGTTGTTTGGTTTTGTTGTACGAGCTTCTTCGTTTTCCATGTTCTATATTTCATGTTTGAAGCCGTCAAGAGCGAACAGAAGCTAGCAAAAAGCAAGACGAAGAGGTTAGAGCAAACCTTTTACCATAATGAAATCGGCGTACGACACCGAGTTGAATTTAAATCGCGATCCATGTAGAAAATATAGCCCAATTTTACAGGGTGTACCATAAAAATGCGTACTTATATTTTAGCTATACCAATTTTTTTCTATTACATAAGATTGTAAAAATAAATCAATAAATAAAACGAGTTTTAAGATTTTTTTGTTGTTGTTGAGGTTGCTTTACATTTTATTCGATTGTAATATTTTTTAAATAAAATTTTAATAAATTCGTTCGTTTAGCTCTTTGTAATTAAATACAAAAGCAAATTACAAGGTTACAAACACCCGGTATATTCATTATAGCCTACCATAAAGTCTCGAAGTAATTAAAAATATTTTATAAGTTCACGCTTTTATTTAAATATTTCGTTTACTTTAAAAAAATTGTCAAGACAACTGACACATCACGAAAATTTATCCTTAAAAAATTGAAAATTCGTCCTTAACAAAATTCATCGAAAAAAAAAATTAGTATTCCCCAAAAAAAAACGAAAAACAAACGACACGGACTTTCGTATAACTCAAATTGAAGTACGAAGAATGTTTTAAAAAATTGTTTACTGCTCGCTTAAATATAATTTTTGTGAAGTACACTAAAATTTTGTGTATATAATTAATTATATTTTTAAAAATGCTATAAAAAAAGTTTCGTTCCGAAGTTTTCTTAAATTACAATTAAAAACTGCAATTAAACTTTCGCAATTTTCTTGGGCGTAGCGGAATATCAGCTTGAACAATTAATAACGGCCGTCCATCTGGTTTTAATGTTCGACATTAATTTAAAGCGGATGAGCTAAAGCCGCGAAAATATACATATATACCCGAGGGCTTGAAAAATCGCGATTCGCCTCTGGTAGTGGGATAAACCGACCACATTTTAGAACTTTTCAAATTTTCAGCTAATTAATTCGTGGCCATGTAAACTCACTGTGTAAGTGTTGGAAACAACCCGCCGAAGGAGTGCCATAGACATGAATCAATTTACCGCTGTTCTAGGCTAAGAAAATATAATTTTCCACCCTACAAATCTACAGGACCATTCACAATTGTGCCATAAAAAATCCATGAAAAAATTTTCTTTTTTCATCAATTTACAAAATTGTTTCAATCAATTATAAAGAAATGTATAAATGTAGAAAAGACCGAAGAAGTATGCAGAACTATGTATAATATATTTAAGGGAAAAATATACAGCATGAATGAATAAAAAAAAAATTCTTGGGAATTTGCGCCTTTTGTTTGTTCGGTACTTCTTCTAGTGAGATTGAATGATCGTTGGACAATGGCTTCATAGGGGTTAATTCTAAATAGCAACGTTGTTGTAGGGGTAGGAAAGACTAAGTGCCCCTTTGAGACTACACTAAACCATATTTACCCTAAAATATTACCCCGGAAGCGAATTGTTGGGCATTTAATTAATCTTAGCGCATGGCATTTTGAACTACAAATTTCAACCCTCTAAAATTTTCATGAAAACTATATTTTTTTAATTTAAATTACTTCATTTTGGTTGGATTTAGAAATTTTGTAAAATAAAATTTCTTATACATAAAATTTAGAACAAAATTTGCAATATATTTTGGAAAAAAAATTCGTACAATAATATACAAAAATTATTTTACAATTACTTAAAGAAACAAAATTAATTTTTCCAGCAATATTTTTTAAAGTACGTATAAATTGAAAATGTATCTCTGTTGGATTTTGTGATGGATATCTTATCCCAGGCTTCATCCCCCAACCCACGAGTTGGAAGAACGGTGTTGGGGGATGTAAACTGCCGAATAACAGCGGCAAGTTATCCTTTGGGGGAATGGAACGAAAGAGGAGCGTGTCCTTATAAATATTCAAAGCGTTATTCCTTCAAGAAATATTTTATTTCATTCGGTGATGTGTTATAGCGGATACTTTCTGAAGAATGGGCTAGAGGAATATGTTGTATCGTCTGCATCATATTTGAATATGTACAAAAAATATTTTTCTTTTTTTAGATATCTAAAAAAACTATATATTACAATATATATATTGAATCAAAATATGCGGAAATATTAAATTTAAGTTTAAATATGAGGCGCTCATTTAGCAATTTTGATTTTGAAAGAAGTAAAAAGCTTAAAAATATATTTTCGCTTTATAATTGATAAAAAATTAAATAATAAAAAAAAATGTAGATATTATTTTTTTAAAAAATTAATTACAGTGAGGAGCCTGAGAAAATTGAAGCCCTGATTCAAAAAAAAAATTATATTACATAATAAATGTAATTTTATTTTCGATTTTCAAAAATTATGTGCACAGTTGTTTTTTAGCTGTTTGATTACGAAGCGTTGGCGAACGTGGACTAATTCGTTTGTATATTTAGCATTTGCGTGAACAAATTAGTTTTTCACCGACACGTTTTTTGCAATTTCTCAAACACGTCAGCCACTAATAAGCTTGAAAAACAAACAACCACCCAAAACATTACGCAGCTTCAAAATGCCATTTCTCTATTACGCTATATTTTTAATTAAAAAAAAAATTGTACTCTTCAAGAAGTAACAAAATTTCATTGTAATTCTTTTTGAACATTCATTTTTTTGCGATCAAAACAATTTCTAAAAAATATATTATATATATGTCTTCATTCAATTTAGCTTTTAATGATCGGATTTTGTATTTAATTTAATTCGTAATAAATTAACTGATAATTTTTTCTGTACAAAAATATTTTTTTAACTTATATGTTACTTTTTTAACTTATATTTGGCTAACAAAAAATCTATTGAAAAATGGTATATAAATTTAAAAAAATATTACTACAAAAATTGTTTGAAAGTAGAGCGCGCGCTCAACCTGAAAAACAGCAAATTTTATATTAAACTAATGAACAATTTCCACTTAAACTGGCTGATTGATTAACCAATATTAAGGTTCACAAATACAAATGTCCTTAGTCATTAATAACATGTTGCACGAATATAAATAGCATCAAAACAACGCCGATATCGACGTTATAAACGTTTCAATTATATCCTAACAATAGCCAATAAAAGAAATAGCCTTTTCAAAGATATTGTCGTTACAATATAGACCCGAAACATGTCTTTTGATAGTACCGCTCTGGTGCATCATTATATCATTGGTGTATCAAAAAACATACAAAAGAAATCAAATTTGTACATAAAAAAAAAACCAAAACACGATATTTTTATAAATGATTTTTTAAGGTGATAAAATAACATTTTTTAATTAAAAAATATTTTTTTTATAAAACTTACTTAAACCAACAATCAATTATCACATAATTTATAAAGCCGCGAATTAATTTCGATTTTTTAATTAATGATTTAAATTCTCAAAGTGTTTCTGCGATGAAATAAATATACAAATTGGACTTACGATGTCTATATTATGGATTATATATAGACATAAAATTTTATCTACTATATACAGGGTGTAAAAATCAAGGTACGTTAGTATTTTATTATTTAGACTTTAGAGTAAAATTATAGAAGTATATAATAAAAGTAGATTTACAACAATATTTTTTTTAACTAACTAAATTTTTCCGGTGTGAAACACCCTGTATGGGTGATGTGTAGGTACGCAACCAATCGACCACCCACCCATGTCAATCGTTGACACAGTCGTATTAAATCGTGTACGTGAATTAAACGTTCATTCGGCGTATATTCAAAATACCGAATGGACGCTCCATAATGGCATTTGCTCCGAAATGGGTTAAATATGTCAAGAAGTTTGATGGCGACAATATAATTCGATATATTCGATAGCTTGGTGTTAAAAAGAATTTCGCTTTTGGTTACATTGCGGATGTTTCAATCAAAAAACGAAAAAAAAGGTGAAGTTGGATACGAATTTTTGTTTAAACATTTATTTTTATTTTTTGAATGTACACCTATGGATTATTTGAATTTTATTATAAATTAATGGATAATAAAGATATTTATTTAATTGAGATATATGAAAAATTATTTATATATCGATGATGTAGTAAAAAATTTATAAACTAAAAATTATTTCAAAAAATATTGTTTAAAAATCCAATAGAATGAAAAATTGGTTAAAAAAAATTTATTTGGATTTCAAATTTATTGTTTTATTAAGCTTTTTTTGAAATTCCAATTTATTTGAGAAATTATTAGCTATTTATCATTTTTTCTATAAAATGGATATATTAAGAATTTTTGGTATTATTTAAAAAATTGAAGGAAATATTTTGACATGTCAAAGTTGATATTAAAAATAGACATATTTATGTTGTTGTAAAATATCCTTTCGAAACGTACAAGGCGATATTTATTCTGCAGACAAAGAAAATAAATCGTTTGATCTGACATATTTTTCATCGACGAGCTTTTGTTTGATTGAAAAGCGAATATTGATAAAGTACAATTTTTAAATTCAAAACTGAAATGTACAATCGAAAGAGTTTATTAAAAATTTAATAAAATCTTTTTAAAAAAAATTTTTATAGGTATAATTTTATAATTTTATAATTCATCTAAAAAATTAATTTGAATTAATTAAAAAGTGTCTAATTTCCAAGAGCTCTACTAAAAATTCAAGAAGAATTTTGTAAAAACACGGATGGCAATTTTTTCTTTCTATTAACAATCTAAAATTTTCACAGGAAATAAAAAAGATTCTTGCAATCATTTTTTCTATACATGTATTTTTTCAATATTTTAAATATATCTTTCTCATATTGTGGCAGTTTCTATCAAATTAAAATCTACTAAAATTCAAAATGTTCATTTAAAATCTCAAATTTAAATTAATTTTCAAACATCTAGAAATGAGCTCTTCCAAATATTCAAAAAGAATTCTCCTATTAATATTTTTTCTAATAATAATCTATATTTTTTACAATTTTTTTTCATTATACTCTTTATTTTTCTTTCCTACGTGCGTTAATATTTTATATATATAAAAAAAAAGATTTCAACATATATAAATCAAAAGAAGTCATCCATTTGTTTTATACAAGCCATTTTTCATTTCTCTTTCAACATTTTAGACGCATCTTTCTCATATTACAGCAATTTCTATTAAAGTAGAATCTTCCCAAATTGAATTTCGATTTACGGGCGAGAGAGCTCAAGTCCTGCAGGAATAGCCATATTATTTATATCCGCTGACCAGAAGCTCAGATAAAAGACGCTTCTATATTTCACACCTTCTATTTCTTCAGATTACATTATATATATATTACATCCAATTACATCCAACTATTGTCCAAAAATAAAACTGCTACTGAAATTAATTGTAATTTTGTACGAGAAAAATTGTTTGTTGTACAATTTCTTTTGTAAAATTTCAATAGAAATATTTATTTTCGTAAAAAAAATAATTTCTCACTGTCCAAAAATAAAGTAAAATGCTGCTACTGAAATTAATTGTACTTTTATGTATAATTTCAATATTTCGTTATTTTTTCTAAAAAATAAAACATAAATAGGGTGTTCAAGATAGCAAAATGTTTTTAGTATAATTTTTACAGTCGTTTTTAAGTTGTTTTTAGGTTAGAGGTTTGGATATAAATACGTGGTTCGCTCTGTATATATGCGTTCCTTAGGAAGAAGTGAAAATGACTTGGTTCAAGGAAAAACTGCCAATTTATTAAATAACGGCCGAGTTCGTCCTGTGAATAACACAATTTTGCACTTATCTGCGACTTACTGTATAGTGACTTTTACACTACAGAGTGTTCATTAAAAAAATAAGCAAGTTTTACAGCAAAAACTTTAAATATTATTTTTTAAATAATCAATTTTTTCTCGTTTTTTATGCAACAAATCGTGAGATTGTATTTGTATGTAATCGGCGAGGCCGCAGGCCGCGTTCGGTGAAACGATCAGTGCGAAGAACACAATTTTGCACGTGTTGCATACAAAAAAAAATTTTTTTGGCGATTAATTAACATGATTTTTCATTGTCATTGTCAATTAATTTGATAAATCTACAATTTTTAGAAATATCAAATTTTTCAGGGGAAAAATCTAATTTATCATCAAATCACGTTAAATTTTATAAACTACATAATTTTATTTTTAAAAAACATTCGTGTAATAATTATTTTTCAAGCACAATCACTTAAAAGATTCGAATCTCTTAGAGTAACAATTTTTTACAAAACGTTTATAGAAAAAAACATTTTTTTGACTGAGATTTGCTGAATTTTTTTTTTAATAATAAAATTTTTAGATTATATATTAAGTATATATTATTATACATATACCTTTTTTTTTTTAAAAATCCCTCATAAATATTCAATATAGTAATTCTTCGAATTCTTCAATATTTCCACATACATTTTTTTGTCTTGTATATACAAAAACATTGTCTTATATGCATATTTTCTTGCAGAATTTTACAAATTCCACATACACCATCTAAATCCTATTAAGGAAAATTCCAATATGCAATAATATCAACCTATATATCGCTTTTCTCCACGCTGATACATTTTCTTGTTACACATTTTCTTGTGCAGCGCACATTTATATACTCCTGAGGAAATATTTCAGGCTCTCATAGACAACTTATGATATGTGAAATGAAAATCATCCTAGCGGTTTTCTTCGTCAACTTTTTTTTTCCTTTCATACAGAAACTGCTTCCGGAATAAATGACGCGATTTTGTCAATTTTAAATTGCTAAAATGATCAAAAAACTAAACTGCAAATTCAATTTTGTTTGTTGAGCTTTTATATATTACCTTATATTTTTTTCATGAGGCAAACTTTCGTAATAAAATAACGAAACTTTTCAACTTGATTATGCTTAAGATTTATCTCCCTATTTATCTGCGAATATTTTATTTTCAAGTTGGAAATTTTGCAGAAAACTCTAATAAGAACATTTTTATATCGAATAGATTTTCTTTGTTTATATATTTAAAATTTAATATATATTATCTCTGGCTACGCCACTGTTCCTTCATAAGCACATATTTATTTATTTTAAAGAAGTTATTGCGATAATTATTTTAACAAAGGCAATTTAAAATCTAAATTTGTTTAATCATTAAAAAATCGTTAAAAAAAATTCCCAAAAATTCATTTTTATTTTACGTGAAAAAAAAAAGCCCCGCATATAATTTTTTTTTCACTACATATGGTCACTGTAGCTTAAGATATACATTTTTTTGGCTCATGAAAACAACATTAATTTCACTTCATCGATAAATTGCGGCATTATAAAAAGATCGATTATAAGTAGACGTATTCTTAGACACGGAGGTCATATGAAATTGATAAAAGTACCAATTTAAAAGTACAAAAATGCATAACGTAAATTAACAAACGCAGCTCAAAAAAAAAATTAATTGATTAATTAAATCGAAGATGCCTGAGTACAAGTACAAAACTGTATCGATCAATTTCCTTTCTGAAGCCACTGAAAATGCGGCGTTGTATTTTATTTATATCTCTTCTCTCTTTCAGTGAAGTGACACAAGTCAGTTGGCACAAGAAAGAATTCCCGTCACATGAGTTCTACCTTATCAGGACAATACGTGAATATATATAGGGTGATCTTTAAATGATTTTCACTATTGCAATTTTGTTTAAACTTTTATTAAATAAATATATGGGGCGAAAAATAAGGATTAGAATAGTCGATGCTAGAATAGAAGAAGTGTTAGATTATTATTATTTAGGAAGTAGGATCACAAAGGATCATCGAAGTAAGGTAGATATAAAATGTAAAAAATATGTATAAAAGAAACAAATTTTAAAATCAAATATTGACGTGGGTATTGGAAAAAGATTACTGAAGGCACGTGTGTGCATTGTACAGTTGTGAGGCGTGCACTATAGATGAAGGAAGGGAATTAAGCTGTCGAATAGAAGCGTTAGAAATGTAGGAGGATTGTGACAAATGAAGCCACGTTATGGGTCACATTCTTAGACATGGCTGGATATTATGCAATCAGTTATAGAAGGTAAAGTAGAAGGAAAGCAAGGGGTAGGTGGAGTATGTGGGTCAGATAGTGGAGGACTTGTGAATTTACGTATAGACTGTTGGGAAACAATAATTTACGGTATATATAATTTAGGTACTTTTAAGGTACAATTAAGCTGTACTAGAGTTAGTAGGGGAGAAGAGAAGTATTTGGAGAGTGTTACAACGTAGGAGAGACAGATTAGTAGGGCATATTCTTAGACATGGGGGGATTATGCAATTGATCATAGAAGGTAGAGTGGAGGGAAAGAGAGGGGTAGGTAGGCCTAGATTGGAGTATGTGAGTCAGATAGTTGAAGACGTTGAGATGAATAGCTATAGGGAGATGAAGGGATTAGCTCAGGATAGATCGGCATGGCGTGCTGTTTCCAACCAATCTTTAGGATTGCGGACTCTCTAACTAATAATTTAGGATTAAATACGTAATGGTGAGTAGTATGAGTGGATCGTTCTGTATGGGGTATGGAAATAGCGGTGAAGGTGAATATGGACAGTGGGATGTGTGTCAGCTTTGCGCTCTGACATCTGTGTCCACCTAGTTTTCTTATCTCTTGCGGAAGAGCTTGCGGTGAGAATGTACGTGAGTGTGAGTATATGGTATAGTCTGTCTGAATGAATTTGGTTTTAACTTATTAACTGGGATTGGTACCTTATAGTGGTGTGTATGCAATAATCCATTGGATCGTTTATTAGATAGTAATTTCAAGAAAATATTTATTTCCTCAAATAAATTGTACAATTGCAATCGGTAATATACAGAATGGACAGAAAAAATAATTCGTTTTGTATGCGACAATGTATTATTATAAAAATACGTAAATTTTTAAATTAAAATAAATTTAACAAATCTCTAGTATTTCTGATAATTTATTTAATTACCATTGGACATTTAAACACTCAATTGAACGAATAAAATATATATTTGAATCTTGACTATCCTGTATATTGCGATTGTAAGTCTAGACAGGGCCGTACTTAATGCGTTGCACAGAATATTTGCTAAATCAAATGTACTATAAAAAAATCGAAATTGGGCAATGAATAATCATTTTCTTTAAAAAAATGGTATCACCCTGTTATAGCTACACTGACAACACTGTAGTTGGTTACTAAAAGCAATATGTGTCTGTATATATATATATATATATCGGAGGACAAACGATTGCCTTCGATTGTTAACATGACAGCTTCTTGTGAATCACACTGTAAACAAACTGATAAGAATGTAGTTGTAGAATCCGTTTTGAGGCATTTTAGATGAGTAGAAAAATGGAAAGGTAGCTTTATACCGCAGATACCTTCTGAGGTATAAAGCTACCCTTCCATTTTTCTACTCAAGCTGATAAGAACTTTTGCCTATTTATTACCACTGAAATGTGTTCGAATATTCATTAAAATCATCCTCTAACCAATAAAGGCCTATTTACATGCTAAAAACTACCAGCGAATATAAAAAATATATACCTCCATGTCTAAGGATTTGACCTATTAGTATATGTACTCGTATATAGAATTTCTATGAATATTTATAAAGTAATTTCAATTATTATACATTATATTAATTTTGCAAATAAATTCAACAAATTGTTTTAAAAATATCTTTTTCTGACAATTCTGACTGACGTATGACGATTTATAGGTCCTTTTGAGCATACAGTACAAACGTGACCTGATTTTTATTTATTTTTTCAAAAAAACTACAAACACTTTAAAAAAACCTTTATTTTGACTTTACAATCCTCACTGATCCTGAAGATGATTTATTTCGAATACACAACCTTCTAAGGACATTTTCTACATACAGTACTGACCTAACCTGACCTGACCTGACCTGACTGATCCTGAACATGATTTATTTCGAATACACAATCTTCTAAGGGCATTTTCTACATACAGCACTGACCTGACCTGACCGAACCTATATATATATTTTTTTAAGTCTACAAATATTAAAAACGATCCTTTTTGAAATTTTTTTTCGCAATCCTTACTGACCTACGATGATTTGTCTCAACTACAGGTCCTTTTTTGACCTTTTGAAATCGAACTAACTACATAATAACATATTAAATAGACTTCTGCATTTCTAAATAAACAATTTGCATATCGAATTCTGTTTCGATGTATTAGAACATATCTTCAGCTGCGTGTAATTGGTAGTCTGTCTTATATATATAAACCGCGGGTCGTTGGATAACATGGCTGGGACCTATTTAACACAGTTATAAGTTAAATTACTTGTTTGTACAAGCTCGACGCTTCTGCATTAGCAAATATCAAAGTTTGGGCACATACAAGCACATATGTTAACGTCTCTTCAGTTAACGCTCAGGTCCTTCTCTGTCGCAGGATTTAAATAGGATCTATTATTACATTTAACAGGACGTGTCGCACAGCAACAGAAAACATCAAATATATTCAACGCGCTGAAGAAGATAGTTTTATTTACTCTTGTTAGAAGAATTTGTGAAATATATTTTGGAAAATCTCGACATTTCCTCAGGCGATACAAAAACACGAACGCTTGTTGCTTTTTTATATCAAATGATTAAATAAAAGTGGGCACTAATTAAATCTCTTCTCCACTTCATTCGGAGGAGATTTCATTATATTCCTGTTGCGATATTTTTGTCGTATAGTGGACAGGGACGAAGGACTTTCGTCCTGTAATAAATAGCCCATATTCCCGCCCGAAATTTGCCCCAAACGCGCTCCTTAGACGGCCCCGACGGCCCTTTCACCCGTCAACTCTCTTTTCATAAACATATCAGGCCCAGATGGACTGTAGATGCACACCCAACCCGAAACGAAACGCGATGATCGAACGAATACCTTTTCCCAACTGCTGTATCATCGCGCTGTGTTGCCAGATTTACATTTCGCGTACCAACTAGTTTTTTATAATCTCAAACGATTCGATGGTATCGTTTTTTTAATTTTTGATTTATTTATTACGTAATTTTTTGTCGCAAAATTTATTTTTGCAATGCATCGAACATTCAATTGAATTTTTTTTCACCAATACATTTTTTTAGAAAATTATTTAAGTAGCTCCAACAATTCTCCAAATAAAATGTAAAATTTCTCAAGCTGTATTTTATTTTATTTTAATTTGGCAACACTGTACTTAGCACGAAAATTTCCTTTTTCTTTCGTACGATTTTCTTAAATACTTATATTATTTTTCCCCGTATTTTTCTTGAATATGTGAATATTTTCTGTCTAGTTTTTGATGGTTATATTTAGCAAGAGTTTGCTAAATAATTTAAAAAAAAAAATTGCCCTCGTGAAAATTTCATTGATAAAATTTAATCACCATTAAACAATCCCCCATATAATCATATTTAATTAAAAAATTATAATTCATTGGAATTTAATTTTGCTAAATTTTGCAAACACATTTAACATCGTTATCATAAGATATAAAAGTTCTAAAAATTGGTTTTTCTTTTTTTCAGAATGTTGAAACTGTTACAGTAGATGCGGAAAACCAAAATGGCATCTACATCAATCTTGTGGGTAAGTTCACGTATTAAAAAAAAATGACAATTTTTTAAAAGGTTTAAATTTGATGATTCAAAAAAATTCTTCATTCGAAAATTGCTTTCACGAACAAACAATTTTTACCACTAAAAAAAGGTAAAAAAAAACCACAATGGGTGATTTTAAGAAAAAAACATGATTTCGAAGAGATAATACGAAAAAAAAATTTTTTTTACTTGATTTATGACGATTTTGAGCGCGTGGTAAAATGCGTATTCATTGCGTCGTTTTATCTGATCATTGGAGGAGATTTGACCCAGTTTAAATCGTTTGAGCTGTTTTGAAATGCACCCGAGCCTGACAACATCAATTTATTATAACATTATTGCAAGGCAAACAAATATAACGAAAGTTTCATGAACTCTCTGTATAATACTCACTTCCAAAATGAAACCACACTAAGTTATCCCGAAAAATTCAAATTGACTCTTTCAATTTTTTTTTCACACATGAATAAAGTAAAAAACACTTAATATAAAATCAATTAAGTACCTTAATTTTTTCGGCGCACAAAAAAAAATCATTTGGTCAAAATTCTTAACCGAGTTTTGCCCCCCAAAAAAATCTGATTTTTTTTATTTTTTTATATGACTTATAGTATGTATAAAGAAAACCTGATAAAAATCAATACATTTTTCAACTTTGCTTATTCCAAAAAAAATGGGTAATTTTGTCAGTACGAACTAAATTGGTCCGGCTTTGATAGGAAACTAAATTAGTATGCTAGTTAAGTAAATGTAAACTGTATTTTCGATAGAATGACGTCAGTCAATATTCGTACGTGGAAACATATTGCAGGAAAAATGGACGATTTTAGGAAAATCAAATTGGGAAAATAAATTGTGGAATGTCGTAAATAAAGCCAAAATTATTTTGATTTTCTTGATGGGGTGCATAAAATTTTTTTCAAATGTTTTTCCATATCTTAATTAGTCGATTTTTTTAATAAAATAAATATAGAATAAAAGAAATCCGGAAAAAAAACAAAAAAAATGTTTTTCAACTATTCAGATAAATAAATTTGTTTAATCGCAAAAAATTATTCGTTAAAAATCAAAATCGAATTTTTGGTAGTTATATACGAAAAAATAATTGTTAAAATAAATTTTTCAAGAAAATTCTGGCATATCGTTCAATATTTATTTTAGAAGCCAGCAAAGATTTTGAAATCTATTTTCAAATAGTGTATTTAAATTTAAACTATACGTGTGTTGGAATTTTGAAAGTATATATACATTTAGGTGATTTAAAATTACATCTTAAACAGTTTTTTCCAAAATAAATATATGCAAAAAAACTGGGTTAGACACATAAAATGGAATTCGAAATAATTAATCAAAGTAAATATTTAAAAATTCTTCTAGTAGTGCGTTTTTTACTTTTTTGTTGTAATTTTATACTTTTTGCATTACGAAACAATTTTTTTCAATTTATATTAGTTAGTTAAAGAGTCCGCAATCCTAAAGATTGGTTGGAAACAGCACGCCATGCCGATCTATCCTGAGCTAATCCCTTCATCTCCCTATAGCTATTCATCTCAACGTCTTCAACTATCTGACTCACATACTCCAATTTAGGCCTACCTACCCCTCTCTTTCCCTCCACTCTACCTTCTATGATCAATTGCATAATCCCCCCATGCCTAAGAATATGCCCTACTAATCTGTCTCTCCTACGCTGTAACACTCTCCAAATACTTCTCTTCTCCCCTACTAACTCTAGTACAGCTTCATTTGTTACTTTATCTTCCCAACCAATCCTCATCATCCTCCTATAACACCACATTTCAAGTGCTTCTAATCTACGCTTCTCTTCCTTTCCTATAGTCCACGCCTCACACCCGTACAGTGCTACACTCCAAACATATACCTTCAGTAATCTTTTTCTAATACCCAAGTCAATATTTGATCTTAAAATCTGTTCTTTTTCTACGAATGCCTTCCTACCCTGTGCTATCCTACACTTTATATCTACCTTGCTTCGATTATCTTTTGTGATTCTACTGCCTAAATAACAAAAATCTGACACTTCTTCGATTCTATTATCTACTATTGTGATCCTCATTTTTCTACTGCATTCCTTTTTGTCACACCTCATCACTTTAGTTTTACCTATATTTATTTTCATGTTAAAATCCCTAGTCAATACTGCCTGCATACCATTCAATACCCTTTCTAAATTCTTTTCGCTTTCTTCCAATATAGCTATATCGTCGGCGAATCTCAGCATATATATTTTCTCTCCCTGTACATTCACACCTACACTATACTCTTCTTTTACTTTGTTTATTGCATCTTCTATATATAGATTAAATAATAACGGTGAGAGTGTACATCCCTGCCGAACTCCCTTCCCTATTTTTGCTACCTCTTCTTCCCCCTCAATTCTAACTAAGGCAGTTTGGTGTTTATATAAATTAAAAATTATTCTCCTATCCTTATAATCTATACCCGTTTCTTTTAAAATTCTAAACATTATGTCCCAATCTACATTGTCAAATGCCTTTTCTAAGTCTACAAAAGCTATGCAAGTTACCTTTCCTACCCTCTTTCTTTTTTCTACTACCGTTCTTAGTGCTAGAATCGCCTCTCTCGTCCCTCTGTTTTTCCTAAAACCAAACTGATCTTCTCCTAGCCTTTCCTCTACTTTATTTTCTAATCTCCTATAAATAATCTTTAACAATATCTTCGATGCATGTGATAGTAGGCTAATGGTCCTATAGTTCTCACACAAATTAGCTCCTATTTTCTTCGGCATTGTTACTATTCTACTACGCTGAAAATCCTGTGGTACTTCTCCCTTCTCATATATTTTACAAACTAACCTGTATAATCGCTCCTGCATTTTTTCCCCTGCGTGTTTTATTAATTCGGCTGGTATCATATCAATCCCCGCTGCTTTGTTATTCCGTAAATCATTTAATGCTCTATGAAACTCTGACCTAAGTATGCTAGGACCTAAGTCATCCTCATCTATCTGTTCCACATTTTCTAGCTCCTCCATGTCCTGCCTACCTTTATATAAATCTTCAAGATACTCCTTCCATCTTCTAGCTTTTTCCTTATTTTCTGTGAGTTCCTTACCCTGCTTATCACATATAATGTTACCCTTTGGTTTTACTTTAGAAAAATGTGACTTAATTTTCCTTGTAGCCCAAATCTACTTTACCTTTTCTCATATCTTCCTCAATATCCTCACAATTTCCTTTTATCCACTCTTCTTTCGCTAGCTTGCACTTCCTATTAATTAAGTTCCTTAGTTCCTTATATTTTTTCTGTCCTGCTTCTGTGTTTCCAATTTTAATTTTCCTTCTTGCTTCTATCATTTTAACTATTTCTTCTGTGATCCATTCCCTCCTACCTGCCCTTTTCTTTGTGCCTAATACTTCATTTGCTGCTGTAGTTAACCCATTTCTGATTTCCCTCCATTCGCAATCTATGTCGCTCCTAGATGTTCCATTAGCCATGATTTCTACTTTCTGCTTGTACTTTTCACATACCTCAGCTAATTTTAACCTATCGACATCTACTCTGACCTGTTTAGACTTCTGTAATTTCTTGAATTTGACCTCTGAGTCCAGGACTACTAAATTATGGTCACTATCAATATCTGCTCCAGGGTAACTCTTACAATTCTTAATCTGGTTCCTAAACCTCTCTTTAACCAGTATGTAATCTATCTGATACCTCCCTATATCTCCTGGCATTTTCCACGTATATATCCTGCGCTTGTGATTCTGAAAAAGCGTGTTTGCTACCACTAGCTTATTCCTAATACAAAACTCTACCAATCTATCCCCTCTATCATTACGTGTTCCTATTCCATATTCTCCTACTATTGAAACTTCCTTTCCCTTACCTACTACGGCATTCCAATCTCCGGTTACAATTAGATTATCCTGTCCTTTAACGTTTGCTAACCTAGATTCAATCACCTCATAAATGGATTCTAAATGGATTATATTAAAAAAAATCAATCCAAAATCTCTCCTTCCCATTTTTTTTTGTTTTTTTCAAACTACCTCTTCATTATCAATGTAACATTTCACATGTAAAAAGCATTTTTTCTGTATATACAATTTTTTCAGTTTTAATTACCACCGAAAATATAATACCCAAATTTATAATACAACAATTAAATTAAACTTACCAGTTTATAAAAAATTAGAACTATATCTTAATTAGAACTGGATCTTTAGATCACTCCCGAACAATTATTTTCGAACCACCGACAAAAGAAAAAAATATTTAAGCGACATATTTAAACCATATTTACTCTTACAATGTCAAAATCGCACTAAATATCGCTAAATTTTTATTACTCGTCTTATCTCGTCCTTCTTCTACCTACGCGCCGATTTGTTTATACAAATATACCATTTACAATAACAATAACAAAACAGATTGTGATTTTGTAGTTTTATTTCTATGATTGTGTAACCGAATATTGAAATATTTTTTATTCAATAACACGGTCGAATTTTTAAAGTACGTTTGATCGAAAATTTCGAAAATAATTTAATTAGAAAGGCAACATAACAAGTAGTGTAACTTCGGGACGTGAAATATATTTTTCATTCAAAATTTGACGTTGGTAAAATGATTAATTAAAAAAAAAAAACGTATATTCAGGTAATTATAAGATATAGTTGATTTTTTTATCTTTTTTAATTTGAGAGTACGATAAAAATGGGGGAGAATAAGATAATTGTTGCGATACAATTATTACAAATTAATAATTGTTAAATATCTG
This sequence comes from Leptodirus hochenwartii, assembly GCA_947310635.1. Lineage (NCBI taxonomy): Eukaryota > Metazoa > Arthropoda > Insecta > Coleoptera > Leiodidae > Leptodirus > Leptodirus hochenwartii. Next base: position 436,137 of record OX371183.1, on the reverse strand, counting down.
CTGCGCGTGTTGCCTATATGTAATATTATAAATTCAAACCATATCGAATTGTGATGTTGAAAGAAACATTTTTTAAAATTATTTACGCATTAAGTTCGTACCAAAAAAAAATTTATTTACAAACTTAAGTGTGTGTTTTATCTTTGTATTTGCCTCGTTGCCGGATATATATATTTTTCTCTTAAATATGAAATAACGAAATTTGGAATCGATATAAGAAAATTGCAATTTTCTATGGGGTTGTGATGGTTCAAGGAAAAACGTTTCTGCGCAATTTGAACTAAATTCAGCCGTTTTATTGAATGGGGAATGTAATTTTAGAAGATCTCTTTTATTTCCCACGTGCCCGATCTCACGTTCCTTAACAAAATGATTAACAAACCGTATTTTCTTGATTATTAAGTTATTTAGATAAATATTGATTTATTTGACAATAATTTATTCTTTATTTTTTTTACTTAGATTTACTATTAGAACAACTTTTTTATTACGTTTACTCGGCGTGAAATTAACAAAGCGTCATTTTGAAAACTATTAAAAAAAATTTAAGCGGAATTTCTTAATTTTAACACAACAGGCATTCCATTCACCGATTTCAAAACGGCATCACTGGCCAGTACTAGCTTATGTTCTGGTACCACAGCTTTAATATGAAAATTTCTTATAATATTGACTAAACAAATTTTCATCGCCATCATAGCAAATTTTTGACCTAAAAAAAGAAAATTAAAAAAATCTTTCTTTACAAGTGATTTTTTAAAAGGTTGAAATATTAAAGTTAGAGTAAAAAGGCTAGAATTTTTTTAATACCAATGCAATTTCGAGGCCCCGCACTAAATGGTATAAAAGCGTACGGATGCCTTTTTGCATAAATTTCTGGCGAAAATCGTTCTGGATCAAATTTTTCTGGATTTGGATAATATTTTGGATTATTATGTGTTGCTGAAGCTGTTATAAAAACTTGAGTTCCTGCTGGAATCTTATACCCATCTAAAAGAACAAAACCTAAAATTTCTTGAAAAAAATTTTTTTTTTCATAAAATCTTTTACCAAATTCAGCATCGACGTTTAAAATTCTTTGAAACAGTGGTATCGTTGTATACAACCTCAACACTTCTTTCAAGACCATTTCTAAATATTTCAAATCAGACATCAATTTGAAACTTATCGGTATATTAACATCCAGCCCCAAAACATCGCGGGACTCTTCAAAAATTCTTAGTTGAACCTCTGGATGTTTCGACAATTCGAAAATAGCGAAACTTAAAGTGGATGCAATCGTATCGTGCCCCTAAAAATAATCGAATCAAAAATCGACAATTTCGACCACCAAAATGCGAACTAACGGCAAAAACGAACGTATCCACTTCCTCCCTGATCTCTTGGTCTGTTAAATTGTTTTCTTCGGCAATGTCCAACAGCAAGTCCAAAAAAGCAACGTGTTTCTTAATTCCCATTTCGTTAGCCTCTTCGTTGCCGTTTGGTTTGGATTTTTTACGTTCTTCTCGCCGTGTTTTTATTACGTTATTCGTGAAGTCTTTCAAAACTTTCAACGATTCGTTCATTTCCCGGTAAAGAGAGGTGAATTGAAAAATGGCATCGATCCTAAGAACTAACGAAAAAAATCGTTGAGTGAAAATCTCCATGAAAGATTTTACAGCGGCCACGTATTCGCCTCCTTCATTACGCATCGTGTTTAAATTGTAATTCATTGCTGTTTCTGTAAAAAAAATCGTTTTTCTAGTTTTTAATTAAATCGGTTATTTTGAAGAAAAATTACGTGAATGATTTTTTTTTTAAATCAACAAATTAACAAATTTAACAAAAATAACAAATTACTCATTAAAAAAAAATTCTCTCACGTAAAATGTTATCCAAAGCGAACATTTTAATCAACGGATAAATATTGATTTCCTCATCAACTTGATTCTTCATCTTTTCAGTTAGAATTTGAACGTTTCTATTGGTGAAAATTAAAAATTGCTCTAAAATCTTGAAATTAAATGTAGGTGCTATCATCTTCCTGTGCGTCCTCCAATGATCCCCTAAAAATATTTTTTTTAAACATTTCTTGTAAAAAAGCTACTTCGTAATCAAAATAATTCAAAAATAATGTCTTTTCAATTTTTCAAACTACAAAAAAAATTCTTTTTCTACAAAAAAAAACAATAACCTGTTGAAGTAATCAAACCATTCCCAAGAAATAATTTTAGAAAATCGTATCCGGGCGATTTTGTAATATGAACTGAAGAGCTCAAGAAGTACTCAATATGTTCTGGTTTACCGACCATTATCGTCGGCATAAATGGTCCAAACCATACCCTGACTAATTCGCCGTATTTTTTCGGGAATTCGCAAAAATTTCTGTACGTGTCTATTTAACAAAAATCATTTTTATATGCGTTTAAAAAAAAAAAAACTCAAATATTTATATGCATTTTTTAAAGAAATACTAATTGCTCTTCTTTTTATAGCATTCAGATTATTTGTAAAATTTATTATAATGAACTATTAATTTTATTTAAATTACGCGAAATTATCAAATAAAAACAATTTTTTCTCGGCACATGATCAAAAAAAAATGCTTTATTTGAAAACGTGGTTTCTTCTACATGGATTTTTATTTATTTAAAATATTTTACACAAATAGACTTACCAATGATATCAGAGCCCAAATCTAATAAATTCCCTAAAAAGGGCACTTTTGGTGGCCCAGGTAGGTAATCGATCTCTTTGTACTTAATCCAGGTTCGTACAAATTTTATTGTTATTAAAACAACAAATAATAATACAAGCAATAATAGAAAAGTAATCAAAACCATCTTCTAAATTTTATTTTTTGAAATATTTCTCTAAATTTCCCGTAGTAAGAATTTTTTTTTTCTTGCGGAAGTTTCTATCTATTTTATTTTATTTCGCCGAACTATTCACGTCGACAATTTGTTCAAAACTAACAATTCAAATTTATCGATAAAGAATAATACCAGCAAATTTGTTCAATGCCAAATTTGTAATTAATTTTATAAGAATAATAAACAAATGCAATTAAATTTCTGATTTGCTTTTTGTGCTTAGTAATTATTCAATACGCGTTAAGATAAAAAAAAATTAGAAGAACGTATTTATAAGTCTACAGTTTTTAATTTTAATGTTTGTTATAAAATGCGATGTTCAATTGAAAAACAAGTTTTAAATTTATTTAAGTTCTAAATTGATTTTATAGTGTAGCTTATTAAATGCTTTATTAAAATTTTTATATAACTTTTTTTAAGGAAAACACGTCAATGCAGACGAAGTAATTGGAAATAAAATATTTTTAGAAATTAAAAGATTTGTGAATTAATTGTCTTTTTATATTTTTTTTATTAGAAAAAAATCTGGGGATAACAATTCGAAACAATAAGAAAACATTTTTAAGATTTCAAAATTTGGAAATTTGAGAAATTTCTATAAGTTTCTGGTAGAGAAGAAAAATTATTGTGTGGTTTAAAAATTTTTTTTTAATAATTATATTTACCGATCCAGTAAATTTCCAAGAAGTGGTTTTGCTGGAGGACCAGGAAGTTGGTCTATGTGTCTATATTTCATATAAATCTTCAGATAATATGCGCTGAAAATTAGCAGTAATAAAAGTGCTAGAAACATTTTTTTTGTTTAAATTTTGAGATCGTTTTTTTTTAATATATAAATTTAAGTGTGTATTTAACAAGTCCTACTGATGGTAATGAGGAAAAGAATCAAAATTTGTTAATAAAATTAAATGAACCAGTTTCTTTGTTTGGTAAAATGTTCTACAGGATGTAGGAAAATTAATTAAATTGTTTTGTTGAATAAAAATAATAAAGACAAATATAATTTTATTATTTTAGAAAAACAAGTTTTTTTGGGCGAAATATTATACAGAATTATATAATATTTATATATTATAAAAAAAAAAATATTTCTAAAGCATAATTAAACCTGTTTGGAATTTTTTCTAAGTTTAGAAGTTATAAATTTTTTTCTAAACATTTTACAAGTAGAAAAAGAAACATCTAATTTTTATTCTTTCAGAATATAAATAAAATTTAAGTTATTAAAATAATATAAAAAAAATTTATACTTATTACAATTTTAATAAATTTCTTCAGGCGTTGATGAATTTTAAAAAGTAAATACTAAAGAATGTATAAAAATAATTCCTAAAATTATTCGATTAAAAAATCAGTTAAATTTTGCTTTATTTATGCATATCAAGGCTCTTTAGATGTTGTTCTTCGCAATTACCACAAAAAAAAAAACATCTTCGCAATATCAGCGAGAAACATTTAAATTTGCAATAAAACTGAAAGTTTTATTTAAAAAACATATTTACGCACCTGCACCAATGTTTTAATTATAAAAAATAATTAATTGAAGTATAGCATTTAATTTATTTTTAATTTATAAAATCGGTTAGTTTGAGAGGAAATTTTAGAAAATGTAGTTTAAAATAGTTTAAGAAGTTTAAAAAAAAATGACAGTAAATTTATAAAACTAGTGTAAATTTACATAAAGGAAGTAACTAAAAAAATTATACATTTATTAACTAAATATTGAAATTAGCTGAAAAGCGATTTTTTTAATACACTTAATTTATAAAATTACAAAATGAATAACATATATTATTTTCTAACACTAAGAATAACGGGAATACCATTCAAAGACTTCAAAACACCATCATTTCCAATTTTCAATTCATGGGCCGGCTTTACAGCATTAATTTTAAAATTTCTGATTATTTTTACAATCGTTGCCTTTGCTTCTATTAAAGCGAAACGCTGACCTATAAAAAATTAACTACAATTGCAAAAACGAATTATTCATCGAAGTGTTTACCGATACAATTCCTTGGGCCGGCACTGAAAGGTATATACGCAAATGGATGTCTTTTCCCAATATTTTCCGGCAAAAATCTTTCAGGATCAAATTTGAGCGGCTCCGGGAATAAATCTGGATTTCTATGCATCGCGTACGGTATAAATATTAATATGGTCCTCGAAGGATACGTTACGCCATCTAAAATTAATTAATCCATTAATTAATAAAAAATAAATACACAGCAAAAATATTTACTATGAGTCACTTCCGATAACAATTGTCTTTCCACAAAAGGAACGATGGTATAAATCCGCATGCATTCTTTCACCGCCATGTCTAAATACTTCAAATTTTGTACGTTTCGAAGTGTTAATTCCTCATCTCCTAACACATCCACGGATTCTTCAAAAATCCGTTCTTGTATGTCAGGATATTGCGCCAAAGTAAATAGAGAAAAACTTATAGCGGAAGAAACTGTATCGTGGCCCTAAAATGATACTGATCTAATTAAAAAAGAAATGTATAGAGGGGAAATAAATTTTTTTAACAGCAAACATGAAGGTATCGACTTCTTCTCTAATTTCATCATCTGCTAATCCTTGGCCATCTTCCTCCAAGTCCAATAACAAATCCAAAAATGCGATTCTTTTTTTGATGTTATCATCGCCGATTGTACGTTCTTTTTTGGTTGTTAATTTCCTTTCTTGGCGCCGTTTTTTGATTATTTCTCGCGTGAAACTTTTTAAGATTGTTATGGACTTTTGTTGCTCGCGATATTCTTTGGTGAATTTAAACAGGATGTCGTTTTGTAGCACAAATGAAAAGAATCGAAGAATATTCACTTCCAAAAACACTTTTACAGCGTTCACGTATCTTCGGTTGCCATTGTTCATGACGTTCATTTTTATATTCATCGCAGTTTCTACAAAAATTAATAAAAAAAAAATTTTTTCCTCTTCATTTGTTTGCTCATTTGACCTACCACATATAACATCCAAAGCGTACAAATTAACAATCGGATAAATATCGAAATCCGTATCAACATTTTCTTTGAGTTTTTCAATTAGTATTTCGCAATTGCCGTTGATATAATGAGTAAATTTTTCCAAAATTTGGAAATGGAAAGTGGGCGTGATTATTTTTCTATGTCTCCTCCAATAATCGCCTAAAAAAATGCAACTGAACTTCCACAAAGCGGAATTATTAAAAAATATATCACCAGCGCTATTAATAAGGCCATTTCCGAGCCACGGTTTAAATCCGTCATAACCCGGACTTTTTGTAATATGTTCGTTTGAGCTTAGAAAATGCTCGACGTCTTTAGGATCTGTTAAAACGACCGCTCTGCGAAATGGGCCTATATTTACACGAACGATCGGTCCAAATTTTACCGGTATACTTATCAAAGCTGCCAAATTATCTAAAAAACAATCAATTTAATCGCTAAATTTGTTTGAAAAGTTCGCAACTTACCAACAATATTGTTACCGAAGTACGACAAATTTCCCCCAAAAAAATTCGATTTTGGCAGCGCAGGGATTTTCAAAAGACTTCTAAAATTGTAGTGAAATAAAATGTAATAATAAATAAACGCGGAAAATAAAAATATTAATATCAAAAGCAAAAACCACATCTTAAGACGTTGAAGTGCTAAGAGTTACGAAACCGGAATAACTACAATATTGATGCCGCTTTCTTTGTGGCACAAAATGTTGTGTAGATATTATAATCTTACAATGAAGTAAATAAGAAAATTGTTCAATGTCCAGTTGTAAAAAAAAAATCATATATTGATTAATTGAATTTGAAAAGGACAAATAAACACAGAAAATTGAAATATGTATATTTTATATAATTATAGTGAAACAAAATTGACCATTGCAACAAATTTATATTCTAAATTTAAGCACAATTGGAATTCCATTCAAAGATTTTAAAACAGCATCATTTCCAATATCCAACACATGCTCGGGCAGAACCGGACTTAATTCGAACGCCCGGATAATTTTTATGATTGTCAGTTTCGTTTGTAACATTGCAAATCGTTGACCTATATAAAAAAATATTTATATAGGTCAAATATATATTGATCTATATAAAAAAAAAATTAATTATTTTTTTTACCGATACAATTCCTAGGACCGGCGCTGAAAGGTATATACGCAAATGGATGTCGCTTTGCCGAATTTTCGGGCAAAAATCTGTCGGGATCGAATTTGAGCGGTTCTGGAAATAGTTCTTCGTTTCTGTGCATTGCATACGGTAGGAAAGAAATCACCGTTTCGCTAGGATAAATAATTCCACCTGAAGAAAATATTATCAACGATTCTTCGAACGTAATTGTAAACTTAACTTAACCGTGCGTAACTTCGGACATTAATTGTCGCTCAATAAAAGGAACGGGGGAATAAATTCGCATACATTCTTTCACAACTGTGTCCAGGTATTTTAGATCTTGTACGTTTCTAAAAGAGAGTTCTTCGGGTGGTAAATGTTCGCTAAGTTCGTCCAAAATGCGCTGCTGCACTTCCGGATGTTTGGCAATTTCAAATAAAGAGAAACTTAGGGAACAAGAAACCGTATCGTGGCCCTAAATAAATTTCGCAAAAATTATTTTTTAAACAAATTTATTGGCGATGACTTACAGCAAACATGAACGTATCGACTTCTTCGCGGATTTCATCGTCTGTTAAATCTTGTCCATCGTCAGCCATGTCCAATAATAAGTCGAGGAAAGCCGTTCTTTTTTTTAATCCAACATCATCTGATTTGTTAATTGCTTCATTGCTTTCTAGTGGTGTTTCTTTGTTTATTCGCCGCTCTTCGCGTCGTTTTTTTATAACACTTTCGGTGAAACCCTTCAAGGTTCCGATTGCTTCTTGTTGGCAGCGATATTCTTTCGTGAATTTAAAGAGGAAGTCATTTTGAAGTACAAATGAAAAAAATCGGAATATATAAATATCTAAGTACGTTTTTACAGCGGCTACGTATTTTAAGTGTTTATTGTCCATTGCGTTTATTTTTATATTCATCGCAGATTCTGCAAAATTGTAATAGAATTGAAATGTTTCCAAAAAAATATTTTTTTTTACCGCATATGACATCTAAAGCGTACAAACTTAGTAATGGATAAATATCGTAGTTTGTTCCGACAATTTTTTTTAGTTTTTCAACCAGCAATTTTGCATTTGAATTTATATAATAAGCGAATTGATCTAAAATTTGAAAATGAAATGTCGGTGTTACAATTCTACGATGTTTTCTCCAATGATCGCCTGAAAATAAAAATTATTTTTTAAATTAATTTTTAAATATCTTCACAATTGTTTTTTGTATTTTTTTTTACCAGAACTGTTTATAAGTCCTTCCCCAAGCCATGGTTTATACCCATCATAACCAGGCGACTTATTTATATGTTCGTTTGAGCTTAAAAAGAATTCCACGTCTTTAGGATCTGATAAAATGACGCTTCTTCTAAATGGCCCCAAATAAACTCGAACTGCAGGCCCAAATTTTTTCGGTATGCCAACCAATGCGTGAAAATTATCTAATAAAGCATTTACGTTAAAGAATTTTTGGGTACAAAAAAAAATATGGCCGGTTTAAGAATATCTTGGCAATTTTTACCGCTGATATTATTGCCGAAATATGATATACAGCCCATGAAAAAATTATTCTTCGGCGGACTCGGTAGCTGAAGAAGGCTTCGAAAGTGGTAATGATATCTCAGCCAATATAAGGAAAATAAGCCAATTATTAGTAGCAAAAAAACCAACATTTTTCAAAGAAACCTCCGTTTTAAATTACAATTTATAACATTAATTTTTAAACTACAAAACTCTTCTTTTATTTAACACTTTAAACTCGACGTTGAAGCATCAACTGTTTTATTTGTACTACTTTGTTTTATTAATTTTCTTCTCGGACGGATTGTTGGTACTAGCTGATATTAGTTTAGAATTATCAATATAGCTATGTACTATCTACAGGGTATCAAGAATAATACAAAAAAAAATTCTAAAGACAGCCAAAGCATTTTTACAAACCAACATTTAAATTCGAGACAAAATATATTATTTTTTATTTAATACGCAAATCTAAAAATATTTTTATAAAGCAATTCCGCAAAACTATACAGCGTGGAAACTTGCATTGGGGCCATAAGCATTTCCCTTGTTAAATAAGATTATTGCAATTATTTGCTCCACTATTTTCTTTATACAAAAACTGTAATTACAACAGTTTTTCAGAATTAAATTCTGCAATGAACAATTTTTATAACATCTCCATATCTTCAAGAAAAGTAAAGAAAACTTTTCATTAAATGATACAGTTATAGTTTCCACGCTGTATATTAAATTGAAAAATTATGTACCATTCCTTTCGCAAAACCCTGTAGAGAAACAAATATAAAGCAACTGTAAGGTCAAATTTTAAATGACATGCGAATGTTTGAATGGTTCTATTTTTTTAAGTTAATTTAGATTAAATTAATCTTTTTACAATTTCACAAAAAAAAAATTCTTATCTTTGTTAATAAAATAAATATCTCATATCCCTGTATAATATTAAAGTTAACCATTTTTTTTATGCTAATATATTCTATAAATACTACATTGATATTAATTTATTTTAATTTAAAATAATCGCTCGAATATTTACTACTCAATTTATTAAAAAAAAAAATTCTATAATAATGTTTTCTATTTTTTTTTTATATAAGTCCTCAAAAAGTCCAAAAAATCCTTAGCGGATTTAATGTAAGTGTTAAAAAATAATTTTTGGAGAAAATTTTCAATTTTCACGAAATGTTATGAAATTTCTTCGATTTATCAAAATGAAATTACAAAAAAAAAAATTATTAACGAAACAATAATCGTCATCCCATTGGTAGATTAAAACACATTGCCAATTTAATTTCGGACCCTTCGACAGGTTCTATATAAAAATTCAAAAATCATCAGCTTGAATTCCAAATTAGCAAATTTGACACCTGCAAACAAATACAATTATTTTAAGGTAGGTTTAAATAATTTTCCGATTTTTTAAACGATGCTTTGCTGTATTTAAAACTACTTTTTTTCTATTATCAAAATAATCAGAAAATTTAAAAGTTACACTAATCTAAAAAGTGCGTGTCCATTAGCGTGTTAATCGAGGAGAAGCTTCCATTAAAATTCGTCCTTTTTAAATCCTCGATTGTAATTTTATTTGAATTCCAGTCAACGACTTCAAAGTACCCGTTTGGGCAATTTCCACATCAAAATCTGGCGAACCTTTCGCCAAAATGAAATGCCTGACCATCATCAAAAGTGTCGACTTAATTTCCAAAACGGCGAAACGTTGCCCTGCAAAATGAACCGGGCCAAATTTACCCTGAAAGCAATCTTCGTTAATCACTAGCCAAATTTACCGATGCAATTCCTCGGTCCGTGACTAAATGGTAAATACGCGTATGGAGGCCTTTTGGCGATATTCTCCGGCAAAAATCGATCGGGATCGAATTTCTGCGGATCTGGGAAGTACTTTGGGTTGTGGTGGGTGACGTAGGGCATCAACATGATGCTGGTACCAACGGGTATGTCCACATCACCTTCAATAGCGCAAGAGATTTCAATAATTGTAAGAATATTGTAACGTAAAATCTTAAAAAATTACCAAATTTCAATGGATTCTGAGTAGTTCTTTCAATGAGGGGTGCAGGAGGATGTTTCCTCAAAACTTCTTTGATGAACCGATCGGTGTATTCGCATTCTTCGATTTTCCTCATGGTTAGTTCTTCGGCGAGGTCTGCGCCGAAGATTTGGACACTTTCCTCGAAGATCTTGTCTTGGATTTCTCTGCTTTTGCTCAATTCGTATGTAGCAAAATTGATTGCGGATGAAACCGTATCGTGGCCCTAAAAATAAACATTCTTGGATTCTTCGACAAAGTTTTAGCTGTGATCTGAACGTATCAGTTCTTATGTTTCTAGTCACGGAAAAGCACGACCAAAATGTTGCTACTTGTTCTACTTACAGCGAACATGAACGTATCAAGTTGTTGGATGATATCGATGTCTTTGTAATCTGGATCTTCCACCTGGATATCGAGCAACAAATCCAAAAATGTTTTGTTCAAAAGATTGCCTGTTCCAATTTCTTTTCGTACGGCTCGTCGCATTCGCATAATTTCCTTTATCGAATCGTGGTCGTCTTCAATCGCTTGCAACAATCGCTTGTAATCGTTCGTCCAATGGAAAATGAAATCGAATCTCGTTAAGCTGAAGAAACGCGAAACTCCTACGGCGGACGTAACTTTCGTAGCCTCCATGTACTTCTTCATCAGCGCTTCGTCGAGGTTCTCCTCCAGAAGAGTGTCTAAATTAATTTTAAAACATATACTTCGGCCATAATCGCTGCCGGTTCATAATTTACCAAACATATTCACAAAGCTGTGTCTTGTAATCAATGGATCCGCGTCGAAAGAAGAACTGCCCATGGATTTTAATGTCGAAACGAACTCTCTGTTTCGGTGATCGAAACTTTTGCAAAACGTGTTCAGTACTCGGGAGTTGAAGAGCGGATTGATTACTTTTCGGCTGTTTCGCCAAATTGATCCTAAAACATGTCGATTCAGTTTTCGATCTTGGCATGAAATATGTTTGCTTTTTATTTGCCATTGGATACGATCATCCCTCTGCCGATCCAATCGTACAAAAAATCGTACAAAATTCCTTTGTGCAAATGAACTGTTGAGGTCAATAGTTGTTCCAAATAGTACGGATTTGACAAAAGCAAAGTGAAACTTGTCGGGCCAACTCGTAATTTTACAACTTCTCCGTACGTTTCTGATAATTTTGTTACGCCTTCCAAAGAACCTAAAAAATAATCAAAGTTTCCATTTTTTTTTTTTTACTTTGAGCGCGATTAGCAAAAATTGGTACCGCTTAGATTTTTTATTTAGGTAATTATTTTGAAGGTAGATGTATTGGAAATAAAAAAAATTAAAAATTAGAGTGGAACACCTTTTTATAAAAAAGTTATCGCGAAAAATAGACAATCACTTTTAAGAAACTTCTTCATTTTTTGTAAATAAACTTGAGCGCGATGTAGGAAAAATGGGTACTCCTTAGATTTTTTTAAATTAAGTACCTTTTTAAGGGAGATATTGACAGAAAGGAACAAAAAACTCATCCATTTAATGATCATTCTTTAAAAATTCAACAGAATCTTTCCAATATCCCATTTTTTCATTGCAAAGAAATGTACCTTTTGGACTTGGATCAACATCGAAAACATTCCCCAATAAAGGCACCGGTCTTGGGCCGGGTATCTTCTTCAGTGGTGCCCATTTATCGACGGTCCTCTTGTACACAATACCCGCCCAAACACAAACAACAATAATTAGCACTAAAATTAACAGCATGATGATTTATTTATACACGCAATTCGATCAAATCAAACTAATCGAAACGATTTGTTGTTTCGAATTTATAGCAGATTTGTGCTGATAAAACAATCACAAGAAATTCAATATCAATGAAAAATAGAAACATAAATCAATTAGTTTGCGTATTGCGGATTTTCTTTGATTCTTTCTATACGGTGACGGTCGAATATTGTAAAATCTTCTTCTTGCGGCATTAAAAAAGTCACTTTGTTCTTCATGATCGATTCTGAATTATAACATTAGAAAAACTAGATTATTAAGATTTATTGACGTACAATAACATATATACTCTCAGTATTTATACAGCAAATTATTTTAAATTATTTACAACGCCTCGCCATTATTTAATTCGAAATTAATCGCAAATAATAATCAAATATTTTCATTTTTCATTTTTAGCAATTTTTACATTATTTCTATTATATTCTAATATAATTATAAAAAAATAAAAATAATGTAAATTAGCTATAGTATCATTAAGGAATTATTTTTCAATTATTTAATTATTTTTTATAATTATATTAGATTATAATAAAAAAAAATTTAAATTGCATTTAAAGGATGACGGACGACAAAAAATTAATGTTGTATTTCATTTTTTTTTAAATACTACATAAACGTTATCAGAAAAAATTTTAGTCATATATTTTAGGGCATAAATCAAGGAATTTTCTAAGAATTTCCATATAGGGTAATTTTGTCGCTCAAAAAAAGACCCCAAGTTTTCACACCTCGAAAATCGTCCCAAATGTGGTTTTGAGCTACCGTACATAAATTGAACATGTGTTTTTCAAAAGACGTACTTATATTTGAACAGGTGGCATAAGTACTTGAGTTCCCCTACTCAGAAAAATTCTAAGAATTTTGCGGTCGGTATTTTTGCCATTTACAAACGACCCCAAATTTTCACACCTAGTTTTTTTTACGACTTACTAATTGGATTAGTTTTTCAACCCCTCGTAATTTTTTTCCATGAAAACTCTTGAGTTGTTATACGCTTAAAACCCAAATTCTGAAAATATCGAAAAAAAATGCTAAAAACGAATTTTGTTCGAACGATCAAAATTCATCAAATGCCAAATTTTGTTTTAACGAAAACACTATTATTATTTATTATATTTTTTATAGATTTTATAAGATGTTGTGTCCTCAGAAAAAAAATACAAAACTACTTCTGAATTTTGCAATACTTTGACTTGTTGTAAAATCAAAATTTTGAGTTTGGGAAATATTCCGCCAGTCAAAATTAATTTGAAGCTTTTCTTTATACGAAAATCGCCCAAATGGGGCTTCGAGGTTACCATACATTAATTGAACATGTGTTTTTCAAAAGACGTACTTATATTTGAACAGGTGGCATAAGTACTTGAGTTCCCCTAGTCAGAAAAATTCTAAGAATTTTGCGGTCGGTATTTTTGCCATTTACAAACGACCCCAAATTTTCACACCTAGTTTTTTTTACGACTTACTAATTGGATTAGTTTTTCAACCCATCGTTATTTTTTTCCATGAAAACTCTTGAGTTGTTATACGCTTAAAACCCAAATTCTGAAAATATCGAAAAAAAATGCTAAAAACTAATTTTGTTCGAACAATCAAAATTCATCAAATGCCAAATTTTGTTTTAACGAATACACTTTTATTATTTATTATATTTTTTATAGATTTTATAAGATCTTGTTTCCACAGAAAAAAAAATACAAAACTACTTCTGAATTTTGCAATACTTTGACTTGTTGTAAAATCAAAATTTGGAATTTGGGGAATATTCCGCCAATCAAAATTAATTTGAAGCTTTTCTTTATTCGAAAATCGCCCAAATGGGGCTTCGAGGTTACCGTACATTAATTGAACACGTGTTTTTCAAAAGACGTACTTATATTTGAACAGGTGGCATAAGTACTTGAGTTCCCCTAGTCAGAAAAATTCTACGAATTTTGCGGTCGGTATTTTTGCCATTTACAAACGACCCCAAATTTTCACACCTAGTTTTTTTTACGACTTACTAATTGGATTAGTTTTTCAACCCATCGTTATTTTTTTCCATGAAAACTCTTGAGTTGTTATACGCTTAAAACCCAAATTCTGAAAATATCGAAAAAAAATGCTAAAAACGAATTTTGTTCGAACGATCAAAATTCATCAAATGCCAAATTTTGTTTTAACGAAAACACTTTTATTATTTATTATATTTTTTATAGATTTTATAAGATCTTGTGTCCACAGAAAAAAAATACAAAACTACTTCTGAATTTTGCAATACTTTGACTTGTTGTAAAATCAAAATTTTGAGTTTGGGAAATATTCCGCCAGTCAAAATTAATTTGAAGCTTTTCTTTATTCGAAAATCGCCCAAATGGGGCTTCGAGGTTACCGTACATTAATTGAACACGTGTTTTTCAAAAGACGTACTTATATTTGAACAGGCGGCATAAGTACTTGAGTTCCCCTACTCAGAAAAATTCTAAGAATTTTGCGGTCGGTATTTTTGCCATTTACAAACGACCCCAAATTTTCACACCTAGTTTTTTTTACGACTTACTAATTGGATTAGTTTTTCAACCCCTCGTTATTTTTTTCCAAGAAAACTCTTGAGTTGTTATACGCTTAAAACCCAAATTCTGAAAATATCGAAAAAAAATGCTAAAAACTAATTTTGTTCGAACAATCAAAATTCATCAAATGCCAAATTTTGTTTTAACGAATACACTTTTATTATTTATTATATTTTTTATAGATTTTATAAGATCTTGTTTCCACAGAAAAAAAAATACAAAACTACTTCTGAATTTTGCAATACTTTGACTTGTTGTAAAATCAAAATTTGGAATTTGGGGAATATTCCGCCAATCAAAATTAATTTGAAGCTTTTCTTTATTCGAAAATCGCCCAAATGGGGCTTCGAGGTTACCGTACATTAATTGAACACGTGTTTTTCAAAAGACGTACTTATATTTGAACAGGTGGCATAAGTACTTGAGTTCCCCTAGTCAGAAAAATTCTACGAATTTTGCGGTCGGTATTTTTGCCATTTACAAACGACCCCAAATTTTCACACCTAGTTTTTTTACGACTTACTAATTGGATTAGTTTTTCAACCCCTCGTAATTTTTTTCCATGAAAACTCTTGAGTTGTTATACGCTTAAAACCCAAATTCTGAAAATATCGAAAAAAAATGCTAAAAACGAATTTTGTTCGAACGATCAAAATTCATCAAATGCCAAATTTTGTTTTAACGAAAACACTTTTATTATTTATTATATTTTTTATAGATTTTATAAGATGTTGTGTCCTCAGAAAAAAAATACAAAACTACTTCTGAATTTTGCAATACTTTGACTTGTTGTAAAATCAAAATTTTGAGTTTGGGAAATATTCCGCCAGTCAAAATTAATTTGAAGCTTTTCTTTATTCGAAAATCGTCCCAAATGGGGTTTCGAGGTTTTTATAATTAAATATATTTATAGATTATAATTGATTTCTATTTATATTGCAAAATTCAAATATCAAAGTTATCGCATTTCCTTTAAAAATCGAATTTATTTGCATTTTTCATTTACGATATGAATTCATTTTTCACAATAATTTATGCACGTAGCATCAAAAGTTGCCTGTATCAAATTCCAAACTAATAAATTAGTAAGTATAGATAAATCATTGGGAAATTTTTTTTATTATCACTGTAAAGTAAAGTTCAAGTCGGAAAAAGAAACATTTTTTGTTGGAAAAAACATGTTTATTTAAAAACAAACAATTCTCGATCTAGAAATAAACGCGTACAATTTATGGGCGCATAAAATCGCATTTTCAGTTTGCATCAAACTGTTTTTCCGCATGTGAAAAGCACAATCACTTCGGCCAAATTGTTCAAAAGCATCAACAAATAAATTCACATTTACACACACATCTTTATTATTTTCATTGCCCCAATTTCCACACGAACAGATAATTATAATCAAATATCAAAAAAGGACGAACGTAGCATCAAATTAATTCCTGAATTCAAACTAAACGTTTTCCAAACTGGAAAAAAACATTTTTCACCCGCGAAGAAATTTTATTCGTAATCATTTTTCATTTATATCGATAATACTATGTTTATTTAGTAGTTTTCTATAGGCAACTTTTCGAGCTACGTTTATAAATTATTATATGTGTGTTTTATTAAAAATTTAAGTAAGTAAACCGCATTTGCATTTATGTTCGCATTTATCTTATCGTTATATACTTAAAATGGTTAAGTGTATTCGTGAATTGCAACACTGTTCTATTGCCGAACAGTGGCGTATCGTAATCGGCTAGAATTTCCTAAATGCCTCGCTGTAAACAAAATATAAGTTTTATTTCTAGTCGGGTCTGAAATAGACTTGCAACTGCTAATTCGAAATGCACACAGAACGCATTTTGTTTTTCTGCAAAAATACAGATAGCAAAAAAATTTTCAAAAATTTAAACCAATCCGAAAGTACAGAAATATATATATATAAATTATTAGAGTGTAAATAAAAAATATTTATTAAATCCTCTTATTCGATATACATGAAAAAAATATTGTATTTTTGTAATTAAAGCGTCAAAAAATTTTTTTTTAATAAAATCTTTTGCTATGGTCAAACTTTAGATTAAACCTGCATGTGTTTTTTATTTAAAACATATTTTTGGTAATTAAACTGTATTTAATACATAAAACATATAATTTTTTTAATAGATTCTTTTGCTATGGTCAAACTTTAGATTAAACCTGTATGGTTTTTTTCCTTTAAATTGTAGAAACAGATTTTTTTTGTAAATGTAGTGCCAGAATATTTAAAAAAAAATAGTTCGCTAATTTTTTTGAATAAATTCATTTGCAAAAGCCAAACTTTTTCTTACGCCTGTATAGTCTTTTTTTAAATTTAAACTCGGCATATAGCAAATAGCGATGTTGATGACCTACCATGGGTTATATGTTATAGAACTCTTGTGCTATATATAACACATTATACAGGGTGTTTGTCAATGCAACAGACTATCAAAAATTTATAAACAAAACACCACAAAGATTTTTTTTTTATTTCACGTTTCTATAAAAAAAAAATTGTTGGCAACACAAAAAAAACAATTACACCATACGAATTTATCAATTCATTTATTTATTTCATTTATTATTCATTTATTTCCTTATTAAAACAAAATTTTGTTAAATTATTTTTAATGTTCAAAAATTCTGAAATTATCAATTATTTTCAACGATTTCACCTCACCCTGTGTATGGTGATAGTACAACTACAACACCAATATCAGGATCGGCTTTAACTAGAACTATTTCTCAAAAAATGAAACAAAATTCGAAAAACATTTTTTATAGAAATTTAATTATAAACAAGTGTTTTATTTAAAAATTTGTTATTTTTAATGGTCATACAAGAAATTAATATATTACTCTGTGAAATTTTCTAAAATTAATTCAATAAAAAATCTCTTCACAAAAACATATATTGCTTCCCTTCGATTTATTTTTTCCTCAGCTTACAAAAGCGTTAATTGAAGCGCTACAAAAAGCATCCTAAAGCCAGCACTGTGTACATAAAGCAACTTGATATAATACAACGTAATATATAGATAGAAGCAATGCGCTTCTTGTACATGGGGACGGCCACACCGAACTGCCGGATTTATATTCAGTGAAGAGAACAACGTGGTCTTCGGCGGAAGACAGCTTTTGCTGTGCTCTCTTCTTCAATGCCTCTTCATTGCTGGTTGTCCATAGCTTTTGGCGGCTTGATCGTTTTTGTTGTTTCGGTTAAGACTGAAGAAGTAGCCTGAGGAAATAACGTTGAAATTCGAGTGATATTTCAATGAGCAAACGAAACTTCTGCAGATGTTGCGTCGTTGTTATTGTTTTACTGCAGAAGAAGAATTGTTCATTCGAACATTTAGTTGGTGACTTTTTTCGGTTTTAGTTTCACTTGTGGCAGTTTTTGTAACTATAAATCAGTTGATTTTTATGGTATTTTTTGATAAGATGGATTAAACAGAAAAAAAGGTATAATAGACAATTTTTATATAGAAGAATTTTTTTATAGACAAATTTTTTTCTTTAAACAAGAATGTATGAAAATTTCTGTAAATCACAGAACTTACGGGATTCGAACCCACAACCTTCTAAGTTTTTCTTGATAAAAGCAGCCGGTAGCGATTTAAAAAAAAACACATTTAATATCTTTCTGTTCTCACAAAAGAAACTTTTAAAGTTTATTTTTAAAGTTGCTAATTATAAATTGAGTATACAAAATTCTACAGGATTATTTAGGCGTAAAAAAAATTTTTTAATTGTAAATCACATCTCCAAATTTAGAGATGTGATTATTCCTGAACTTTAATTTAAAAAATGCTATAAAAAAGCTGATTTTCTTAATAACAAAGAAATGTTCGCTAACATGGTGGAGGCGCCTTGAAAAATCGAATTATTTTTACAAAAAAAATCCTGTCATTCTTCAGCATTCTAAAAAAAAATACTATTTGACATATATATTAAATTCAACCTTCTAAACGAAATAATGCCGCCGATAAAGCGCCAAAAATTTTTTGTATTAGTCGTACAAGGTAACTCGTTTAACTATCGACTGATTAGTTAATTATTGTGTTATCAATTTTTATTGCTGATTATCTATAGCTTTATTACGCTAAGTACGAAATAAATTAGTCGTTTTCTATTCGTATTAAACCGAGGAATTGTAAACTAATCTGTATTTAAATGTTGATCATGGACGTCGTTATAAAACGGTCTGAAAGGGATGGAAAAATGAACAATTCAATACGTGAAATTCTTTAATAATTTTTCTATCGTTGGTTTAGTAAGAGAAATATTTATGAAGTTCACATTTATGGTGCCGTAAATAAAAATAAATAAAAAATTTATTACAAAAATATATATATATATAGCTTCTAAACGACGCTTAAGGTTGAAAAAATAATTATATATTAATGAAAATCTTTTTTTTTATGCTATATTTTTTCGACTGATAGTTCAAATTAATATTTATTTCTCAAGAAAAAATTACTTAAAAAATAAAAATTTGTTACACGTAACTTTACAAGAAGTATCTTTTACAATACAAGATTTCATATTAATAAAATATTTTAAATTAATTATATACATTTGATATAACATTAAAAAAAATTGTATAATATATCTAAATTAGCAGTACTCAATTTTTGATTAAAAATTCATTTGCTGTTTTTTTATTAAATAAAATTCTTAATATTAATTTACAAAAGCTACAAAAAATTAAATTAAACTAAATTTACCATTGAAAATTTTTTTTACACACACTAAAAAAAATATTGTTTCAAACTTGCTCATTCAAATGCTCATTTTATTTTTTTAAGTAATAAAATCAGCATAAACAATAATAAAAATCATTTAGTGATTTAAAGCGTATACCTTATCGTAATCGTAAAAATTTTTGCCAATTCGTGCCAAGAAAACATTTAAAAAATGGCACTAATTTTTACACAGATTGTAAAAATTAAATTAAATTAACCGTGAAAAATTCGAATGTTTTTTAAGTATATAGATAATTTTCACTGAATATAATTTGTATGTTATTTCAAATTTAAAATATTTAATTTCGTCATTAATTAAAAAAATACACATTCATTTCATAAATTAATCGAAGAAGTTATAAATTATAATAAAAAATATCTATGCATTAAAATTTTCTATTTTTTTACTTATATATATTTTTTAAATTTATATGCCAATTTTATACAATTTTTTAATATTTCATTTTATCAACAAAAAAAAACGGTAATTTTTATACACACAAAAAAAAATGTTCCTTCTTAATTTGCATATACTCATACCCTGTATATTCATTGATTTATTTAATTTTGACAAATACATAATTAGTGAAAGTCTGTGAATGGAATCGACGATTATACAGCCTGTACCAAATCATATCAAACCACCTGTGACCTTTCTCATACAACTTGAAAAATTAATTACATTTTAATTATTTCATTGAATTATATATTGTTATTTTTTTCTGATTTAATAAATAAAATCAAGCGATAAATAAAATCACCTAATAAAGGAATCTACATAGAAAATAATATACAGTGCGTTCCATAAAAAAAAAAACTGTAATAATAGACTTTTCGAAAAAAAACGATAAATTCGTCAATTTTTGTTTGGGTACATTTGTTTTTTGGAAAAATTAAGGTTGAGGCATTTGGTGTGACGCCCGCTCGTACAAGAGGTCTGCAAAATGCCATCAAGAGATACGAATAGCGTGTAGAAAGTAGGCTTTATTATAATCTACAATGAGATATTATTAAATTAAATAGCAGGTTGACCGATATTATTTATATTATTATACAGCACCTCGAATAATAAAAGGAAGACAAATTACTGGGAAATTTCCTCGCCGAGCCAATTTACATATAATAAAAGAAATTTCTCGACGCGACCCAATCCACTTTATACCGTGCGAATATTTTTTTGCGTTAATTTGTACCCGCGCAGATATGGAAAAGGCAAAATAATAAATCGCGAATTGTATTTTTTATTTTTAACTGCAAAAATTGTACTTTTTTTCAAAAACAAAAAAAATCTATGGAAAACGTTGCTAACATTTTCTTTTTGCATATTAAATTTTTTTTTTCAAGATTCGTCTTCATAAATAATTTCCGATCGCAATAAACGTTCAACTACATATTCTATTTAATAAAAATATGATTGATAAGAAATTTTCTACCCGTATCATTTACAAACAATATTTACAAACTGATACATTTATATCGTCGAAGTTGGCGAAAAAAAAAATTTATTCCTGGCACAACGCGTACTTACAACACATCGTTCGGTACTTGCGTAATAACTAATAACAATTGCCGACGATAAAACAATAACAATAGCGAATTATTGTTCCGTATAATCAAAAAATAATCGGCGAAAAATGAAGAAGTTTCCTCACTAATGGCAAGCATTGTCGTTTTTAGTTTGCGCCTTTTTTTGTTGTTGTAAACAACATTCCATTTTTAATCTAATTTTTTTAATCTAATAAAATTGTTTTTAAATATTATTTTTTACGTACTAAAAATAGTGCAACTGCAACAAATTATTCACATTTTTATATATATTATAATTGCATATGGTACACTACATTGCAAAATCGTATCCATATTCGCAAATTTATTCAACCATTGTTTTTTATTTATTCAAAAACAGTTTTACGTTCTAAAAAATAATTAGATATTATATGTACTTACAGTAATATTTTCCACCATTTAATTACATTAGTCTTCATTTTGTACATAAGCTTTCAGTTTTCTAACATTATTAACTTATTCGTGATTTTTGTTTCTTCATATATCGTATAATAATATTGGTTTTTCTATCAATTGGTTTTTTTTTATTACTTTTCATGCATTTGTTAAATTGTTCCACTCTAGTTTCGTACTGCTATCATTACATCTTCAGGAGCTACTATTAACAATTATATCTTAGGTAACGATAGTACATTGACAAAATACAAAAGCATTGCTTAAATAAAAAAATTACATTATAATTTTGGTTGTTTTACTTACTTTGGTCAATTTAAATTGTAATTCAAACTAATTATAGCTTCTGAAGATGTTATGCCTTACAAAACTAGTAGAGTGGAATTTAAGAAACACATAAACAATATTAAAAAACAAACAAATCTTTCTTATTATATATTAGAAGAAACATGAACAGTGAAAGTGAAACCAACATGAATTTGTATAATATTTTGATGGACATTCATTAAATAAACCATCATCAACCAACAATTCTTCTTCATCATTCGCAGCGCCATCATCGCCGCCATCTACCGAGCGACCATCGCCCTCGCCCTCGCTGCCATCGGCGCGGCACCGTGGCTCGACAGTGGCGCCGCGCTGTCTGTCGCCCGAGGACTGGGTGCTCTTGGACGCGATGAGCACGTACGGGCGACAGATGGGCGCGGAGGCGGCCGCGCACGCGGGCGGTCGTGGATCGACGACGAGTATGGCGGGCGACGGGGTGGCGGTCGTGATCAGTCGCAGTGGCGGCACCTGGTGCTCGGGCCGCTTCCTCACCATGCACAAGCGCAGGCGGAAGAGACTGATGACGCGCAGCCTGCAATCGGACGGCGCCATGCTCGATGATGTCCATCACGGACAAGTGCAGGTGAGCGGGTTCAAAATTCGTTATTTACTGTAGAATCATGTTGAAATTATCGGTCTGCGTTTGCATTTCTCTTGCATTTACCGATTAAATGTTGCCCGATGACGTTGACTATTTGCATTCGCTGGATGAATAATCTTCAAATGCACTAAACAAGTAAATCGTAATGAACATTTTCGAATTGAAATATTTGTCGTTAGCAAACATATTTATCATTTTCCAAAGTGCATCTTATTATATTCTGGCTGTTGAAATATTTTTGGAAATCTTCCAAATATTAATTGAGAGATCGTTTGCGGTTTAACTTTTTTTAAAACTTTGTTTTAACTTAATTTTTTAAATACTCAACCAAACAAATTCCCACCATTTTTTTTCCAAGAACACCCTTTAAAGAACAATTTATAACACGGAAATTCCAATAATTTCTATTATTATTTAAACACAAAACGCGTCCATCCACGTCAACATCTATGTCAAAATATTCTGCATTCTGCACGCAGCGTCAATTAATATTTTAATTAGTCCCCGTGCGCCTACACCATTCTGCAGAGTGCTCTTCTGCAGCAGCCATGCACATATCGCGGCATTCGATTAATTATTTCCATTGGCATATCGATGACGACAATGTCGACGTTTCGGCAAACGAACACACCGCAAACACGGTAATCCCATGAGCTGGTTAAATTATATTTACATTCGGCGATTAATTTAACTACAATTCGTATTATTACATATCCGCCAAATATGAAAACATAATGAAAACAAACAAACAATTTTTCAATATAGATTTTTCTAAATCATATTGTATATTATAGCGCGAGTTCCCCAGGGAAGCGTACTAGGCCCCGTGCTGCTCATGATTTATACTATTGACTCGAAATATTCGAGAAGTTTGCATTTTTTTAATGAAAATGGATAAATATGCAATTTTGTTGATTTTTTATCGAATAAAACTATTCTCTTTTGTAATTGGATTATTTTTCGAACCAAACAGGGCAATTTTATTAACACTGGTAATACGAAATCTGTATTTTCGATACAATTCGAATTGCATATTATTGATGTATATTTTAGATGAATTATGATTACGTTGTGCATCAAATAATAATATGCAAATTACGTGGATTACGTTGACTATTACACAAATGATTAATATATACAACAAATATTCCAAAAACATGTCAAAATAGTCTGCAATTCAGCGATGAAATAGATGATATATAAATCTGCAAAATATAGTTTTCAAATGTATATTTAATTGAGTTTTATTTGAAATTTGAGTGAAATTGTATTATACCGGACGTGTATTAATTTTTATAGATTCGCCTGCGAAAAGCCATCATCTAAATCGTTCGTGTATGAATGATATCGTAATTCTTCTTCCCCCTGGCTGCGATAATTAAAATTTCAACGAACTTTAACGAATAGTAATTCAATTATTTCCGCTCTGTAATTAGCAGACAATCAGATTCTTATCGGAGCAATTAGCGAAGGCCGACGCTTTATTTGCAATTAAATATCTGTGCTGTATCGAAAGAAGTAATAGCTTTTAATGGCAAAAGTAGTACAAAACTAAAATTTATTTTCAATTATATTTTTGCATTTAGGCAATTTATATTATTTTTGTACAATATTTTTAGGGAATGTTCCTAAAGGATGGGGCTTTTGCACAATATATTTATTATATTTTTAAATTTGCAATAACATGTCGAAAAAAAATCATAACTTTCATAGAAAAAGACGATTTTTCAGACGTTTTTTCGAGGAAGCTAGTGAAAAAAAATACGAAAACAATTTGACCGTTCCATAGCTAGACATCTTGTCCACAACTAGTAAAAATGGTGTAATTTAATTTGATTTGGTTTAATAGTTGGGCTAACGTTAGTAAACCCTTGCAATCAAACATGAAATTACTTGATTTGGGCCACTTTTGGCCGAGCGTAGTGTAAGGAATTCATAATAGATGGTGCTGGTTTACTAATACATTTGTTATGAAGTATATCTACGTATCCATATGGACCTAATGTATTGTTTGCAATAGCAGTGTACTTTATTCAAAGTGTGATCAAATTATATAAATTAAATAGTGTATTTCTGCATAATATTATAAAAAAAACTAAATTTCAGACGCTGATCTTAATTGTAGTCAATTAAAATACATTTAGAACTTAATAATTCAGTCAGTTTAACAGCTGTTGATCGACATACTCCAAATTGAAAATAAAACATATTTAAATCAGTTATTTCAAAGAAAATCAATAAATCATCTCAACACTTCTTCCATTTCCATACAGCGAATCTTAGATCGTTGCGGTTTATGGGCCTTCAATGCATTCACATTGGAGACGGTAGCCGGTGGACGTTCACTGCCAGTCCTCTGTGTCCACCTCTTCCACTGGTACGGTCTTCTCGAACATTTCCGGCTGGACGTCGTCCGTGTCTGGAAATTATTCAGTGAGCAAAACTATCGTCATAATTCCCATCAGTACCTCTTTGCTATCCTTCTAAATAAATGTAAAATAACAAAGGACCTAGTATAGTACCTTGTAATAGAACACCCCCCTCATATAGAGGCAACATTTTATTTTTTCATAAATCTGGTTTTTCATCTATATATTTGAGCTGTTGAAAAAAAAATCTGAATTAGAAGATGTTTAGCTTTTACTATAAACAACTTGACCAATAATTTCCCAATTCTTCTAGCATTAATTGAACAAGGATACCACAGTACAAATCCATACCATAATTCAATTCACGCGACGGATGTTACACAAGCGATGCATTGCTTTCTGCAAGAAGATAAGGTCCGTTCTTAAGCGTTTAATCGTTCGCATTGTAATTACTTAAGATAATCTTGAACAGATTCGACGGCACGTGACTCCCGTGGAGATAATGGCCGCCCTGATAGGGGCGGTCGCCCACGACCTTGATCATCCGGGCGTCAATCAGCACTTCCTCATATCAACTTCCAATCATCTTGCCATTTTATACGAAGTAAGTTGCGATTGGAGGAGATCGAAATGTTTCGTCATTTTGTAGATTTGGAGATAATGTGAATTTATCTAGAATAGTTAGAGTGTTGAGGAGTGTTTTATTTTGCAGAATCGATCGGTTTTGGAGAATCATCATTGGAGGTCAGCTCTGGGGTGCCTACTGGAGAGCGGCGTCGCTGATCAAGTGGTCGCCCATCGACCCGACCTCGAAGTACAAATACGAGAATTAATTTTAGCTACGGATATTAATAGGCAACAAGAATTTCTCACTAAATTTCGAGTAAGAACTGTTTTTATTCTTGCGCAGACTTCTTTGTGATACCTAATTTTCTAATGTAACTTCAGCAACACTTAGATGAAGATACGCTCGACTTGACCATCGCGGAAAATCGCCAATTCATTCTGCAAATCGCGCTCAAATGTGCGGACATATCGAACCCAACGCGGCCGTGGGACATCTCGCACAAGTGGAGCCTGAAAGTTTGCGACGAATTTTTCCGGCAGGGCAACTTTGAACGCAAACTCAACTTACCGGTCACATCGATCTGCGACCAACAAAGTACCTCCGTCGCCAAAATTCAATCAGGTACTAAAACTCGTACCGAATCATTCCTAACAATGAAATATCGTAACGAAATGTAGGTTTCTTCAAGTTCGTTGTTACCCCACTCTTTTCCGAATGGCACCGATTCTGCGCATCCGCTCTATCCACGCACATGATGCGCCAACTCGACACGAACCGACAACGTTGGGAGACGCAAGAGCAAGTCGAAGAAGCCGCTCGAGCTGCGGCAGCTGTGTCCGATTCGGGCGAATTAAGCGATGAGCCTGTATCGGACGTTGTTATCAGCGAAGATGAAGACGCTACCAGAAAAGACAGCACCGGAACAACTGGAAGCGCCGTGGGTGTGGAATTTATGTCGCCACCGACATTATCGAGGTAACTTGATACCTTGCATTTTGCTTGTTTAGCAGCAGTCGTACCTATAGACTTAAATATTCTAATTATTGTATTTATTAATTTGTAATATCATATTGAAAAAATAAAATAAAAAACTACCGAGGTCTTCGGATACAATTCAAAGTTTCACGATTTGCTGTTGTGATCAGGGAGTCGGGCAGACGTCAATCCTTGGCTGTTCCCGCGCTCAGTCATGCCCTGGGCGCTCGTCGTCACTCCGTCCCCGTCAACCTGGACCCGTTATCACCCGCATCCACGGCACCGCCCGCCTCCGCCCACGTATCACCCGTGGCGGGTCCTTTGCCACGCACCATCTACAGGCGGGAAAGTTTACCAGCTGGACGCGGAATGCCCACGGTGGCCAGAACAAGCCCTGTGCCCAGCGAAGGTAGCCGGATAAGTGGCGGCTTACGCGAAGAGGAAGAGATGTCGTTCGGCCGTTTCGGTGGCAGTCGAGGTGGCAGTATCGGGAGTATGGTGTCTAGTAGTCCGGGTGGTAGTGGCGTGCTTTATAGGTACGCTTTATTTAATCTTTGAAACTCGGGTGTGTATTTTTGTTTTTTAAGCAGTGCCATGGAGGATGATCTAACTGCCGATGATCCAGACCGTCCTTTGAGTGCTGAGAATCTTCTGCCAGAGCCGAGTATAGTATCAATGACCGCTGCCAGTTACATAGTACCAGTTGGTCGAATGTCCAGCATTCTTCAAAGTACGCCAGCTGCGCATGTCATACCATCAGCCAGAGACAGGGCACTCACCAGACAGCAAACCTTCCCACCTCCACAGCCGTACGTGAGAGTAAGATACATGAGCGCTACGGCCGAGATGAGTACCTGCAAAGAAACTGTACACGAAGGTAACAATCATACATTCAAAAATATTAATAATTTTTGTTGCAAACTAAACGAATTCTTTCGCAGACGACAGCCGCTCTACATCCCCAACACACTCCCATACATCTTCGCACACCCCATCACCCATACCACCATCAACCGCTCGTCATCCACACCCGCACACCCTATCTCTAACCGCCCCCACCTGCACCGCAATAGCACCACCAACATACCACATTCCTTCAATAGCCGTGCTCAGTCCCACCACCATGAAAGCAACAGCCTCACCGCCGCAGATCGTTTTATCTGAAGGAACACCTCCAGCGACAAATCAAACGGCCACAACGATGTTTGCCGCGGAGAGCGCGGTCGGTGGTAAAAGAGAACAGCCTGAGCAAAGCGGCGGTGGAAGAGTGAAGTTGGTTAAATTAGTAGGGGAAAAGGAGAATGTGGACCCGAGGCGGTTTGCGGGCGTTGGATCAGCTGTACGTGGCTGAGGTTCGATGATTTCATTGGTGGAATTGATGGTGGGATTTTTGTTGTAGAATTTGTCGAAGCGGCGTAGTTCAGCGCCACTCAATTTGCCAATCATCCAAATTGCAGATGAGAAGGGTGGTAATGGTATAACGCTTTCTGCTGGCAGAGGCTTGTACTCAACGTCTTCTACAGGAGCTGCACCTGTTGACGCGCAACGAGTTCTTAGGCGCGGCTCTGTACCAATCGAATTCATCAGCAAATACAGTAATTATACAAATACTATGTGATCAGTAAAGGGCAGTTTTGTATAGGAAGGTGAAATTTTGAGTATTTTATATATAGTGGAATTATTATTATTATTAGTTGAGTTTTATTTAGGGTATGTTTCATATATGTAATAAGTTAATAACATTGATTATCTTCTTCTCCTCTAATCACTGAAATTTAATCTCAGAAATAGATGACGAAACGAGTTCGACAACAACATCTTCCAGCAAAACAACGGCCACCACGACTATACAACCCCCCGTAGAACATCCTTATGCTCTTTGGCGACACGAACAGCGACGCGGTTCCGCTCCATCCGATCTACCCCCACCAGGACCACACACCACCGGTGCGGCCTCGGAGCGGAAAGATATGTTACTACTCACACGCCATACCAGCTTAAATGGGAAACACCGCAGGGGCCCGGTTGGGGGGAATGGTGCGACAGGAGGAAATGGTGAATATTCGAAAAAAGAAATTTTCGATATTTTTATTTATTAGTAAAGAAAAGAAAATAAATTAAGTTACTGTTATTTCCAATCCATATCTAGTTAAATCGAAATATATAAGATATGGTATTTAGATGATTGGTCATAGCAATCCAAATAGAATAAAATAAAAGAAACAGCAATGTAATACTTAAAAAATAGGAAAAAATAATTTAAAAAGAAATCAAAGTTCTATACCTTATATAATAATTCAGCATTAATTACGTATATGTTATGATTTGATTACATCACTTTAAATATTTTTTGATTTCATATTCAAATGTTTTAAATTTCAAATGTCAGTTAGTTGCGTTGGATTTGTCTTTGGTAAGAAGACTCTTAGCTTTGTGATTGGTAGCTAATGTTTTCGAGTATTTATTTATTGTTGCAGTATTTGCAGTTTGTACAGCACACTCTTTTTGTCAATCTTTATTACTATGATTTTCTGCGCAATTACCGCAGGTTGTCCTGTTTGTACATTTAGTCGTTTTGTGAAATGAATTTTCGTTAATATATATATATTTTTATTGTTTCAGGTGGTAAAAAGCAGCCGTTGCGCAGACGCAGCTCAGGCGGGCCTGAGACCGTTTGCCTAGCGGAGGTGATGTCGAGCGGCGGTGAGGGCGTGAACGCCGCAGGCAATTTGGCCCGTCTGCTGCGACAGCGGCGCGGCACAGTGGACGTGGGCGTGCTGGCCGCTGCCGCTGCGGCGGCCGCCGCCGCCGCCGCTGCTGGAACACATGGCGGTCCTGAGGACGTGACGCTGCTGGCTCGGCGTCGCGGCTCGCTGCCCATCGAGGTGCTATCTGTCGGCAATTCAGGTGAATACAAAACGCACATTTTTTTGGAAAGCATAGGATGGCGCCACTTACTCTACATACTTACTTCTTGTCTTCTGCGCAGTATTTTGACGGTTGCCTCAAATCAGCTACAATCATCGTCATAATAATCAGTACCAATGTCATCGTCATCATCAGCCGTTGCGTGAGTTCAACGACCGGCCGTCACGCTTTACTGTCAACGTCAATGTGTCATCGCCAGAACTAAATGACAACCGCCCGTAATATGGACCAACTGAAGCGTAAATCTATACAAAGCTGGCGATTGAATCAAATCGATTAAAAAATCAATCAAACAAACATATAATTACGCGACTAAAATTCAAATTTGAGAATTTTTAATCCAATTGATTTTACGTACCGTATCTAAAAATCGACTGACGCAGCGTCATTTCATCCCATATACAGGGCGTTCCATTTAATACACAATACGGCAATTATTTATTATATTAAGTTGGTTATAGATTTTGAAGAGAAGTACAATTTTGAAGAAAAGTACAATGTTTTATATCACAGTTAACAGTTAATCGTGATATAAAACCTTGTACTTTTATTTCTCTTCCCTATTATATTAAAGTTGAGACATTTTACTTCAAATACAACTTAGCCACTTTGTGACAACTGAACGATTGAATCGAGCGGGGCGCTTAAATGGACCACCCTGTATAAATCCACTAGTTTTATATAATCATCATCGGTATGGTAGAGCGCCCTATAATCTCTAATTAACAAATAATATGATAACGTAGTCTTCTTCTAACCGTTTCTAGTTTGTGTAAATCCCATATGTTATATTATGATAACGTGACGTCATAGTTAGGAAGATGCCGTCTCTTAGGGGCGTAGGTCGTACACACAAGTGGCCGTCTTTACTGGAGTCTGATCGATGTATTTGTCAGACCCGAAAACCGGACAACAACAAGCCAAATAATCATTATAATATATATATATATATATCTCGTGTGCGTGTGCGTGTTTGATATAGTATTTAAAACAAATATATTGCCCAATTGTCGAGTAGGAAAAGTCGTACTTTTTAGGGACTTTATCGTCCACAGTTGTGCAAAATTGTACAATTGATTTCTCTATTTTGCTCGGCGAATAAATGGTGATATTTAAACTTTGGCGATATATTCGGATTTTCAATAAAAAAAATAATTTAATCACGCTTCGGTGTGCAATAAAACGTAAATCAATTCAATAATTTTGCAGAAATTTTGTGAACAAAATAAGCATAATCTATAATAGATAGGTAACTCGTTCGTTTATTTAAATTACTGTTACATTTTATTCGTATACATTTCTAAAATTAACAGTAATTTTTCTAATATCATAATTGAAGGGTACAAAATTATTTTAATTGATATTTTATCGAACTAACGCTTAGGATTATATATTTTTTATTTCATTTTAAAAAATGCGTTGATGCAATTAATTAGCAATAGCAATCTTTTCGATTTGCAAATTACATTTTGATTTACGAATTATTTTTTATTGTACATTTTATTTTTTATTGTACCTGTTTATTTTCTTGTTATAGACTAAGTGGTGCCCTTTCGTAAACTAGTTAGTCTTAAAATATTCTAGACTTATGTTGCGTATATATATATATATACAAATAATTAGATAGTTAAAATATTTATAAACGATATTCCAAAAAAAAATGGTAAGAGAAAGGTTGCTCATAATAATATTTAATAAAACAAGAAAAAGAAAAAAAAAACGATAAAATCAAATCAAGTGTTCATAAGGTTTGTACTGCAATCGAATTTAGTTTTTGTAAAACGTAGTAGTTTGGTTTTAATTATTAAGTTATTATCGTTATCATGTTATTTATATAATTATATATTAAACTAAAATACGTGTAATCAATCGCTCTTCGAATAAATGTAACAAAGTCAATGTGGAAGAAAAAAACTGGACTAGATATAATCGTAAAGAAAGCGGCGAATTTGTCGATAGTCTGGAACAAATTTCAAATGAAATTCTGCCAAGGAAGTCTTCTGTAACGGCGATTTTTAAGCTTGGATATTTTTAAATCGAAAATGTACCCGGGCTAAATGTCGACGGTGTAATCAGTATTTAAGTTTAAAGTAAATATATATTAGGTAGTTCTGTGATCTTTCCATTTAAATTTGTACGTAAATTTCTCAATTAACAACTTACTCGGGATTTAACAACACATAAAAAACTAAGCGGACTCGAGTCTTTGGATTGAGATTTTTCGTTGTTATTTCTTGAAGTAAACGGTCTTAGAATTGACATACTCAGTAATTGTTGAGTGTTTTAATTTATTAGCTGTGTAAATGTGAAATAATAGTTGTAGAGCAGTCTCTCGTCAAATATGAATCCCCCCCCAAAAAAAAACAATATAATCGCACCGAAATGAAAGTAATAGAAACGTATAATGTCTTAAAATATAATATTAGAGAATTGTTGGAACAGTATATCTATGATAAAGTACATCTACATAAGAACTTAGCAATTTAGATTAGTTATTCTACAAAATGTATCTCTCTGACCAACCAAAATTGCGTTTTCTCTTCAATTTGGATCATTTTAAGGTGACAAGAAAAGAAAATCTATACCAATATGCTCTTATTTTTCGATAATATTATATATTTGAATTATACACGTTTGTACACATATATTATATATATAATGTAAACAGTATCCCTTCTAAATATTTATAAAAAGATAAGTAATTTAGAAAATAGTAACGGCAAAGAATTAGAAATAAAATCTTATGTCCCCCAAAGTTGTTCAGGGTGCTCTAAAAATTCCATGTCAGACTATTATGTGCGCTAAATTTACAATTTTAAGTGGAACACCTTGTATATTTACCGAGTTCAATATTATGGAAAATTATGCGCAATTAATTTATCAACTTCTTTTTTAAGTCCTCAATTAAAATTGCTAATTTAATTATTTGAGTATAATGCAAATGAAAGAGCGCATAATGGTTTGACTGGAAATTGCTGGGCCACGCTGTATATTCTAACAGAAATAACCGATTTGAAAAACTGTAAAAAAACAAACTACACGAACAGGGTTTATACAAAACACACACACACACACAAAACAATTGGCAACAAAATAGCGGATGGTGTTTCCGAAATAAGACTGCTTAGAAAGGGCGATGACGGGCGTGAGGTATTATTGCGAAACTGTACCAATTAATTGTACAATTTCACATGTTATTGTCGCGGATACTAAGACTGGTGCTTGTATCTTTCGGCGGTAATTGAATCTTATATTGAAATAAAATACTATGTTACGCTTATATATAAAATCGATAATGAAATTTCCGAGTTGAACTTTTTTTGGGAGGTCCCCCAAAAAAACTCATCTAGTGTGAAAAAAAAATGGTTAAATAAAAAAAAAATTCATGTTTTCTAAATTAATTCCCAGTTTCCGTATCTTTACATCTCCTCTCGCCAATAAATAATAAAATATTAAATGTTAATTGAAATAAAAAGAAAATCTATATTTATAAACAATTATTACATATTACATATTAGATTTTTTAGGTATTTTTATTTATTTAATTACATTTATAATATATTATTACACATTTTTTAAACTGAAACAATTTTTTAGATATTTTTAAATTTATTTAAATACAATTATAATACATCGTTACATATTTTTTTAACTTATGTCAATTTTTTAGCTTCCTTCAATGCACTATCTTCCGTCTTAATTTGATCTCGAAGAATCAACAATAATCCGAAAATAATGAAACTAATGCCGGTCCACCAGAGAAGGGACGTGACCTCTTGGAAGATCAATATTCCTACGATTGCCTGAAAATCGATAATATAAATGAAATAAGCGAATCTGGGTTGATTAATTCAATTATACTGAAAGGATGTAATTTGTCGCGGCGCTTATTACAGTCGCTACCAAACTGGAATTGGCACTCTGCAAGGCTTTTACATATAAAGTCCATACATTTGCATTGCAAATTAACATTGAAACGAAGAAGAATACCCGCAATATTGTATTTTCCTGCAAAATATTTAAAAAAATAGCTTTAAGTTTTATTTTTTTTAAATCAATGGTACGATTCTGGTTGAGAATAGCTGAATAGGAATAATGATTTAGTGCATGTTCCACGCATATATGAAGTTGCCTACTCTCAAGGGGTGCTAACATTGCCATATATTCGAGCGCATCAATCAGCTGACCTTAGTCAGGTCTTTAATACCTACTATTAAGACTTACTTTGACACATGGACAAATAAAAATATATATTTTACTTAATTTATCAATTATTTAGCTAGAATATTCAAATCAATTGCAAACATTTTTAGTGGCAACCATGTCATGCAGTTTTAGTTGCTTATATTAATTCCCTTTCTCTATCCGGCTATTCTCAGCCGGAATCGTACCAATTATATGAACTGCCTGATAGATTGAAATTAAAAAATTCAAAATTTTCACAAAATTATAAAACATTCAAATATAAAAACAAAAACAATGTAATCAAATCATAATATAAAAGTAATACCAAGTAATTAATGCTGAATTATTATAAAAGCTATAGAACATTGTTTTTTATTTTTTCAATTTTTTTTTATATTATATTGCTGTTTTCTAGTATTATTCTATTTGGATACTACGGCCAATCATTTAAATACTATCTTATTTATAGCCAAAAACTGAAACTATATTATAATATATCTATTTATATTTAACCTAGACGATATTTCCTTTTACCAGGATTGTCTGATTAGAAATGACAATTATAAACTTCATTTTTTTAAATATTATAATCTTTTTTTTTACTAATAAAACTTTCTTTATAATAATTTTTCTTTTAAGCTTTATTGAGTAGTAAGTACACTAAGTAGCTTGCTACCTCTATCGTAGGCAACCCAGACAACTTCCCGAACAAACTGGCTGCAGCTGCGCAACTACCTGACAGGACAGCATAATGCGCTCTGCTACCCATTATCGTTACTATTACAAGAAGTTCCGCTCGTGCCAGTCAGCAAACAACATTCCCCGCAAGAATCTCGCGCGGCCTCAACACTCCCTCCGACCAACAAAAAATCGACAGAAAACTCGCCCGGAAGCGCGCACAAGTGACGTGCAAACAAACCCGGCCCGCTATCAGCGACAACGCGATGACTGATAAAACCACTACAGCCGCCACTTGATTGCGCCTATATGTCAGTCGAGGAGGCGAATTGATCGTGGCACGGGCTACTTGATTGACGGAGATCAGCTGATACGCGTTCCAATTCGTTTTGGGTTTTTTTTTATCGGCGCTAGTTTCTTGTTTCGTGCTTCCGGGGGGGTGGGGGGCGTCCGTTAGTGCGCTGCGCGCAACATTGCCGATTGTGCAAGAGGAGCGAAGAATGTCGCGAAGGGGCAAACGCCAACATAAACAGCGTGTAAACGTAATGTAAATGCACGCACCGGACCTAATCTATGCACCGTTCACCTGCGGTGGTATATAACAATGAGCGGCTCCGTGCAGATTTACCGCAACATTGAATTATTGGGTGCGATTCTGGCTGAGAATTGCCCGGCGGATACCGAAACGGAGAATAAATATAGGCAACTGGAACTACACGATAAAAAGCCCTAGAAGTTTTTAATATTCGAGCTGCGCAATTGATAACATGTTAAATTATGTGAAATCTATGTAAATTGAAAATATCCATGCGTCAAATTAAATGTTAATAGTAAGTATTAAGGGTCCGTAGGTCAGCTCGAACATCTGACAACCTGGAGAGTAGGCAACTTTGTATACACATCTGTATCGCGCTGAACACGCACTAAAGCATTGTCCCTATTCAACAATTCTCAGCCAGAATCGTACCCACTATCCGCGATACCCGCGCTACATTATGTAGTTTTTTAAGTGATAATAGAAGATGAAGCACAAACTCGGATTACGTAGCCGTTAACGACTCGTCAATCTACCCACGAATAGGTAACGAAAATTTAATCGAAACCATAGAAAAATGTCTTTAGTTAACTTTAAATTCGATAATTATATCTTCTACGGCAAGAACAAGTTTTTCTACACCTCCATTTCATATTAATTAAAGTGACCTAATCTGGTAAAAACTATTACTCCGTGCTATCAGCTCGTTACAATATTTTTTAAATTATTTTTATATATATATTTTTTTAATCGACACTCGGTATCTTCGAAATTCCAACCTTCTAAACCAATAAATACTAACTATATAGTTAGTATTCATTGCTCTAAACTATTTGGCATTTCGAAAACTACGCTCCCATCATCAGTTGCGCAACCATCACGCAAATAACACACCTTACCGAAATTTACCACTATATTTATAAAATCTCGTAAGATTCTAATCTAGACTTAACAATGCGAGAAGAGTTCAATTTTAATTACGCACATAATAGGACAAATCTTTCACTTTTGTTGTTTTGTTGCAGCTAATACGGTACTGTGCAAAGAACGTCTGTAAAAAAATATCTTAAGAAGATTTGTGTCCATCTTTAATAATGCGTTTTTGTTCCCATTGTTGAATTGAATTCGAAAGGATTCCCCTTTACCTTTTTTTTAATACACTTACCATAGATCCGGTAATTACACGATTTTTATATTGCCACTGTAATTAACAAAAATTAACACAACTGCTCATTTGACTGTTTTTTTATACGTTTTATTTCGTTTTATTACAGAGCCGTAGTTAGGACTGTAGTTACTTTCGATTGCCATGATTAACAAACCTTGTTCATAAATTTGTAATTTATTCCCAGACTTATTATTTACATCGATTGTATGATTAAAACGATGCTACGTACATTTTTCATAATTGGATAATTGTTATATTATCTTGTAGATTTTTTTAATTGATTGGCCCACGGAAAGTATGTTTGTTTAATTACCAGCCACTGAATTTTATTGCTAACTTTTTTTATCTAATCTCTTACTCAAGTTCCTCTTAAGAAGAAGAACTAGAACGCATTCCGCTCCCAATGTGTTAATAAATTTTTTTTGCTCGTTTTTACAATAAATAAATAATTTTGCAAACTAAATTAATTAATAAGTTATCGATTGCAATTCTTTTCTTCGTATGTAAAGTTTTTTATTTCTTCTCGAATAGTCTTTGCTGGAATTACGAACGTTATTTATCTCGTGATAAATGAATTCCTCAAATAATGATGTTCACAAAAATAAAATTTATTAAAATCTAAGATTAAATTATCTCTATTACGAGCCATGAACTAGATTGCAATTATCATTGAGGTTTCACTTAAATTGCACTCTTTTAGTGCATTATATATATATTTTTTTATTTATATATTATAATTATTTTTTATAATATATAAAACATAGAAAAATATCTTTTAGTCCAGTTGTAATCATTATTTCAATCTGATTTTTCTTTGCCAGATACACCGGGTAGACCACATCTCAACACCCCATGCTCTCCTCCGCCTATCCCCCACCCTTAATCTCACCCTTTATCACCCACTGAACGTCACTCCCATTTGTTCCCGCAACGAAACACACACCACGATCATGGATCACGCCGATCTAATTTCCGAAATGCCCCGGGTGGAGCAAATGGCAACGCAGGAGCGTCTGTTGCTCGCCCGCCGCCAACGAATGCAACAGCTCAAAGTCTGGCAACAGCGCGAAAAGGAGTACCAACGCAAACCGCCCCGGCAACAGAAAAGTACCAAACCCGGCATCATCTTTAACGATAGCGTTGTGTTAATTGAAAGTGCCGCTAGAAATGACATCGATGAAGGTAGTTTGTTAAATTGTACCCCCGGTATATATTTTTTTGTGGAATATTTCTGATATACAAACATTTCTATATTTTTTTGCTTAAAAGATATTTTCAGTCTTTATTTCTATAACAATGCTTTTTAATTTTTTATTTATTTATTAGTTAATTAAATTGTACACCTTGTATTTTTTTCTACTACATAGATTTATATTTATTTCTGTAACTTAGAGGGTAATTTCGGTCTTTGATGCTGTAACAGTAGATTTCATTGCCCCCAAAAATGTTTCGGATGTGTAAACATATAAACTACAAGAAACTTTATGAAACTTTAATTAGTTTCAGCCCTGAAGGATACGAGGATTACGTTAAATCCATTAAATATATAGCGCTAGAGCCTGCGGGAAACGCGTACAGTTACTTTTGTTGACTTCTAATTTCTTTGTTGATTTACGATCGAAAATCTACATGAATTTTATGTGCTTAATTTAATTAAACTCGTGGCAATATAAAATTCATTTTTCGTTCAATTTATTTCTTTGATTTATTTTCTTTTAATTTATTCTTTTTCCAAATTTCTTTGAAGAAAAGAAAATATATTTTTTTTACAGTACGAAGGCTATTGATGAAAGGTGTAAATCCGGACTCTTGTAACGAAGATGGCCTGACGGCCCTACACCAATGTTGCATCGATAACAACGAGGCCATGCTTCTCTTACTCTTGGAATATGACGCGAATATAAACGCCGAAGATAGTGAAAAGTGGACACCTCTTCATGCAGCCGCTACTTGCGGTCATCTTGAATTAGTGCGGTGAGTGATGTGTATTGGTGAGGAAATAATTTCTTCAGTGATTGTAAAAAAATCTTCGGGTTAATGTAATAGAAGCTGCGGATTCATTGATTGATATATTTGACCTAAATGTTGTTCAATAATTTTTTTTTAACAAAAATAATTGTATTTTTTGATATTTTAGCTATTTATGTGAAAAATAAACGAAATAGTTTTTGTTATATTAAGCGGCAACAAATTCCTTTATAATTCACCAAATTGATAACAAAACGATTTTTTAAATACCACCTTGATTGATTGATAATAAATCATTATACTTATAATCCTTAAAAAATAAGATTTTCGTTGATCGTCGAAAAATAATCTATTTTACTTTTCGTATTTTTAGCTGTCTTAAATGACCGTAAAATTAAATTTTAACGTAACATACGTTAGATTCAAATGACGTTTTATTTATGTTTGTTTTTAGCGAAATCGGCTATAAATGCTCGTGTAAATAATTTACTGTAATAATTATTTTAGCAAACACAAAATGCACTAACTAAAAAAAGTGCAAATATTTTTTTGTTCGATAATTTTTTTCTGGTATTTTTGTTGAAATTTCTAAAAATAGTTTTTTTTGTAATGATTTAATTTTACGTAGGCTTAATTTATGCTTGCTTATCCTGAAATTTAATTTATTCCGGCGCTAAAATTATAAATCCCCAAATACACATTCACTTAAAATTCTATAAATTCGCTTACTCTTAAAATTAGTACAAAACAAACATCCCTGTACCCTGAATTTTTCTCTATACCCTGAAAAATCTGAATTTTTCAAGCTGCTTTAATAAAAATAATTGATTAAATTTAAAAAAAAAAACACACTAACTTCTTAGTTTGCAAAAGGAAATCATTTGTTCTTTTTTTTTGTGGACATTAGAATTCTGATCACTCGCAATGCGAATTTATTGGCTGTTAATGCCGATGGCAATATGCCGTACGACATTTGCGAGGATGAGACTGTTCTGGATCACATCGAGGGTGAGATGGCGCGGCGAGGCGTCACGCAACGTCTCATAGATGACACCCGGGCGCGAACGGAATCGCTCATGCTCGAGGACATGAAGCGCCGAGTCGCCGCCAGCGTGGACTTGGAATATTACGATGCTCAAGGAGCTACTCCGGTTAGTAATGTCTTTATCTCTTGCATTTGAACCATTCTTTAGTTTGGATGAAAATTAAATAAAAAATCGTATTCATTTGATTTTTTTTTGGTGAATTTAAAATGATTTAAAAGATAAACTAAACTATTTTTGATAAGGTGATAAACTAAGCTGTTTCGGTGATTAATATTTATACGGTATTTGTGCAAACGATTTCTGACGGCATTATTTTATCTCTAATTTTTGTAGAAATTGCCATAAATCATCATTTTCGTCAATTCAGGTTACTTATAAAAAATCTACGAATTAGTTTATCTATAATAGACAATTTTTTACTGGGGTTTTTATACAGGCAATCCCCGTATAACACGGTTCTAAAAGTTAGGTTCCTAAAGAAAATCCGTGTTATGTGAATTCGTGTTATACGAAACATGGTACAAAAAATAGTTTAACACGTGCATATTTGGATATTCTAATATTAAAAGTAAAATAAAAAATACTTTTTTTGCATTGAAACGTGTATTCGTTTATTGTGTATGATTTAACTTGAAAAAGAATAGAAAAAAAATTTTTTTTGTAAAGCTATTGTGTGTTAAAACCAAAATTCTCGGACCGTGTTATACGGGGTTTGCCTGTATCTTACACGGTACCGATCTACAGATCGGTAAAATGTTTGGGTTATTTTCTTATCGCAATTATTTAATTAATCGGCTTTTTTATAGATTCGTAAATATTAAATTAAATAATTGCGATTTTTTTTCTATTAATACACGTTTTGATTAAAAAAAATCAAATATGGTAGTATGAAAAAAAAAAGTTTTTATCCTCCCGCAGCTTCATATAGCGGCTGCCAATGGATACATATCAGTAGCGGAGTTTCTATTGAACCAGAAGGTTAGAACCGACGTGAAAGATAAAGATGATTGGCAACCAGCGCACGCCGCTGCCTGTTGGGGCCATGTACGTACAAAATTTCAATCAATTTTCAATCGAAAAATCTAAAAAATATATTTTATTTTGCGCAGTTGGAAGTGCTCGAACTGCTCGTACAATTCAACGCTGATTTAGATGCGAAAAATAAACACGACGAACGACCCGAAGGTAAATAAATCAAAAAAAAAAAAACCATTCATAAATAATTAAAAAAATAATTGTATAGCAATCGCGATTGGTGACGGAGGTATTTTATTTACTGGACAAGAAATAATGTTTTTTCGCAGATATTTGCGAAGATCGAGAACTGAAAGAGCGCATCAGTCAGTTAAAGGTCGAACAGGAGACGCGACTGAAGGCGCAGGCGCACAAAAATAAACAGGTCAAACGCTCGCAGAGCTCCAGCAATCCGAGGACGCACTCTGTGCGAAGGACGTCCATACGGGATAAAGAACTCACCACGAAACGGGACGCTGTTGAAGAAGCGCGCATTTGGAGCAGGCAAAATGAGCAGGTCAGTTATATTTGTCGCTTGGATCGTTTTTTTTTCTCTTGTGGGAATATTCACATGACGCGAATTTAGGGAAAGCTCATTAAACATTCATCATCTGCCCGATATTAATATGGACGAGCTTTTGTACCCGCAACGTTTCTGTTTGCATATTTTTGTCATCCTCAATCCCCTGCAATATAACAAAAATTACTAAAACTAAATTTTATAGGTGAAAGAAAAATTTATGATTTAAAAATATATATAACTAGTATAATAAAAAAAAATCCATTGCTTTTGGCTTGCGATTCATTGCGATTAAATAATAGGCCTATGAAATGAAATGAATAATTTATATATTAGCGATGAAATTACTTTCAGCCTAGAAAATCGTATAAAAAATTAAACCACGCTCAATTTTATTACCATTCGACAATTAGTGATATAAAAGAGCTCGTAATAAAGTCTTACGCAATTAGTAGAAGAAATTAAATGGAAGATCAAATTTTATATTTAAAAAACAGCTTTTTTTACACTCAAATACAGAGTGTTGTAATTAATATATGGTCTTGATTTTGAAGATTGTATAATTTTAAATTTGCTTCTACTTGAACTTAAAATTTATTATAAATTAAATTCTTTTGTGACAAAATTAATTGCGTACGCTGCAGTTGTAGAAAACAGTTTGGTAATCTAAAAATAAAAAATAATACTTTTTGTGACGCTCAGTATAATCTAGTTTTGGTTGGAGGTTCGTACGTCCAAATAATCGCAATTAATGTGCGAATCACTTATTTCGTATGATTGAGCATTTAGGATAGTTCTTCATGCACTTTGCCTCATCTACATGCGCCATAACATTATAGCGTAGCGATTTATTTACTTCTTCCGCTTATTGTTTTGATTAACTTCGATAACACAATGAAAAAATGCCAATTTTATTTTGGCCGGTCTTATTCGGATTGTCCATAAAACATCCCTCGATTACGTATTTTAAAAAAGCCGCGATGTATTTTATAAAACAATGTAAAATCGATGCGACATCTTTGGCTTATTGCAAAAGAGGCATCTTCGCAACCCAATCGAAAAAGTGAGTTATTATTCGGTAGTTTATATCTTTACGCAATTCTCGTTATGATAATATATTTGGACAGCGATGGTCGTAACAAACGTATGTATAACGTTACGGTCAATGCGAAGAATTCTTCGAGTGAAATTCGTCCTGTCTGTTATTGTTTTATACGTTCGGATTCGCTTTTAGACGCAGTCGTGAATGATTTGCGGTAAGCGCCGCATGTTTCGTACTATCCGAAAGAACGGTCTTTTACGTTGTTGTTTTTGTTATTGATTTTCGAAGAAGACAAATTATTTATTACTGCGCCAACTGTGAGCCTAGTTTTGTGATTTTTTGTATGCTAAACTTATCGCAACTATGAAGTTTAGGAAAAGTAATGCGGTGATCTTAACTTCGTTCAAAGTAAGAAGTTTTTTATTATTTTTTTATTAAATAACATAAACGATGCCACTTATTATGTTAATTTAACGTCTCTGTGGATGGTTTCTTTAAATCTTTTGGGAAGTGTTTTTTTTTTCATACAATTTTTAATTTAGTTAAAATTTGTTAAAGATTTAAAAATAGGTAAAATATCAGATAATTCGCGTTAGTATAATTTTTATTATTTCGGTTTTTTTTTGTACCCAAAGTTGGTGAGTTCAATGTTTTTTTTTTTTTTTTTGAAAATTAGTTTTGATTAATTTGGCAATGATTTAGTTTAAACTGAATTATGAATTTATGTAGAATTTTGAAAATTTTTAATATTTATTTCGTGAAATGAGCGGGCTATAGAAGTCATAAAGCGAGACGATAAATAATACAAAGAAGTGAAGAACCACTGGTTTATTTAATGAACAGATTGTATACGATACATAGCAATTTCGATGTGAAATTAATGTTTTGTACGTTTTGAAATATCTTTTATATGTTCAGTGTATCAAGTTATAATTACGTTGTATTTCAACAAATTTTTATAAGTGAAGCGTAACGCGAAGAAGCGTTTTCTTTGCCGTTCTTTTAGTTTTGTAGGAGATAGTTACAAAATCGTAGTTTATTAATAAAAGTGCTATATGTCTGTTAACATATGTTACCGTTTTAAGTCTTAAAGAAACTAATTCTACACTAAATTAAAATTTTAATTATGTTTAATAGTGGTAAATATGATGTTTCTAATAATCAAAATCCAGTGCTAAAATCAATTTTGATAATCATCACTTTAAAAGTAAGAATTGTTTATTTATAATATTTTTTCAAATGAAAAATTGTTTGTTATTTCATTTACGAATTAGCATATTTCCACAATTTAAAACAAATATAAAAGCACCTACTTTTCTATATATATAAAAAAAAAAATGTCACCCTATTCGCAGGGCATCGACGCTGACGATAACAAGCACAACACCCGCCTCCCCCCCACCCAGCCCCAATCCCTACCCCCCCACCAGAACGGCCTCCCCACTCCCACCACTTCCCCGTCCGGCCACCAATCCCTCCCACCACCGAATACTAACACTAACAGTGGCGCCACCATCCGACCGAACAGTCTTACGAGTGCCACGCAAGCGCAACCGACGTCACAATCGTCGCCGCAGCAACATCGACATCCGGGTATCGAGAATCGACGGGCGCCAGAAGGAAAAGACAACGAACCGACCAATGTACCGGGCAATGGGGTGGTGGT
Organism: Leptodirus hochenwartii; assembly: GCA_947310635.1. NCBI lineage: Eukaryota > Metazoa > Arthropoda > Insecta > Coleoptera > Leiodidae > Leptodirus > Leptodirus hochenwartii. The sequence continues at coordinate 393,009 of OX371183.1, read as the reverse complement.
GAAGTATTCACCGTCCGGTAGCGGGGGAAGGGGCGATGGCAGTGGGGGACACACGTCACCGGATGTTAATGGTGAGTGGACAGAAATTCGGAACAATTTTATAACGCTCGCTAAGAGATGGCGCTGTCAGAACAGATAATTTATTCCAAATATAAGAGATGTCGTTATTGATCGAAATATAGTTTATTATAAAATCAATAGAGATGGCTAAATTAGCGAAAAAATATCCATATTGGTTAGCAGGTAAGGTGACGGTGGTTCATGTGGTGGTAACGATCAATGGTAACGGAACGTTGGCGGATCTTAAGAAGCAGCGCGCGCAGATCCGCAGTACTAACGGTGACGTGAGCGGCTTGAGTTCGCCAATAGCTAGCATCACGGATGTTAGCGGCAACAGTATGATTCTTCCGAATAACGATTTGCGCCGATTCACCGGCAATACAGCCGATGAAAATATGGCATATAGTAAACCGAAACGGTGCTGTATAATTATGTAATTTACATATGGAAGAAAACGAAAGCCGAAATTTCGCGCTTTTGTTTGAAACACGAAACTTCACATTAAATTAATTCGTTTCCAAGCTATTCGTGAAGACGTTATGCGATAAAATATTTAGAAACGCATTTAAACAAGTCTTACCTCAAAATTACGGTCTTGTAAAGGCAACACAACTTTCTACTATATCGTCCATAGAAGTGATAATTATAATCAAAATAATAATTTATTTTTGAAAAAGGTGCAGTTTTGTACTGAGCAGCTAATTTTATCAAATACAATCTAAAATCTTAGATTTGTTGGGTGATTCAAATTAATCAGATTTTGCATTTAGATTGATCGTTTTTTTTTATTGCACATCGGAAATAACGGTGTGCCTATCTTTATTATTGTGTTTGGAAATCTATTTCCGTACTTCATCGAAATGTATATATTATTATATTTTACGCAAATAGGATTTTTTTTGCAATACAGCAAGCTCAATTTTAATTATTTCTACTTCCACTTTATTTACATTTTACAATTTATTTTGGTTTTAATAAATATATTACAATTGTCATCCCTCAAGAAATACTAAAGCGTTTATTCCATATTTTATATACGTACTGTATATAAACATTTTTAATGAATATACAAAAAGAATATTTTTCTTCCTATTTTTTTTTGTAATTTTTTACTTAGCCGTATTTTGCCATTTTTTTAAAACAATATTAGACATATATACAGGGTGATAAAATCAGTCTTTGTAGTATACTGAATGCCCCCGGAAATAATCAATATTAATTAAATAACTTATTCACAATGAAAAGTCTACAAAAAAAAAATCCGCACAGAAATAGTTTATAGATTAGTAAAATTAGTTAAAAAATACGTGATCAAACTAAGAAAAAAACGAAATACCTTAGGTACATATCTAAATCGTAAGCAATAATAGCTATTTTATCTATTACGAGCTAAAAGTAGTTTAAGAGCAGCAATGGCACTTCGCTCGAGATGCATACAACATATTTTTTTGTAATACAGAAAAGGTCTATAAAACAATCCATTCGGAACAAATGGGCAAATATTACAGCGATTGTAGGAAAAAAAAACATTTTTTTAGATGTTTTAAAGTTTAATATATAATATATAAATGTTGAAAATAATATTAATTACGAAGCTAAAGTTTTGAAATTTTAACTGCCTTACAATAATTTTGATTGAAAAAAACTTCCATTTTTTTTAATAAAATAAAAAATGAAATAATTCCACGTCAAAATAAGACTGTGCTCTCCTTAAATAAATATGATATTTTAAAATAAATCTTGATTCGCATTATCTATTTAGAACATCTATTAATTTAGTAGACGATTACTTTCCTGTTGTAAAATCCTCTTTTGCAATATAATGTATTATAAAATCGTACTTCTATATTTTGTAAATCTATTTTACAATTATTTATTTATTTTTATGTAACTTCACATTCCAATAAAATGTGATACGTTTATTAAAACAAATTGTGGCTGAATAAATCTTCAGTTGTTACTATTAATTTTTAAAGTACTAATTTGGTATGAAATACGTAAAGTCGTGTTATTTTTAGGTGTACAATAGTTTTAATTAATATTTACAATTTTTTTGCAATGAATTGTTGGTAAAGTCTTAAAGAATGAGTATTATTGATATTATTTATTCCTTCTTAGGTTTCCTTTTTTGTAAATATATTTATATCTATTGTATATGTTCTTTTCGCTGTTGTAATAAACTAAAAAAAAAAAAAAACGGTTTACGCACCGAGATTAAATTAAGATGGTAAAAGTCGTGCCTGAATAAAGTAATTTATACGTTTAATTGTAAACAATCATTGTATAAGGAATTAATTAAATACAAATTGTTTCGAAAGCTTTGCGCTTTCGTGCGGAATTATTTCACCCTTTTGAAATGGTAGTTAGTTAAAGAGTCCGCAATCCTAAAGATTGGTTGGAAACAGCACGCCATGCCGATCTATCCTGAGCTAATCCCTTCATCTCCCTATAGCTATTCATCTCAACGTCTTCAACTATCTGACTCACATACTCCAATCTAGGCCTACCTACCCCTCTCTTTCCCTCCACCCTACCTTCTATGATCAATTGCATAATCCCCCCATGCCTAAGAATATGCCCTACTAATCTGTCTCTCCTACGCTGTAACACTCTCCAAATACTTCTCTTCTCCCCTACTAACTCTAGTACAGCTTCATTTGTTACTTTATCTTCCCAACCAATCCTCATCATCCTCCTATAACACCACATTTCAAGTGCTTCTAATCTACGCTTCTCTTCCTTTCCTATAGTCCACGCCTCACACCCGTACAGTGCTACACTCCAAACATATACCTTCAGTAATCTTTTTCTAATACCCAAGTCAATATTTGATCTTAAAATCTGTTCTTTTTCTACGAATGCCTTCCTACCCTGTGCTATCCTACACTTTATATCTACCTTGCTTCGATTATCTTTTGTGATTCTACTGCCTAAATAACAAAAATCTGACACTTCTTCGATTCTATTATCTCCTATTGTGATCCTCATTTTTCTACTGCATTCCTTTTTGTCACACCTCATCACTTTAGTTTTACCTATATTTATTTTCATGTTAAAATCCCTAGTCAATACTGCCTGCATACCATTCAATACCCTTTCTAAATTCTTTTCGCTTTCTTCCAATATAGCTATATCGTCGGCGAATCTCAGCATATATATTTTCTCTCCCTGTACATTCACACCTACACTATACTCTTCTTTTACTTTGTTTATTGCATCTTCTATATATAGATTAAATAATAACGGTGAAAGTGTACATCCCTGCCGAACTCCCTTCCCTAAGTGTTTAAGTGAAGTGGTAAGTGTTTGAAAAATGTGCAGGTCCTTAAGGTACCGGTAGTGCAATTTGCACACTTATTTTTTTGCGATAAAATTAAAAGAAATTCGCCATTTTTATTTTCATCGAAAAAATTGTATGAATAATAAGATATTTTTTTATAGTCGTAGAAAGCTGGATTTTTTGGAAGGTAAAATAATTTTAAAAGACAAGTTTGAACCATTGTAAGTAGTTTTTTAAACATTTATTAACAAAAAGAACGCTACAATTGTCCAATTCAACAGAAATCTATATTATAAAAATTCAATTTATAGCCAAATATATAAGTTGAGCAATTTTCAATTTTAAAAAATACATTAGAGGCTGACAATTAAATAAACATACAAATTTTAGTGCGCTTTCAAAATATCCCGTATAGAAAATTAAAAACTACAACAAATGAATATTTAATAATAATTAAAATATATCACACTAGTACCAAAACACCATTATTTAAATTGGAAATATATATTTTTTAAGATACATCACAAATTTACATCTACAAAAAAAAATCTATTTCAGTTGCACATAATATTCGTAAACTAGAATTATTATTTAAAAAACCACATGACGTTTTATTGGCATTACTTACAAAAAAAAAATGTTTACAAACTTGGACGGTTTATTATCGCTTTATTATATTATATTACGATTCTACTTATAATCTTTAGGATTATCATTTCAAAAAATATTCCATGACATTAATCACAAACATAATTAAAACCGGCAATTTTTATTTATATATTGTAATAATCATACTTGCACTATCACTATTCGTACATGATTACGAAATTTAAGTCAGATAGCATATCTGACTTAAATCTAACAGCATGTTTATGTCTGGTATATATATTTTTAATAGTGTCCGCTCAGTTATTACGAAATAATATGCGAATTTAACAGTGATTACTAGTTTAAAAGGTTGTTTTAACTCGCTAATTGACAAGATAATAAATTCTCTTCAAGTGCCGTTCTTCAATTTATGCTTTATATTAACGCAAAGTGCAAATATTTCCGTGTCAAAAAAGTGACGATTGCTTTGCTATTTGTAATCGGCGTGCTATTAAAGTGACAATTGTGTTAATTTCGATTACTCTCCAAACAGTTCCAGAATGGATACTGTAAATGGAGTAAGCGACTCTCAACTGGCGACAAAGCTAAGCTCTTGATCTTCGTCGAACATGTTGAGGGCGTCTTCAGGCGTGGAATAATGTCCCATTTTATCTATAGCAATATATATTATTAGATTTATAGTTCGATAAAATATATAATATAAAATAAATATAGGTAAAACTAAAGTGATGAGGTGTGACAAAAAGGAATGCAGTAGAAAAATGAGGATCACAATAGGAGATAATAGAATCGAAGAAGTGTCAGATTTTTGTTATTTAGGCAGTAGAATCACAAAAGATAATCGAAGCAAGGTAGATATAAAGTGTAGGATAGCACAGGGTAGGAAGGCATTCGTAGAAAAAGAACAGATTTTAAGATCAAATATTGACTTGGGTATTAGAAAAAGATTACTGAAGGTATATGTTTGGAGTGTAGCACTGTACGGGTGTGAGGCGTGGACTATAGGAAAGGAAGAGAAGCGTAGATTAGAAGCACTTGAAATGTGGTGTTATAGGAGGATGATGAGGATTGGTTGGGAAGATAAAGTAACAAATGAAGCTGTACTAGAGTTAGTAGGGGAGAAGAGAAGTATTTGGAGAGTGTTACAACGTAGGAGAGACAGATTAGTAGGGCATATTCTTAGGCATGGGGGGATTATGCAATTGATCATAGAAGGTAGAGTGGAGGGAAAGAGAGGGGTAGGTAGGCCTAGATTGGAGTATGTGAGTCAGATAGTTGAAGACGTTGAGATGAATAGCTATAGGGAGATGAAGGGATTAGCTCAGGATAGATCGGCATGGCGTGCTGTTTCCAACCAATCTTTAGGATTGCGGACTCTTTAACTAACTAGTTCGATATATACCAAACAAAAAAATATTGACTGATATTTCGTTTGGAAATATCGTTTTACTTTTTTGAAATAATTCGTTGTAAATATTAATTTATCGAAGATGTTAAAATCAAATTCAATCCGTAGGGTAAAGATTTATATTTATATACTAATAAAAAATACAATAAAAATATTTGCTATAAAGGTATGTACAGACAAGCACATAGTTTGTTTAATTATACGGTTATAATTTTTTTTTTGTGGAATGTGTTCAAGTGTTTAATTAATTTGATCGCTTATTGAAATGGGGTGTTTTAAAATTAAATTAATTTGATTTAGTAAGAAGTTGCTAGAAATAACAAACTAATTTGCTAAATCACGTAATGACTATCAAAAACATAATGAGGTATTAGCATTTAGTTTAATATGCTAAGTACGCGGTAAAAGAAATTGAGCAAATTAATTTTTAAAAAATCATATTTTTTAAATTAATTGGAATGTCATAAAATAAAATTCAGCAAAAATTAAATATTGAAAAGTACAAAACAAAATTTTCTTATCACGAAACATTAATTTGTTTCCAATAATTTGGAAACGTACAATCCAGTTTCGCGTATAATCCTGTTTGTCGTAGTAAAATTATTTAATCAGAACAAACAATTGGTTAACCTAGCTGCCTATAAAATAGGTATGTTTATACTGAGTGTTCACTTCAAATAGTACATAAAATTAAAATTGTACTTCCATATAAAAGTTAAAAAATTGCTACTTTAAAATCTATCACAAAGTCTATTCTATATTAAGACATTAATATTAGTGTCATTTGTTTTTGTTGGAATTGGGATGTTTAAAGGAAGTAGATGATATTTCAAAAATATTTGATACACTATAAATGACGTACAATTGATGCTACGCCATTGAAAAAACACAAAACTACCGCTACCGTTAATTTTTTCGAGTGGCTCAGGTTAAATCAACTAAATTAAAGATCCTTCTCTACTAAAGCCCCCTTGCCACCACTATCACCACCACCACCATTCTTCTCAACCGAACCATAATGTTTACAACTATCACCACTCTCAATAGGCGGCCCATCACCAGCCGCCCCTTGCCAACGCTGTGGCCCCGGCACCCGCTCCTCATTACCTTTCCTCCGCAACTGCAGCAGCCACTGTACGAACACGTGCACCAGGCACGCTATCAGCGCGGCTATGCCGAAAATGCGAAACGTCATCGGGCCGCCGTAACTGTCGTATAAAGAGCCGCCGATGAACGAGCCCATACTTACGCCGACACCCTCGAAAACAGCACCCACCAAACCCTGAAAGCACGCAGTCACTTTAGCGAGCTCCACAAGGGTGCATTGTGTACCTATACTATTTATAGGGTGTATGATTTTCTTATATAAAAGAACACATAGGAACGTGTTTTAGTCCAGGTTTGCTTCGAGGTGAAATACATGGACCAAGGCTATTTATGCTGTACATAAAGGATTTTCCCTAAAGAGTTCCACAAGGGTGTATAGTACAGGGCTATACTATTTTACAGGTGTATAATTTTTTTTTTATATATATATAAACAAACAGGGACGTATTTTAATCCAGGTTTCTTCCAGTTTCAATGCTTGCACCACTGTTACTTATGGTGTACATAAATAATTTTCTTGTAAAGAGTTCTACGAGGGTGTATAGTTGAACCTATGCTATTTTGTATGTCTATAAATGGTTTTTTAATATAAAAACGAACAAGGACGTGTTTTAGGAACGGTTTCTTCAATGTTCAATGCTATTTATGGTGTACACAAATGATTCGGCATGTTTATTTACCTGTACGGTAGTTTCCGTGCCCGGACGAGCCACAATGCTCGCGTACGAAGCCATCGCCGAGTAAAACAAACCGAAGGTCAGGCCATTTGTCAACTCCACCGGCAGAATCCACCAAGGATTTGTAATCACCGAATACAAAATATATCTCACGCCAATCACAACTAGTATAAGGCTCATAGCGTGGACATGACCTGAAATAAAAAATGCGTAAATCAACCCGCGCGAAAATGAACGAAATAATTGTGGAGTACGGTACCGATTCGCTTCAGTATTTTTCCGCTAAGGAAAAACAGCGGCAATTCGCCGCCCAGACATTGCACGGCCATGACGATACCCTGTAAGGTTTTCACCCGCGCCACCGCCTCGCAACTGTAGATCTTAGCCAGGTCCTCCAGCAGCCAGAATAGGAAGTTCCATATAAGGCCCGTGCAAATGCCGACGAAAATACACCAAGATATAAACACGAGGATGCGGATGTCGACCAGAAGTTGACTGACGTCGCGTAAAATGGACGCAGATAGATTTTTTTGGGAATGCTACAATTGCGTAGAAGAGGCCGTCGAAGGGTTTTAGAAAAATGATAAAAATAAATGCGCTTCGCGTTTTATTTTTTGTATCGCCACTATAGAAAAAGCGTGTAATATAATGTTGACCTTTGCAATGATTAATCGAAAGTCTATTCAATGTCTAATACACTTGGAACGTTTAAAAAATAACAATAAATATTATTTAAACTTACCTTTTTTTTATTATTAATTCAAATGTATAAAAAATCCGATAAATGCATATTTTTTGGCCCTAGTGTTTTTATTAATATTTAAAAAATAAATTACCAGTATTTTAAACGACGCCAAGAAGTCCAAAACCAGCAAAACTACAGCCAGATAAAATGTCAGTGTATAGTCTTTCTTGGAATCACTGTCACTGTAACTATCTACCAAAAAGCCAGCGATAATGGAAAATACGCCCCAACCTAACGCCCCAAATGACCGTTGCTTACCGTATTTATCAGGTCTATCCTCTAAAATAAAAAAACACGTACGATAAACTACGATTTTTCATTTAATTGATTTTTGGCACAATCGTATGGATTATCCAGTGCAAACAATTTTTTTTCTACCTAACATATCGAAACAAATCGCATCACCAACACTAACAACAATCGCTTGGCAAACCCACCCGAGTATCATCAAACCCAAAAACAACCAAAACTGATATAAACCAGTCACTTCGTTGTCCGGTATACTCGGTTGCCTAACGATAGCATTCATACGTTCACTTTGACAGTTGACATCGCACATTGCCACGATTTTCGACGCTGGCGTCGGACACGTTGGATATCTAACAATTAATGCAGCGAATCAAAAATGTATGGCTTAATTTTTATGTTTTTATAAAACTACTACCTAACAATTCCATCGGGTAAAGTAACATTTTCTATTTTAAATAAAAGGCAATTGTTTCGAATTTGCCACGTATGATCTAAAGGCACATGCGCAGTGAATTCAAAAATTTTAGGATGCTCAGTCAGGTACTGATTTGCCTTCCAAAATGTCCCCACTGTGTTGTAATCGTTTGCGCGCAAAGGACATTTTAACTGCAAATAAATTATTTTTAGCTGCAGACTTATTGTAAATCGTATATAAAGCTGTATACATTAAAATAAACAAAGATACGCAAGGTATGTTAATATTATAGACAATACGTCGTGAACAGCTCACTGAGCTAATAAAATAACTCACTCGGCGTTCAATTAATTGATAAAGAATTAACCAAACATTCTACGCTATTTATAGTTCTAAATTACAATGTATGAAATATGAGAGTTTTACAAATAGAGATTAAATCATTGTAACAAACTATAGCATAATTCATTTTTTAACTTTAACTAGCAGAATTTTTTATACAAAAAATATATTATCTGGCATTATCTGATAATTAATACCTTCGCCCATTTATTTATCGAAACTATGAAAATTATTTACGATTTAATAATCATAAATTAATTTACGACTATTTTATGGACAGTTCATATCGAAATATAATCTTTATTCCACTCGACGAGTTTATTAAATATCGATTTATTTACCTATAAAATAAATGTCTGTTTGCTAATTCTTCAATAACTTCCTGTCTTTATTTACAAAATATTATATACATATAATATAAAAATATTATATATATATATATATATATATATATTTAATATACCTTACAATCGACCACTCTTTTATCCCCACTCCACGTATCTTTCCCATTACACTCCAGTGGTACGGCACTGCTATCACCCCCACTGTGATTATTCCCCACCACATTCATATGGCACGTGTCCAGAACAGCCTCGCCGTTGTCGCAAGCGAAACGCATGCGCTGTTGCACTTCCACTTCCGGCACGTAATTTATACTTAAAAAGGCGACGGCCGTGAGCAGTTGGAAAGCCAGAAAAATGGCCCTTCGGCACCGATATCGGTCTGATATGGCGCCGAAGAGTGGTTTGGCCACCATACCGCAAATCGGGAGGATTGTGTATATAATGCCCACGATGGAGGAGCTGAAACCGAGCTGGCGGGCGTAGACAGACATAAAAGGGACAACTGGGGCGGTACCTATGGGATTTTAATGGCTATTATATTTAAACGTCTGCTTATAGTATATCACATCAATTGCGCCAGTAAAATGTATATTTAAATTTTTTTACAAATTCATATGAATTTGCCGCTCGTTTCAATGTCACGAAGTGAAATATTCTATTTTCCACCAATGGCAGATCTACTCGTGTCTGTCACATATAAGGCGGGAAAATTCAAATACAACGCTTCAAACCATAAAATTTACAATAAATTTGAATACATTATCAATACGTCAACACAATTCGTTATTTTTTTCATTAACATGAATGAATGATACATCAGCAGTATTTAAATTTCACCCGTGCAAATTTCACAATAAATAAATTACTTGTAATCAGCAATACTATCAATATTATATATTTGTACGTAGGGAAATAATATTTACCAGCATTCCATAGAAAGAAATGCGCCTTCATAGGCAAGAATTTCTTATTAATACCGAATCGACCCATTTCGCAGTGCAATTATAAATCTTAATTTCTAATGTCGTAACACACTATTTCATAATCTTTGATAATATAAAGAGGTGAATTATGTAAAATGGTACGTTTAGGACTTTATGCACTAATTAATTTCATTTGAGCGGACCACGGACAACTTTATTCCATCAAACAATACAATAAACTAATTTACAATTTGTGTTTGTACAAATATCTGGATCCGATTTCTAGACATGTGCCATAATTATTGCATATCTCACAAACTAAACATCACATATTTCAATATATATATATATATGTGTTAGGCAACATTCAATACACATACACACAATCATTTATGATTATATACGAATCAAACGCTATAATTAGCTTTTTATGCCCTCTATATATATACCAGAAATTTTCAAGCATTAAAATATTTTAGAAACAATATTTATTACCACTTTTGGCCATAAGCACAATAAGGGGATACATAAACCATTATAGTAGTTCAAATGAAGCCGCTTTAAATTATACAGTGTGCACATTTTTGTATTATTTGCGTGTTTACATAAAGCGTAGCATATTTATTTGCTCTAATTCGATCCTTGAATAGAAACCAAAACATTCCAAATCGATAATTATTTATATGACAATGTAATTAATAAAACAGTAATTGCATTAGAGCATCCAGTTTACAATATGATTTATCACATTTAACGAGAGCAATTTATTCTACAATGAATGTGTTGGAATTGTTGGCGTACTTATTATTAAGTAAGTATAGCTTTCACTGCTGCTCCTTTAAATTTCTTAAAGTAGTGTAGATCAACAAAATTGCCAATTATAATTTGTTCTTCCGATATATGACATCTTTTTAGTTACAGTGTTGTTAAATTCACGTGGCCACGCCTCTAAAGTACTGGAACTCAGTGACAAGTTCGTAGAGGTGCGACGAGATGGCAGCTTATGGTTGGTCATGTTCTACGCGCCCTGGTGTGGCCATTGCAAACGACTCGAGCCAGTTTGGGGGCATGTCGCCCAGGCACTCGCCCGCACCAACGTCCGTGTTGGAAAGGTAATTAAAAAAAAAAATGGAAAAGGAAATTTACGATCGATTTTAGGTGGATTGTACGAGATTCACGAGCGTGGCCGGTGCGTTCGGTGTGAACGGCTTTCCTACCATTAAATTCGTCAAGGGCGATCTGGATTACACTTTCCACGGTGATCGCAATCGCGACGAGATCCTTGCGTTCGCACTGCGCATGAGCGGGCCACCAGTGCAACAACTCACGCGAGCGGACAGCATGGAGGCAGTGCGAGCGCGACATGCGCTGTTCTTTATGTACGTCGGCGAGTCGGGCATGCACCGTGACAGCGGCGGCGATGGTGATGCCAAAGAGAACACGGCGGGTCCTCTGTGGCATGCGTACTATGCGGTTGCGCAACGCTTCCAAGCGCACGGTTCGTTCTACGCAGCTAGCACGGACATCGCGCGCCAACATGTCGATCTAAGTGACGCCGATTTACCCGCCGTGTACGTTTACAAAGAGAGTCTGCATTATTTCTACCCAGGTTCGTTATTTGATTTGTCCGTCCGCACGACTGCGCCAAAAATAAATATTCGCTTATTTTTTAGTGGAATCTGGCACGAATGAATGGGACGTCGAACAATTGAACACTACCATGCACAATTGGATAAATGAGGAGCGATTCGATACGTTCCCGAAGATAACTCGTGGAAATTTGCATCAGCTGGTGTTAACGCGAAAGTATCTCGTGCTCGCGGTCGTCGAAGAAAATAAACTGAACGAAATCGCGCCGGAAATGGTCGAATTTAGAGATATTGTGGAATCTGTCATAAGGTAAACACAACAATCGCCTGGATTAAAAAAAAAAAACATTATATACAGGGTGTGCAATTTAAATAATATGTCCATTTAGTATTTTATTATTATATTGCTGATTAGAAACGTATTTTTATCAGGAAAAGAAGAGATAAGTATCATCGCAATTTCCAATTTGGTTGGGTGGGGAATCCAGAGCTAGCTAATAGCATAGCGATGGCAGTGTTGCCGTTACCCTATCTACTTGTCTTAAACTCGACGACAAACCATCATTACGTCCCCGAAGACGATCCCGCGCAACTAACGCCGGAAGCCATCGACGCTTTCCTCGAAAGTGTTCTAGATCAAAGCATTCCGGTAAACTTAATCAAATTATTTCGATACGATTCCGGCTGAGAATAGCCGGGGATAGGGTAAGGAAAATAAATATATAATGCGCTCGAAAATCTGACAACCATGTGAGTAGGCAATTTCGTAAACACATCTGTATCGCGGACAACACACACTAAATTATTGTCCTTATTCAGCTATTCTCAGCCAAAATCGTACCATTGTTTCATTAATGCACGCGTCATTATTAATGTCAAATTAGGCGTATGGTGGCGATGGAGTCTTCACGCGTATTTATCGAATGTATTTCGAGGCTAGGACTTCGTTAGGTGACATGTGGAGAGGGAATCCGGTCCTGACTACCGTTCTATTTGGACTACCGTTTGGCTTCTTGACACTTATCATATATTCTATATTCTGTTCGGATATAATGGATGCTGATGAAGATGAAGAAGGTACGTTTGAGTTGTTTTGTGTATATGAGACGATGTGTTATAAATGTTTGTGCTTTTTTAGAAGCGCTTCTGCACGAAAAGAGAGAGTAGAAGCTTGGATTTGGATTTATTCTAGTCATTTTTACCGAATCTACATTATAGTTTACGTTGTTAAAGGAATTTCAGCAGTACCCTCATTTACCATGATATCGTGTACAGGTAGGTACATAAACCATCAAAATTTCAGTTGCCAATATTATCTTTTTGAATGCTTAAAGATTGCAAATTTGCGTTTTTAAAGGGTGCGCTTGAAATATTTTTATAGTACAAATTCATTATTTCCTGGTTGATATGTCTATTCAAAAAAACACGCAACAAAAACCTTTTATATACAATTAAACATACGAGGATCACATACAATTATGGATTATGTTATAAGATTTATTTAAATTAGAATACATAAAGCATAAATAGAATTAAATATTCAAAAAAGCTACTACTACGTCGGTAGGCTTAATAATTATTAGTAACGTGTGAAAATTCAGTATTATTTGAGTAAGTTATAATAAATTGTAAGATCTGTCATATCAAAAGTCTTCATCATCAGAATCCAGTGCGGCCCTCCGTCTGTCAAATTTGACGGACGTCTTGTTCTGCGGCATTTGCGCATTGACGTTTTCTAAAATCTTAATAAAACCCATTTCGTCGATTTTACCGCGGATTTGACCCGATTTGGCCATATTAATGAGCATATTTTCGATCATTTGGCCTTTTTCTGGCTTCCCCAGCGATAGAGTATTCACTACAATCAAATTTATTCATTTACTTTTGCAATAAACGATGTATCCCAATTGGGAATCAATGGAACACTCTGTATACTGTCAGTATGGTTAGTCTGGTTGCACGTATATATATATATATATATATACCTATCAATTATCTGGCGCAAAATTAATTAAAAAGTGGATATCGCCCCTTGTGGTGAAAGGGGCGATAACCACTTTTTAGTTTTATTATTAAAAATTATATTAATTTATATAATAAATATTTAAGCATCGTACATCTGGCTCTGGCTGATTGATCCAGGATTTGCGATAGAATTGAATTTTTAACATCCTCTTGGGCTTTGATCTCTTGGGCTTGTTGTTGCTGTTGCTCGCTACTATCACCCTTAAACGATATAAACCGGTTTATCGTGAATTACGAATTTATTTCGCTATGTCACCTTGCTGAATTGATTTTGCATCTGCGTTAGCCGTTGTTTGCGGATCGCTTCTAATTCTGGATCGGCCATTTTACGATCGAATTATCTAACTTCACTTTAAGAATTGTAAAAGTATTTTATCGACAATTGGGCTTGAAAATTTGAAAATACTCCGCCGACTATGGCAGGCGTATTGCGAAAAACATAACCTCAAATGAACTAATTATATGATTGTTAATATTATTAAAAAAATTGAATAATATCGGGATGTGTGATAATTATATATTTCTTATTATAATGATAATATGTTGAAAATTATTATAAATTCTGGCTAGAATTGCTACGTACGGATATTAATATAATAGACGTTCCGCAATACAGTTTCGTATATGAAGTTGCCTACTCTCAGCTGGCACTAAGGTAGATGGATATTTAACGTTTCAAAGACCAGGCTTATGGAGATACTAGGTCATATCTTTAAAAACTATTGGTAAAAAGATTAATCTTTACAATATTACACTGTATTACACATATTAAACGCACTTGAGCTGAAACAAAGTAACTGATTAACTACACATTTTACTTCAACATGTTTTTATTTTACAATTCATCCAAATAGAAACTAATACAAGAGAATACTATTTACAATCATATTTCAAGTAGAACCTATTGTTTATATTAAGATCATTTCTCAAGAACACCAAATATAATCACATTTAATTCAAATAATTATATATTATATATTTTATTTTATTTCACTTATTTAAATAATTCTTTTGTATGTATGAAAATAGACATACTACATAATCAATTTACAATAGTTAATAAATAGCAAAGTGCAAATATTTTCTAAAAATTTACAGATAAAAAATTAAATGAACACGTATAATAAATATTTATAAAAGAAAATAATGTCGTTGAATATGTAAAATTATGAATAATTGCAATTAATTTTCTACCGCAATTAATTTTCAATATTTAAAAAATAGCGTAAATTAGATAATTATTAAATAAATAAATATATTATTACATCTTTGGTTAAACTACAATTAAAAAATAAATATTGCGAATAAAATAAAATAGTGATGTGGTTTAGTTTACTAGTATAATAATTTTACCAAAATTTTATATATTAGTTAAAAAATAATAATAAATGACAGGTACACGAAGTATATATATTTAAAATCAGTTTGAAATATTAAATTGCTTCATACCAAACTGAAAGGTTTAATTTGTTTATTTTATGGGATTTTAGATTTAAAAATTATTTATAATCGTAATGGCCAAACAATTTTAGATTTAACTGCAAAATAAATAATACAGCTAAGTTTAGCTAAAATCAGTCTAGCATCTAAAATGATCTATTTCTCTAAAGTAACTCTTATTTAATTGAAACATTGCTATTTTATCAAAATTTCACTAATTCCGCGTAACTTGCGTTATTTCAACAAACAAAAATTACAATAAACAGAATTTCTTTATACTGCGAAAATAATATATACAAGAAATAACATTTTTAGTGCTTCTTTTTACTAAAATCACAGCACCACAAATAAAACTATCACAAACAGAAGAATAACCGATAAAACGATAATTGCAGTCCATTGGCGACGATCTGAATTATAAGAAAATAAAAAATATTATTTTTTACAAAATTCATTTACGAAATAATCAAATTACCATTCGAAAGATGCAAAACTTTGCCGACCTTTTTCATTGTCGCGTCCAATTTCGATTCAGTGTGATCTAATTCTGCTCCAAAATCTTCTAGCATACTAAAAAAAAACATCAAATTCTAACCTCAAATAACAATCTTTTCTAATTAAAAATGATTTTTTTGGGGGCTATCGATATATTTCCTTCTAAAAATAATATATTACCCCGCTTGTTCGTCGATTTCAACCCCAATTCCTCTACTGACAGTTTTCAATTGTCCCAGGCCGGCCCCAATAGCCTCGAGCTGTTCATCCTGCGCGTGCAACATACTGTCTCGTTGCTCATGCGCGTTGAGATGTTGCGGTTGAAATTGACGTTGTGGGCTGTCCAATTCGTTCTCCAACTTACTGTACCTGAATTTTTGTCTCCAATATCAATATTTTCGCGAGACATAATCAAAAAATTACATTTTTTTTTGGTTAAGAGAAATTACCTTGTGGTGCCATGTTGACCGCCACCACTGGTTGGTCCTATACCAGCCAGTGGTAGAACACGAACTGGGCTTTGTTCCAGTAAAGGCTAGAGATAATAATTATTTTTTTTAATTCGGATTTTATTTTTAATTTCTCTCACCTGTCTTGCAGTGCGATCTTTATCTTTGATCCTATTCATACTGATTTTATCTTTCATAGTCTGGAAATCGTAATATAAATAAATATACTAGTAAAATAATAAATAAATGTTCAATTTAACTGACCTTAACCTCAACCCGTGTGTTATCAATGAAATGCTTCCTGGTTGTCAATTCTTTATTATCAATTTTGAACTTGTTCGGATTTTTTTCGACAATATCTATGGTGTCCTCCAAGTCCTCTAAATCCCATTCGATACTCCGCAGGGAGTTTTTCAGTTCCGTATTCGTCCAATCAATTTCGTCCTTCGTTATACAGCCCGGATCCTCTTGCAGCTCAATCCAGCGCAAGTAGAGACCTCGGGTCTTGTTCAGCGCTTTAAACACTTCACTGTAAAGCGCAATTTGATGCTACTTTACTATCCATCAACAAACAGCGTGCAGGAATTGATAATCAAAACAAGGGACATAATATGTGCAGTTGGGCCAAACAAAGCGATCCATTGCGATATAAAATCAATGTTCTATGCAAGCGGTAAACGAAAAGAAAACGGCAAAATATCCATCATAACTCGCTTATTAATTGTGTGCTGTCTTACTCTTTAACAACGAAAAATGGATCTTCCAACGTCATGCTATTGTCAATGTTCTTGTAGAGAAATCACGCAGAATTTAAATGAAATGGCGACATAAGGTACACTAGTGTTTATTTTGACCACTTCTTCATTTTTCACTCTAGTCCATTGTTGTCTTCATTTAATATTCATCGATTTATTAATATACGGAACCGTAAAAACTCAACCCTTAATTGAAAGATTAATCAAAACTACGTTTGACAATGTATATGTCATCCTACCTATCAATGAAGAACTAATTTAGCAAACACTTAATATAGACAACCAGCACGTAGTAATTTTAATTTATGAATAAAATAATTTAATAAATAACGATTGATTCTTTATATTTTATAATTAGCTGCACTACAAAAATGAAATAATTATTATTGAGAGTAAAATTTAGTTAGTCGATTATTTGAATCGTTTCAGATAGCGCTGCGTACTTCCTCCACTTCAATTGGATTAATGACGTTTGCATTGACAGCATCTACGTCGGCCATTGCGTCAACATCAATGGCCTTTTCCTGTTGTCGCTGTCAGACAGCATACACCGTAAGTTGTTCTCTTAAATAATCTCGAAAATATTACCTTTTATTACCGAAATATTAAGTAGACTTGCGTGAAAATAACCGTAATAATAAGTTAACTAAGGAGCCTTTGAAAAAATGCCTTGCGAAGCACGTTAATTGCACGTAAATAGTGTGATTCCTTCGAGATACACGTGTGTAAATTTTGAGGTTGATCAACCAATTTGGTTCGTTTGTTAGCCGCATGTTTGCTCGAATGATGAGAAAATACAATTTCTGACACCTCTTGGCAGAATGACTCTTGTTGAGATTTTATACTAATCTGAATATTGAATTTGCTTTAACGGGTTTTCATACGATCCGTAAATGTGCGTAACATGAAAAGTCTTTTAGGTAAATCATGGCGGACGCTTTCGACGACAATTTCGAGGAGGTCCCCACAAATGCGCCCCAAATCGCTGAGCTACCTGAGATTAAATTGTTCCAGAGATGGAGCTGCGACGATGTACAAGTCGATGATATTTCTTTGCAGGTAATTAAAATTTAACAAATTTTAGGAGCCTTAGCAATTTCGATTATAAAATGATGATGTAGTAAACTATTCTGACACCTCTTCAGAATACATCAATGTTGATACAATTTTACTTTAACTCTGATATAGTTACGATTCTGTTTGAGAATAACCAAGAAAATAAATATAGGCAACTAAAACCACACGATGAAAATGCAAGGTTCCAAAAAAAAATATTTTAATATTGTAGCTATCTAGTTAGCTATAATATCGCGGACAACAAGAAACGCTAAATCATTCAGCTATTCTCAGCCAGTATCGTATCCTGATATATCTTAAAAAATTGTTTTACTGTGCTTTTTTTTGTATTTTCGAAGCGTTTCGGTCGATTGTTTGTAGGATTACATCGCTGTGAAAGAGAAGAACGCCAAGTACTTGCCGCATTCTGCCGGCAGATATGCGGCGAAACGTTTCCGTAAGGCTCAATGTCCAATTGTGGAGCGTTTGACGAATTCGCTGATGATGCACGGCCGAAATAACGGTAAGAAACTGATGGCCGTGCGTATTGTCAAGCACGCTTTTGAGATCATTCACTTGATCACCGGCGAAAATCCGCTTCAGGTATGTTTATTGGTTCATTTGCAATACTTTTTACACATTTTGTTTTACCGGTGATTTGATCAAATTAAATTTATGACTCTTGGAACAAACATGTAGAGTTTTTAAATTATTGTAATGATTTTACAATTTTACACGTTTGTTCGAAGAGTCGTAAATTAAATTTGCTAGAAATTCAAAACGCCGTATAAACCCCAATTATACATTTACTCAATGACCAATTAGACCGAATCTCCTCCCATTATTCGATATTAGCTGTAGGTAGATTGTTTATATATAAATAAGCTTTCTGTAATTCGTTTTGCATTTATTGATGATGCTTAATACGCGAATAAATCCTCGTTTTTACCGATGATGTAAAACGTATTTACATTTATGAATTGTATGATGATTTTTTTATAAAATATTTCTGACATCTCTTCTGAACTAAAAACCATGTCGAAAAGAAGCAATAAATCTGAAGTTAAAGTAATATTTAAGCAGAAAAATGTTTTTTTAAATGCGCGAAATATTCAAACAAATAAACGCGTTAGATTTTGGTAACGGCCATAATAAACTCTGGTCCACGTGAGGACAGTACACGCATTGGTCGGGCTGGTACAGTTCGTCGCCAGGCCGTTGACGTGTCGCCATTGCGCCGTGTAAACCAGGCCATTTGGCTATTGTGCACCGGAGCCAGAGAGGCCGCCTTCAGAAACATCAAAACCATCGCCGAATGTTTGGCCGATGAACTTATCAACGCCGCTAAGGTAATTCCTCTTCATTTCCCGTGATTTATAATGCCTTGTCCTATCTAATGCTGTTTTATCGCCAATTTTTTTGGATTTAACAGTTTCGCTTTAGGACAATATTATCGAATGAACTATTTTATGCGTTTTGCATCGATTTTATCGAAAGTTGATGCACTATAACGTAGTTCTACATTTAATATTTCGAAATAAATGCACAAATGAATTCGGTAAATTTTAGGGTTCTTCCAATTCTTATGCAATCAAGAAGAAGGATGAATTGGAACGTGTAGCGAAATCTAACCGTTAAATTATATATATATTTTTTAAATTGCCTCAGTTATATATTGTAAAATAAACCATTTGAATAAAAGAAATTTCCAATGGTGATTTAACTTCTTCAAACAAATATTTTTGACATGTGGGTGCGTTAATAATTAATTCTTCCACCCTGTATATTGTATATTTATTCCCCTTCCTAATGTTTTTAGATTAGTAACAAGTTTCAAACTTGTTTTACATTCTATTTAATATCTTCTGAAAAGAAATTTGACATTTATTTTTTTTCTATACATTATTTGAGGAACACTTTTGGCAGTTATATTAAACATCACTTTACTTCGCAATTTAAAAAATATATCGATTTGTTGATGAATCACGAAGCAAACGAACATGTAAAGGAAGTAATCGAGGAACTTTTGGGCAGTTGCAAATTTAAATCTGATAATGAACATTGGCAACAGCTTTGCGATGAATTCAACGCGAAACGAAATAAAATCGAAGAGTTCCGTGTGAAAAATAGCAAATCGGGAGAAATTCCAATACGTAAGCATTAATTCGCAAAGGATTTTTGAATTATTAAACATTGGTGTGTGTATATTCAGATCCTATTTGCGATTACATGGATAGAAACGTATTTTCCGTTTTGAATGGCATTTTAGAAAGCATGTTGATAAAAGCGAGGGATACTTGTAGTTTAAAGGTTTAAAAATATATATAATCTAGTTGGTCGTCATTTAAACCCATATTTTTCAAATGTAGTATCAAAAAAGTCAATTCAACGCTGTTGATTTTATCGCCGAACAGTTGTGGAATTACAATCCAAATCATCCGGAACGGATGCAAGAATACGTTTCAATACACGACATGCAATGGGCCAAGGAAATCATGATAGCGGCGTAATTAAACTAATGTAGAAACTCGTAACAAACTGCCCTAAGTGTCGCGATATTTTAGACCTCGTCCATTTTTTCCATTCTCGTATGTTTGGAGCAAACATTTTGCCGCGATGAAAATCCAGGCTTATATGAGAGGGTATTGGGCGCGTAAACGCGACGATGTCCAAGAAGTGCGCTTATTTTGGAAGGTACAGTTAATTCGCCATATCGTTTTTGCAATATTCAATTTTTTTGGGGGTAAGGGAAATAATAGAACAATGTTATATATTGCGGTTTAAAACTCGAATAGAAACGTATTTTTCTAAAAAAAAAAAAAAAACTAACATTTAACGGTTTTGATATAAAGCATTATATTTTTATTTATGGGATTTCAACATCTATAAACTATGATTCTTTTACAGGCTCTCAAAAAGGAAAAGGAGCTTGGAATAGCCAAATCAAGCGAATAAGCGTTCACAGCCGATTTAGACGTTTAAATTGTTGGTAATTATAATGTAATAAAAACACTCTTAATTGTAAGAATTGAAGTATATTTAAGGAGCTAAAATTTAACAGTTTTGTACAATTTAGGCGAAATTGGTTGTCCTAATCCAACAGCGAGCTCTTCGGTAGGGTTTTCGCCTTCCGCGGCTATTCTGTACTTACTATTCTGGCTGCGCATATACACTATCTCTAATTCCGGTTCTTTTACTTCATCCGAATTCTCTTTCATCTCTCGTAAAAGTAACTCTCTTAATAAAGGGGGGAATTTAGTAATCCGAGGCATAATTTTTTCCGTACTAGTCGTGGCTGGTTCAAATTTACAATATAGCCCTTCTTGGTCTTTGGGAATTAATTTGTAATCTGTTTTATACGTTGTTGACTCCAGCAGTACCGGTTTTTCGGCTTTTATGCCTCTGAAGGTTTTCTCAACCGAAACTTTAACTTTACGAACGTCCTACAAGAACTGTACGTTAGATATTCGAGTATATAAATCGGAATAGTTGTGTAATATAATTGCGTACATTCATAGAAGGCTTTTCGGGCTCGGCTAACGTTTCAACCATAACAATCTTCAAGTAAGAGGGCTCCGGGTAACGTTCGAAACTACTTCGAACGACGATTCGGCCAACGCCGAAATTCTTTAGGTTCCCTAGCAGTTCCCATATTGTCTTGCCCACGAATGTTGTTGGTTTGCCGATGTATTTATAGGGCATTTTGCTCTATTTTCATTAAATTTAGAAATTATCAAATGGTTGATTAACCAGCCAGTCTTCTTGTTATATAGGCAACCCTTCAATCGTCGGTACGTGAAATTCTACCAACAACTTTTGAATATAAATGATTTATAAGACAATATAATTATTCCGTTCTTATTCGATCTATTTTCAATTGTTTATTTTTGAAATGATTATTTAGATAATCTGAATCCTTTATTTTAATATAATAAAAAATTATTCCCTTATTTGCCTAAGTGGTTGTCAATATTAACCAATTTCACAAATCGCAATTATATCTGTCAATAGACCACATGGTTTTACGGTTTCTAACCTATAAGTTCTTTGAATTGATTTAAGTAAGTTGTGCATTTACTTAAAAAATGGGAAAGTTAAACGTGTCCATATTGCGCTATTTAAGCAACGAAGATTTTCGAGTTTTACTAGCCGTAAGTACAGTCCTGTTGTACAAAACAATTTACAAACGGTTTTATCTAAGAAGCCTTTTTTTCTTAGATTGAAATGGGTATGAAAAATCACGAATTAGTCCCGGGACCTTTGGCTGCGTCCATTGCAAACTTGCAACATGGCGGAGTACATAAACGAATGAGAGAATTGTGCAAACATCGTTTGTTGAGTTACGAACGTGGCAAAAAATGTAAAAAACGAATTTAATTAACAACCACAGTTCGAACATAATAATTCTGTTCTTTCCAGATGATGGTTATCGTCTAACAAATACCGGCTACGATTATTTGGCGCTTAAGGCATTAACTAAACGCGGTTCCGTATCCTCATTCGGCAATCAAATCGGCGTTGGCAAAGAAAGCAACATTTACATCGTCGCGAATGAACACCACGAAGAGATCTGTTTGAAACTGCATCGGTTGGGCAGAATCTGCTTCCGGAACATCAAAGAAAAAAGAGATTATCACAAGCATAGGAAATCGGCTTCTTGGCTGTATTTGAGCAGAATATCCGCCACGAAAGAATTCGCCTATATGACAGCGTTGTACGATAGAGAATTCCCTGTGCCGAAACCCATCGATTTTAATCGGCACTGTGTTTTGATGGAGTTGATTAGAGGCAAACCTTTGTAAGTTTTATTTTTGAGAATGCATTTTTTTGTGAAAATATTGAGAATTTGACAAGATCAAATTTTTCATAAAAAATATATATAAATTTGATAAGATTTAAAATAGTTACAATTGAGGGGGAAGAAGAGGTAGCAAAAATAGGGAAGGGAGTTCGGCAGGGATGTACACTCTCACCGTTATTATTTAATCTATATATAGAAGATGCAATAAACAAAGTAAAAGAAGAGTATAGTGTAGGTGTGAATGTACAGGGAGAGAAAATATATATGTTGAGATTCGCCGACGATATAGCTATATTGGAAGAAAGCGAAAAGAATTTAGAAAGGGTATTGAATGGTATGCAGGCAGTATTGACTAGGGATTTTAACATGAAAATAAATATAGGTAAAACTAAAGTGATGAGGTGTGACAAAAAGGAATGCAGTAGAAAAATGAGGATCACAATAGGAGATAATAGAATCGAAGAAGTGTCACATTTTTGTTATTTGGGCAGTAGAATCACAAAAGATAATCGAAGCAAGGTAGATATAAAGTGTAGGATAGCACAGGGTAGGAAGGCATTCGTAGAAAAGGAACAGATTTTAAGATCAAATATTGACTTGGGTATTAGAAAAAGATTACTGAAGGTATATGTTTGGAGTGTAGCACTGTACGGGTGTGAGGCGTGGACTATAGGAAAGGAAGAGAAGCGTAGATTACAAGCATTCGAAATGTGGTGTTATGGGAGGATGATGAAGATTGGTTGGGAAGATAAAGTAACAAATGAAGCTGTACTAGAGTTAGTAGGGGAGAAGAGAAGTATTTGGAGAGTGTTACAGCGTAGGAGAGACAGATTAGTAGGGCATATTCTTAGGCATGGGGGGATTATGCAATTGATCATAGAAGGTAGAGTGGAGGGAACGAGAGGGGTAGGTAGGCCTAGATTGGAGTATGTGAGTCAGATAGTTGAAGACGTTGAGATGAATAGCTATAGGGAGATGAAGGGATTAGCTCAGGATAGATCGGCATGGCGTGCTGTTTCCAACCAATCTTTAGGATTGCGGACTCTTTAACTAACTAAGATTTAAAAATTTAAATAAATAAAAAATCGTTTTGCTTTTAGAACGAACATAATGCATGTGACTAACGTTGAACAACTTTACGACGATCTAATGAATTTAATCGTTCGTTTCGCGAATGCGGGCGTCATTCACGGCGATTTCAATGAATTCAACATCATGTTAACCGATGACGAGAAGCCGATCATCATCGACTTTCCGCAAATGTTGTCCACGGACCATCCGAATGCCGAATTATATTTCGCGAGAGACGTAAACTGTATCATCTCATTTTTTAAGAAACGGTTCGATTATGTCAGCGAGTTTTATCCGGATTTAAAAAGAGACATCGAACGCACCGATAGATTGGACGCGGAAGTGCTTTGTTCCGGGTTTACCAAACGAATGGCGCGCGATATTAATGTTAATTTCGGTGTTGACGAAGAGACTGATGGCAGCAGCGACGAGGACGGACGTGAAGATAATATACAAAACGAAATTGAAACGAAATTGCACGAGTTGGGTCAACAAATAAGCAATAAAACAACAGACGATACAGTTGGTTGTAATTCTGCAACTTCTAATCGCGTAATTGAAGAACAACTTCCTGTAGATATTGCCGATTTGGAGACGTTTGATAGCTGTCACTCTGATTTGTCGAGAAGTTCGAACGATGACAGTTCAGATGAACGTTTTGAGGTGGGAAGTATTCGTTCTACTGTATCTACCATCCATCCGGATGAGATAAAGAAGCGTGTGCAAAAGCAGCGAATGGTCAAGGAAAAACGGCAACAGCGAAAGAAGTGTGTGGCCAAAGGAGAGGCCAGTGTCGTAACTAGAGTTCGAAGAGAAAATAGTGATAACATTAAGCAGAGTTCTGGTGGAATCTGGGGGTAAAGTTTATTTTTATGTTTAAAAAGTTGTTTTGCCTATTGAATATAATTGATCGTATATAGATTAACACGAAGATTGAAAAATGATTAATAATAATAAAAAAACGTTTATTATAACAAACAAAAACATATAGATGAAAATATTAATTTTCAAGTACAGATTATAGATATGGAAAACTATAAAAATTATATATATATATATATATATTAAACTTATTTTTTAGCTAGTAAATTAAGTAAATTTTTAGTTAATTACATACACACTTAATATATATATATTATTGCACTTACAGCATTTAATAGATAAAAAATATATATTTACCAAATTTATCAAGAGATGGCGATCCATGTCTAGTTTCTAACCTATATTTATGTAGAGTGAACACATGTTCAGCAACGCAAACAAATGTAATTCATAAAACAAGTAAAAGTACATTAATAAATCAATAGTAACCATAGAAAATGGTTCGAAGGCACAACAATCAATTGCCGGATAATTTGCCGCAATTGCAAAATCTTATTAAAAGGGATTCCGCCTCGTACCATGAAGAATTCTTGCAGCAATATCAACATTTCCAGAGTACACTGGAGATATTTAATCTGTGTCCGGATCAGCCGAATAAAAGCCTCGATGAGTTGGTCATGTTCTTAGCTCAGGTAACGAAAAATCGATACAGTTATAGCTGCTCATTATAATTTATTACATTTATATAGTCGCATTTTCGAAGTAATGTAATGTTAAAGGTTGCCAGACTTTTAACGTATCGATGAATTTACTATTTCGTCAAGTATATGATTAGAATATATTAGCTATTGGAATAGTGTTATTAAAAAATTAGCTAGGGCAATGATGGATTTTTGGTGCAATTTCGGCTGCTCGTACTACATCTTTACGCTTATCCCCAGAATCGCCCTAATTTTCCAATATAATTTTAGGTAGCGCAATGCTATCCGCAAGAACTGACCACTTTCCCCCAGCAAATCATCGATATTTTGTCCAAACACAACACTGTCTTAGAAAACACTATGCGTATGTCCTTTTGTAAGGCCTTAATTCTACTGCGAAATAAAAATTTAATCGCGCCAACGGATCTCTTGGAACTGTTCTTCAAACTTTTACGATGCCCCGATAAAAATTTGCGCTCATTTCTAGAAGCTCACATCGTAACGGACATAAAAAATCTCAACGCCAAACACAAAAACGCCAAATTAAATACGACCCTGCAAAATTTCATGTACACGATGCTTAAAGACTCTAATGTGAAAGCGGCCAAAATGTCTTTGGATATTATGGCGGAGCTTTATAAGAAAAACGTTTGGAATGACGCAAAGACGGTTAATGTAATAGCAACGGGGTGCTTTTCGAAATATACGAAAGTTATGGTGGGTGCGATGAAATTCTTTTTGGGCAAAGATCCGGAGGAGAAGGATTCGGATGAGTCGAGTGACGACGAAATTGACCCGAAAGAGG
This sequence comes from Leptodirus hochenwartii, assembly GCA_947310635.1. Lineage (NCBI taxonomy): Eukaryota > Metazoa > Arthropoda > Insecta > Coleoptera > Leiodidae > Leptodirus > Leptodirus hochenwartii. The sequence continues at coordinate 366,841 of OX371183.1, read as the reverse complement.
TCATGATGGCCAATAAGGTCAACAAAAAAACGCGAAAAAGGGAGAGGAACTTGGAAAAAGTCAAGAAGTTAGTCAAAAAGGCCAAAAGGAAAAAAGAAAAAGGGCCTATTTTTAATTTCAGTGCCTTGCAATTAATACACGATCCGCAGGTACATTTATACACACTTCAGTCAATTAGGCGTCGCACTAATTGTTATTTTTCAATCAGGGAATGGCTGAGAAATTATTCAAACAACTAGAGACCACGAATAAACGATTCGAAGTGAAATTAATGACTTTAGATGTGATCTCTCGCCTAATTGGACTCCACGATCTTTTCCTATTTAATTTCTATCCGTATATTCAGCGATTTATTCAGCCACATCAAAGAGAAGTCACCCGAATTCTCCAATTCAGTGCGCAGGCGGCGCACGAATTAATCCCCCCAGATATTTTAGAACCCCTCATCAAATCCGTTTGTAATAACTTTATAACTGAGCGAAATTCGTCCGATGTCATGGCGATTGGATTAAATGCCGTTAAAGAGGTTGCTTTTTCCATTTTCAATTGCCATTTTAGTATGTAAATATTTTTTTTTAGATATGCGCAAGGTGCCCTTTGGTAATGACTGAAGATCTGTTGAAGGATCTCGCTGATTACAAGTCGTATAGAGATCGATCTGTCATGATGGCGTCTAGATCATTGATTCAATTGTTTAGGAACGTTCGGCCCGAGTTGTTGCATAGAAAAGACCGCGGCAGGCCGACAGATGAAGATATTACGGAGGAACATGACGGAGGAATGGCCTATGGTAAAGTTAAAGCTAAAGATTATATTCCGGGGGCGGAAGTGTTGCTTAAAGAGCACAAAAAGACGGTGGAAATCGATTCGGACGATTCCGGTGATGAATGGGTGGATATTCCGCATAGTTCTGATGAAGAAATGGATGTGGAGGAAAAGGAAGAATCAAGTGAAATTAATTCTGCCGGTAGAGGTGATGTATCTGAAGATATATCGACGATTGAGGATCGTTCTGAAGCTCCGAAACCAACAGTTTTAACAGCAACAAGGAAGTTAAAGGAGGAGCTTAAGAAGTTGCGCATAGAGAAAGCTAAACAAGTTATTTTGGACAGAATATTAACGGACGAAGACTTTAAGAGAATAGAAATAGCTAATATTAAGAAAAAAGTCGAGCCATCTAAAGGTAAGCGCAAAAAATATTCGTTCGGCGAGTGTTAAGATAAATAATTACGATTTTTTTTGGTAATAAATAACATTTAGGTGTTAAACGCAAAATAGAGGAATTATACAAACCGCCTAGTGAATTGGTGAAACTCGGCGATATCGAGAATATATTCAAGAAACGACGGCATGATAAATTGGCGCGTTTGGAAACGGTTAAAGAGGGGCGAAAGGATCGAGAAAGGTGTGCAATGTTTAAGATAAATTTATATATTAGTGGAGTCCTTTTTTGTAGATTTGGTTATAAAGATAACAGGCAAAATGAGCATTGTTCGAGGACGAATAGAGAGCGCAAGAAGAAAAAGAACTATCAGATGATTAAGCATAAAGTCAAGGGAAAAGTAAAGAGGAGCTTTAAAGATAAGCAGATTTCGCTTAGAAATCATCTCGTTAAACTGAAAAAAATGAAATAAAGACGTGTTTTGTGGGATTTATTGAAGGTTTTGCACGAATAACGTATTTCATTTACATATCAAATTAATTAAATTATCTGGGGAGTCATATTTAATTTATTTTGATTGATGTTTTGACAGCGAATATCTTCAAAACTTCAAAATATTAATTCCGTTTTTTTTTTGTTGATGAATGAATAAAATCCTTTATTACAAATATTTTTAATAAACTAAATATCAATAATTTTGGAAAAATGCCAATTCATTCTATTACGTATTGCAAACAAAACTAATCACAGCCGGTAAGGCATTCAATCAAAGTCAATTTAATTATTGTAAACAACATTAGATTTACCACAAGATACAGGGTATAATATTTTTTTCGAACGATTTAAACTTTTCTTTTTACTGGCATTAATTTGCAAACTTAATTTGCAAACATTAATGAATCTTTACGCTGGATAATAAGATTATTATCTAATCATTACAACTGCGAATTAAAGGCGGTTTATTTTTATGTTGTTAAGTTCACGTTGTATACGTATGATTAATAAGTATTCATCATACAGTAACTGATAAGGACTTAATTACTAATAAACTGAAAATAAGCTTCGATTTTATTATCACCAACCAGCTAGTTAATGCGAAGGAATATATTTAGCTAGATTAGTCTGCGACTTGACAAAAATTCATATTTTTGAAGCTATTTACAGACGTCATTAGCGCGTTTTCCGTTGCACACGCAAATGATTTCTATTTAGACGCATTTTTTTGCATTGGTTGTTAGCTTCGAATATGTTACTAGTAAAACGTGATTTTAACCATTACGAAATATATAAATTAATATCTGATTAACCAGCTGCATAAATAAACAAACAGGTGTTGGCTAAAATTGTTACATTAAACGAAAAAACAATGAATCTTTCGAAGTTGAGACTGATAACGTTCGATGTAACCGATACCCTGTTAAAGTTTCGATCTGCCCCGGGGAAGCAATACGGCGAAATCGGAGCCCTATACGGGGTTTTGGCGAACGATGACGCGTTAGCGGCCAATTTCAAGACACACTGGCGTCGATTGAGCAAAGAACATCCGAATTTTGGCCATTCCTCGGGCCTTGGCTGGGAATATTGGTGGCGAGATCTAATCGCCGGCACATTTAAAGACTCCAACAACTACATAATCGATAAGAATAAACTGGACAATGTTGCCAGTCACCTGATCGAAGTGTACAAAACGTCGGCGTGCTGGCAACAATGTTACGGCGCATTGGGACTACTGTCGTATATACGCAGCAAAAAAATCCCAATGGGGGTTATATCGAATTTCGACCCGCGATTGGATATCACCCTGCAAAATACAAAGCTGAAGCATTACTTTCGATTCATCCTCACGTCGTACGAAGCGGGTTTTGAGAAGCCGGACAAACGAATTTTCGACAAAGCCATGGAATTGGCGAAAATTGACCGTTTGAATCCGACGGAGTGCCTTCATATTGGCGACGCTGCCATATTGGATTATTTCGGCGCGAGAAATAGTAATTGGCACAGCTGTCTGGTGCATGACAGATCGCCGTCAAAGTTGATCGAAAAATATCCTGGTTTGGATAAACGTCACATTTATTGCAGTTTGTACGATTTGCACAAGCATCTAGTTGATAATAACGAAGAGGAACTAATATCTCACGTAAATAAATAAATATTTTAAGAATACGGCGATGTGGATTTAATATTTTATGTTTAATAAGACTTTATGATTCATAGCTAGATAACAAGAATTGTAAGATTCGATCAATTATAATTCAAATAAAACAATATTTACACTAAAATATCAATTAGAATCATCAATGTTTTCTAAAAAATCACTCCGTTGGGTACTTTTCGCTGTATTTGTCAAATCTATCGTCATTCCACATAGAGCGGCCTCTTGAATAATCTTCGCATTTTTTCGAAATACATTGTTATTATATTCCCTTTTATCGCGTGCTAGGGATCGCGATGATAAAGATTTTGCCGGAGGAGCAATGCCTTCGGAAATTTTATAATACACTGAAGTAGAATCTGGATCAATAATACCCAAGTAAATGCTACAAATATTTATTTTATTATTATCCAAACACCAACAAGATGATTTTATATAAATGCTAGTTTTGTTTATTACCTTTCGTTATTCTTACGTAAATTAAAATATTTGTTCATATCGACGAATGATAATGAATCGGCCACTGCTATTGGTACGAAAATAGTTTCCGTATTATTTTTATTTTTTTGGGCGGTTATGTATGTAGTATCTAAGTCTGTATTGTGGCAAAATTTAACGTTCCAATATTTCTTAACTGAAAATATATAAGTGTGTAATTTATCTAGTTAATATCCTGTTTTTAATTAACCTTCTGTTAATTCAATGTATACATGTACGCATATTATCGCTTTAGTTGTATTTGTACAGCCAATTTCTTGTAATTGATTTGTCTATAAATTAAAACAACTGTTTTAATGATAGATTAAAAAAGTGCGATGTTTAATTACCAAATAATCGTTCATATTATTTTTTAATTGTAATTTATAAACAAGTGATGTAACCAAAATATTCTATTTGAACTACCAAATCCTGGCAAGACGCAGTAGTTCTGTGCGATGCTTCAAAAACGTCATATGTTGACGAAAAACGTCAGGATTGATGAAATATAACGAAAAGTAATGGTTTATATACATTTTCCAGCGAATTTTACTGAAGAAGAGCTGAATTTACAAGCAAAATACACCAAACTGAAGAAAAAAGTGCGTACAATGCTAAAAATTGCAATTGCTTTTAATAATTCTTAATATTCCAAATAGAAAAAGGCATTACAAGCTTTAAAGGCACCTAAGCCCGAGCCGGAGAAGCCAATCGTACCAAAACGTCCAACAGAAGCCAGAGACGCTAGAGAAGTGGCTAAAAAACTAATAAAAAGCGGCGTCATTACCGCAATTCCCAAGCAACAAAAGCAGCCAGAACACGGATTCAAAAGGCCTAGAGGTTTGTACAAAAAAAATCAATTTCAAGTCAGAAGAACGCGTTTATCTTCGGCACAGGCCAAGAGCGGAAGCTAATCCTCGATAAGGTCCAGGGCTATCAACCGTTTTCCGCTGTCCAAAGCGAAGACAACCCGAACAATCCCGAGAATAATCCGCCGCGCATAAAAAATCTATATGACAATTACCAAGCGACGAACGTTGCCACATCAGCCGGTGCCCATCCGCCACGTGAGCGAGATGAACGTGGCAACGCCGGTGGCCTGGGCGGTGAAAAACAACTGCCACAACAACAAGGGGCTGGTGCTCAACAAGTCCACGTGAAAAGTGAGGACAGGGAGGGAAGGCTAACGAAAACGGGCAATACCGTTTACGTGGGTGGATTTGGTATAACCGAAGAGTTCCTGCGGAAGCATTTCGGGAATATCGGCAGCGTGTCGTTTATATCGATGGAGATTGAGAAAAAGTTCGTGCAAAATAAAGATATTTTTCTTATACAGCGCTGTTGTTTTTTGTTAATTTTTAGTCGAGGATTTGTCACCTTCGAAGAGTCGGAGAGTGCCGAACGAGCTATCGCTGAGGTACGTCGAAATATGTCGCTTGAGAATGAATTTAACGAGTATATTTTTAAGATGGATGGAAGTATGGTGTCTGGGATACAATTGAATGTGTCGCTGGCTCGAAGGCAGCCCCAAATAAATAGGACCGCGGACGGCAATTCGTCCGCAGCCTGGTCGTCTATATGTATTCTAATTGTCGATGAATTTGTCGTCCGATTAATAAATCGTTTTATTTTTAGCTACCAGTCAGTCCCAAAAAGGTAATCACAGAGATAAACGTGAGTTGGTCACTTACGATGATTTGATGGAATTTTGATTCGTTCAAATAATAGTGGTTTCTATACCATTGTATTTTATGATTGAAAATAAAACTGCTGCTACATTAATTCCTTTAAAAAAAAACACGCAATGCAAACGTTTTTTATTTGCGACATTTGATTTGATTGTCTTCGATGGTGTGTGTCGTTATTTTTGGCAAGTACATATTTGAGGTTAGCTTGTTAGGGTTGCCAATTGTTACGATAATAAAAACGAGCATTTTACAATAGTAGATTTTATTTAAAAAAATCTAAGAATTAAAAATATACATTTTGTAGATAATATCAATATATATTTCATTAAAAACATAATATTTATTAAAAGGCACAAAATTTATATATCAGACAATGGCACAATATTTAGTGCAAAATACGTACAAGTCAACAAGTTCTGCAATCACTATATTTATTCGATAAATCGAAAAAATGTTCGCGTTCCTTAAAAAAATAAGTATTATTGCATGTACTTCATTTGTAACTATATATATATTTTTTAAATTAATACTTATAAGGATACTGCATTTTATTCGATATAAAATTAAATGAGATTTTTATTTTGTTTGTGGAGTTTTAAATACAGGGTGATTTAGAAATATATATGAATTTTTTTAGAGTAAAATTTTAGCATATGATTGATTGATTGATTATAAAATCTAAACCACTCTGCGTATATAATAATAAAGATATTCCTTACTAAATATAGTTAACAATAATATCACAGATCCGTAATGAGTAAATTTTGAATTACATAAAATTTACCCATAAAAATAAAATAAACAAGCATACCGATAATAGTAAAAGCTTAATAATAAAATGTTTACATTTACAAACGCGTTAATAAATATTTTTAATTAATGCTGTGTTTGTAATATTTTTAGTCAACTAAAAAAAAATGGAAAAAATTATGTACAAATGCCATTTGCGTAAAGTAAAAAAAAAAATGTGGAAAGAAAATGGTAAAATATTCGATTCTGTTTTTATAATACAAATTTGTTAATTGTTAATGGCACAAATATTTTTGTTGATATTTTTATATTGCTCTTTGCTGCTGAAAAACTTTAAAAATTATTGTGTATTCGTATATTTTTAATTGAAAAATTATCACGGAAATATTTAAAAAAAGTACCAATGCCTTAAATATTTAAAAATACCATTTGTTATTATTAAGTAAATAAAAGAGATTTTAGTTCATTATAATTTGTAAATTTTGGTATATAATATACAGGCTTGTTTACTTGATGAAATTAAAATTCACATATAAAAAATCAGTTGATTGTTAATTATTCGATTTTCATTTTGTAACGATGCTGTATATTTAAATGTTTATTTGTATAAATTGGCAAGTTTCTAAAAGGTACACCTTGTATAATATTTATGTACAGTTGTCAAAAGTACGATAAAAATGCATCGTTTTTATACAAATACGTATAAATTTAAAAATTTAATACGGATTATTTATTTACACATAAAAATATATTTTTAAAAGCACTATATGTTTAAAAAAACGTTCTTTTACTTTAAAAAAAGCATTAAACGGTCGTTTCGCCTTTGTTGTTATGCAGCGGTTGCAATTCTCTCTGCAATCTCGAATCGAAATCATTATAATATTCATGATCCGATTCCTCTTCGCTACATCTTTGACTTTGGAACGGTTTTGCACTTGCCTGGGTACTATTCGAGGCAGTACTCGTGCTTCCCGAACTATTAACTAATTCGGAGATTGTTGGGATGCCTAACGTTAGTTCGGGAACTGTCGTACATATACCTACCGAAATTAACCGAGACTTCACTTAACTGACACGCGTCTACTTTTGGCGGGTTTTATGTCATTAACTTAACAGTAACCTCAAAAATTGTGTTCGATCTTCTAAGCTGTGTACGTTATTAAAAAAGGTTTTTAAGTTGTACAAAAGTTGTGAATATAGTGTATAAATAGATAAACATCGTTCCCGAAGATGCTACAGACATAATAGCAAATCACTTGTGTGTTTTAGAAGTGTTTTTACGTACCTAATCCAATGGTACTTCCATCTTGGCTCATGAGATACTCTGGATTATCAATGTTCGTACAGCACAAGTCTTCCGGCGCTGGCTTTTGGTGGTAAGTACGGTATATGCCATCACTAATATTACCATCGGTACGATCAGCGATTAGATCCACATAGGCAGACCCTGTTTGCGTTTGCTGTGGGCTCGGCATGAGGTAATCGTCCTCATCTAATGGTAGCTCCAATTTAAGGCTACCTACTTGCGCCTGCAATAAATAGATTCGCGTTGAATCAGTCAATTAAGAAATAGAATATTGTGGGGATGTAAAAGAAAAACTGAGTTTCGTTAAATTGTGGGTTTTTGAGGTTTTTGCTTACTTGAGGTTGTGATCGTACTGTAACGGCTGACGAATCGTATTCGTCGGATCCGACGGTGCAATCGGCTGTATTGCGGTACTTTAAACTATCAGCTGTATATCTTAAGCTAGACGCACCACCATCGCTACTGGACGTAGTACCATTGCTGCGAAGATTGTGGTGGAGATGATCCAAACTGGCCTGAAATCACATCTCCAAATCAAACACCATTCGAATAATAATGCACTCGCCGAACCGCGTGCGTCACTTTTTATTGTTTCAACAAGAATACTCGCCTGGTTTTGCTGCTGTTGTTGCGCGAACCTAATTCTCTCTTGCATCCAGTTATGCTGATTCTGCGGGGCGCAAGTGCCATCCGAATTGGAATTCGCGTGCCATAACCTAGCGCCCCCCGTCGGCGGTGGGCTGCAACTGAGCGATGTCGGCAGAGGGGCGCGATTCTTCGGCTGGTGCATGTGATACGCTGCTAGATCGTTATCTATCGTGGCAGCTGACGAGTCTAAGGTGGTGTTGTGGTTGTGCTGCTGGGGGTGACTCGAGCGAAGAGATCGATCGCCCTGGAAAAGATACCGATTTTGTTTCATTTTGTTTATATTTAGATCTAAAACGCACGTGTGGGAAGTTTTGATGTTGAAAATCGCCGGGGATTGCCAGATATCTGCCTGGATCGTTGGACATCTTGGCGAAATCATCCGCTAACTCTTTGAAGCCCGGTCGACATTCGGCGTCCATAATCCAACACTTGATCATGATCAAATACACTTCGGTGCTGCAAATCGTCGGTTGCGGCAACTTTTCGCCAATTTCCAACAATTCCGGCAACTTTCTAGCAGGAACATTATCATATGGCCGTTCTCCGAACGTGAGGAGCTCCCATACAGTAACACCAAATGCCCAAACGTCAGATTTATGCGTAAATATCCGGTGCTGGATACACTCCAAAGCCAGCCATTTAATTGGCATTTTGCCTCCAGCCGCTTTATACTCCTCTTCGTTTATATCTAATAGTTTCGCCAGGCCGAAATCGGTGATTTTCACACAAGCTGGCGTCTGTACCAAAACATTCCTGGCAGCCAAGTCTCTGTGCACCAAACGTTTTTCTTCCAGATATGCCATGCCTTTTGCTATTTGCGTGCACCATGTTAGCAGAGCCTTCGGTCCAATTCGATCTTTCTTATTGCGTACATAATCTAACAAACACCCTAAGGGCATGAGCTGCGTTACCAACATCATTTGCGAGGTCATGCAAACAGCTAGAAGCTGCAACAAGTTCGGGTGATCCATTGAGGCCATAATATAGGCCTCGTCCAAGAATTCTTTGCTTGTATTCGCACCAGTGTCTTCGTGCAACACTTTAATAGCAACGGGAATTTTATTTGAATCACCCTCCGGTACCCAAACGCCTTTATACACTATACCAAACGCGCCGTGACCCAACACACCACCCTTTCGAATCTCCGCCTCTTTAATCATTCTGATTTGCGCTAAATTGGGGCGTATATTCGTGCTACGTAACGGCTCATCCTCCAGGCCAGTCAAGACCATCTTAAGCGCATTCTCTCGCGCCTCAACGCGTCGCCTGAAGTAAATCCCGATCAACGTAACGATAATCACTATGACCAGGACCACCATGCAACCGCCAACTAGAACAAATTTCGAGTTTTGCGAAACGAGCTCCAACAGTTGATGGTCACTCTTGGCGCTGCAGTACGATTCGGAATTGTCTTTCTGCGCGAATACGCGATGGGGGAATTCGGGCGGACACATTGATGTGCATATAAAGGCCGATGTATTGGTGGGCTCGCCGCTCTCGTAGATCTTCAGATTCTGGCAGGCGAAGCAGTTATTCGTTCCCGGTGCGCTGCAGCCTCGACACTCCTGATCGCATGGTATACACTCCTGCGTCAGATCGTTCGGATAGTGGTCTGTGGGACATTCGTCTTCGCATTGTTCGCCACGTTTGAATTTCGTACACTGTTGGCAAACTGATTTATGGAACCCATACCCGGTGCAAATCTTACAGCGAGGATGGCATTTGCGGCACATTGTTTTCCCCATTAGGGGCTTCAATTCTTGTTCCTGCGAATGAACCGTTTCCAAGAAATACCCGTCGGGGCACGGATCGTTCTTGTGCAAGCACAACGCCTTGTTGTCGTCGTTCATGATGGCCTTATCGCAGCTATTACACCCGTTCAGTCCGAAGATGGCGTACGGGCCGGTGCATCCGTCCACACAATGATCGTGGCACGGTTTACATTCGCCGCTGGAGTGGTTGTATTTGGTGGAGGGGCACGCTGGCACACAGAACGGACCGTCTTTGAAGTGTTTACAGGTGGTGCAGTTGTCGGCTCCGGGGCCGTGGCAGCTGGAGCCGCACTGCTCGTGGCACGCTTTGCATCGTTTGTTCTCAGCTCGGTAAATGCTGCAAAATTAAATGGTTTATATGAAACAAGATTGAAAAAAAAATTGTACTTACCCTGGTTTTGAGCTACAACTTTGCAAACAAGTATTTCCCAACTTGAAATGCGTACAGCTTAAGCATTGGTCCGGTTCTGCGCCCCAACAACCATCCTCGCTGCATTGTTCGTCGCAAACCAGTCGCTCGCGAACACATTCCGAATGATTTCTATTATTCGACATGATGCTTTTGTCGTTCTCTGCGTGGTTCTTCCTTATCTTCAACCAATTAATATTCTCGGCGTAGCAAAGCTGCCTGTTCTCCAAAATTATCACCGAGCCAGCGTTAATCTGCTTTAAACTTCGCAATTCTAAAGATTCCAAAGACGTCTTCACTATATAAAGCGAACTGAAGTAATCGTGCAAAGATCTGCCGCCGATTATCTCCAAGTTGCGAAAATGGGAGAGATTTCTAAAGTCCGGATGGGAGGCTTGGATGTCGATAAAACCGGTGATTTCTTTTAAGGTACTAAACGCTTCCAGTCGGTCTGGATGCATCGGCGGATTGCGATCGCCAAATGTGTAATTCGCAAAGATAGTTTGATACCCCTTTAAACTGTTTTCTAGGATGTGAATGTAGCCTTCGATTACCGTACAGCCCCTAAAGTAATCGACGTTGTTCGAGTTTATTAAGACATCGCCCTGGCAGGTTTTCGGGCAAGGTCCATCGCAAGGAACGCATTCGCCGTTGATCGATTTCTTATTGGCCGGGCACGTTCGAACGCACGCTCCACTATCTTTGAGCAAATGCTCGGGGCAATTCTTAACGCACGTCGCCCCATAAGCGTACTTCCCTCTCGGGTTCGGCTTCCACGAGTACGTAATCGGATCGTATATTTGCATGGGGGGGCATTCCTGTGTGCACACGCCGTCATCGTAGAAATTGCGACAGGCGATGCAATCGGATTGCTTAGGGCCGGTGCAGCCCCCCGCGCAGAACAGATGGCAACATTCGCGCGGATTAGAGCCGAAGCATCTGCCCTGGAAGCATTGCGGACTGCAATTTTCTTTCGAGAATTTTTGGCAATTGTCTGGTCCTTCGCCCCAACAGCCCGCCTCGCACGACAAGTCACATTTGGGACATTCCCGTTCGGGGGACGTGAAATTGTATACGTATACGTGGATTCCTTTCGGGTCCGTTATGATCTCTTTCCAATTGACGGTCTTCATATGGCATAAATTGTAGTTATTGAACAAACCGACGCTGCCTGACAACACGTCCCTCAGCGCGGGCATCTCTAACGAATACATTTTCGAGAGGGTGACCATCAGCGCGAACTCCTCTTTGCTCACGCTGATCTTGAACAAGGTGCGTCCGCGTATGATTTGCAATCGGGGCAACACGATGCGGCGTATGTCCACGTGGCTGATGAGCACGTACCCGGTCACCTCGCGGATATATTGCAGGAAACTGAGGTCCAGGTTCTCATCCTGAAGCCACGTCAGCTCCAGATTGCCGTCGACGTACGTGCAGTTGGTAAAGCGATCTTTTAGATTGCGGTAGTGGTGGTCTCGGTTGTTCGGGACGGACATGCGGCCATTTGTACCAATACATACTGAAAAGAAATGCGAAGAGTTACGTGGGATGTTGAAGATATTTTGAATTGATTGATCTTTTGTTGGATTTTCCAAAAATCCTTTGGTATCAAATATACAGCAATGAATGGAGAATGTTTTCAAAACTAGTTCCAAGAGAGAATATATGAAAAGTTTTGGGCCGATATATTTATATATGCCCAACATCTTCCCTGGGTATTAAGATTGTCTTATAAATTGCAAAGTTTTCTAAACTCAGTAATAGATATTTAAATTATCACTACGATGTAAAGAATATCACCCAAATACATTAATTCAAAGCGTTTAATAGATAGATGCGCATTTCGAAGGCTATGCCCCCATCTTCAGTAGCACAAGATAAAAACTAAATAAAATACCCCCGTTTAAATAAACTAAATAAAATATCTATTTAAAAAACTAAATAAAATACCCCCGTTTTTATCTTGTGCTGTTGAAGATGGGGGCATAACCTTCGAAATGCGCATATAGCTATCATATGCTTCAAATTACGGTATTTGAGTGACAATATATACAATCAATTATAGATATCATTTTGTTAAATGTTTTCCGCATACATGTAATAATAGTTTGTAAAACTTTCATTATTGCTTTCCTGTGGACCTCCGATCTGATAGCAACGGAAAGTTTATAAACTCCTTCCAAAAGCATAATTAATTTGAACGAATTCAAAATTTGGCATTACATTTTTTTGACAATAAAAAGCATAACTTGGCCATTCGATATTTTGAAGAAAGAAATAAGCAGGAACTGTTTTATAAAATTACTTTTTAACAATCCAATTTCTTAATTGGTATTAATCTTTTATTTTAATCTATTTTGGCCGATTGTTATATTGGTCAACTGTAGTTAGGAGAAGTGACTAACTAATCGATTGTCGATATCGTTAATGCTGCCGCTAATAATTACAATAAAAACTTGCGAATAATTTACAACAATTATTTTCCACTTATTTAGGCCTTTTACTTATACTAGTTTATTATTTATTTTAAATCAAATTATTTCACAATTCATTACATAATAATTAGTTAAGAAATAATTCGGTTGGCAGCCCTACATCCCTACATCCCTACATCTAAGCGTAGATACTTTTCGGTCTATAAAACAGTAGAGTTGGCAGCTGATTTGTGGCGTCTGCTGGTCTAACAGAAATGTGTAAAATTTGTAAAATTTATAAAAAATAGAAGTGTTTAATTCCAAACAAGTGTATACATCCAACCCCCAGGGCATTCTCCCTTGATGGAGTGTAAAAAATCAGGTGGGTCTATCGTATTTTTATTAAAATCATCATTGTCGAAATATTCTTCGTTACGAGGAAGTTTCTATATCAGAAATTCTAATTACACATCATATGGTAAAAGTTGCTTAAACAGTACGTGTATTTTTGCGAAATTATAAAATATATTAGCAGATGACTTCTTGGGGGAATATAATCCAATAATATGTCGAAATAAAAATCGGAAGTCTTGTAAAAAATATCTGGCTTTTCTTGAGAGGTCTGCAACAAAAACATATTGCAGTAAATGTACATTGTGTTGCCTACCAATGATAAAAATATTGCAAAATGTTTTTTGAAAAATAAGATATTTTACTGTTGCCTTCTAATTATAATTGGAAGTTTAATTAATTATTATTACGGTTTAATTTAAAGAATAATTAAAAGTTTAATTATTTTCAATTTCCTATACATGCCATAGCGAATTAATTAATATATTTACAATGATAAAAGTACTAAATTGGATTCTTTAACAAGCTAGTTTGCATGTCGATTTAAAGTACTGTTAGCAAGTAGTACCGACATATCTATGCAATGTAATGTGTATAAAGTACATTCTCTATAACGCAAAGAACAGAATTGTATATTACATTCAGTTCAAGAATGCAGTCTTGTTTGGTCTCTGCAAAGTGTATATAGTGTATACTTTAAACTTTCTAATAAGACGTACGGATTTATATGAAACACAGTAAAACCCGAATAATATACATTCGGTACTTAACGGGTAAATAAAGAAGTACCGTAGACATATTTAAAAGTCGATAATTTTTCAACACTCTTTTGTATTTGATTTTATTCAGTACTACCCGAGTCTATTATTGAATGAAATATCTTAAGAACGATTACCCAATATCCTGCTAAAACAATCTTATGCTACTACAACTATTATTTTATGTAGGTAGTATCATAAGGTTGAATGAAAATTTCCATTCAACATAATAATTTCTGTGCAACATGAAATGTTTTAATAATCTCATGCTTCAAAAAAATAATGACGTTGCGTAGTGGTACTATTACGCAATAAGTTCATTATGTAAAAGTACTAATACGTTAATTTGCGTGTTGAACTCAACCTACAACATTGTCAACGGGTACCAATTACCCGTTGATGCAAAGAAAATGTCTTACATACTATTAGGTACAATTAGCGTAAAATGATTATTAAAGTCGTACCGGCTTTATGGTTGAGTCAGGTGAACTCAAGTGGGATCTAGTAGCTAATTTTGCGACTTTGTAAAAATGCAGATCTCACGCTACAATATATCGTGGTATGATTTTTATATAAATTGTAATTATTATTATTATTATGTAAGCTTTCTGTGCGTAGTACCATGGAAAAACATACTATCTATGTTTGTTTATTTGTACATCAGGCAAAGCATTTGATTTCTGTTGATTCTACTAGTTAGGAAAATTATATTGTACATACAATTTTCTCCGATTTTAGTTCGAGGTACTATTTAGCATTCTAAGAATTTTATAGTACCTCACACATTGCGTAATAGTATTGGTTAGTTGGTGCCAATTGAATAATACGCGCAAGAAATTATCGACAATAATTTGTTTCGTAGAAAAAAGGGTAGTACTATTGTTTTACACATTTAGTTTCTTGAACAACGTCAAGGATGATCTGTAGATTTACCTATACTTGCTATATAAGAACCGGTTCATATGGAATTTGTATATGTATATACAAATATATTCTCGCTGTTAAAATAATATTTTAAGAGTACCTTACCATAATGGTACTACTCGTATGTAGAGAACAATATTATACTTGTGGCATCACGCATATATGGTGAGTTCAATTTAGCAATTGTACGTAAAATAACCATCGCAGGATTCGTTTAAAAAGTACCATTACTATTTCCAAGTACCATTATTATGTGGAACAATAAATTATTTTATTAATGTAAACTTTATTCAATCCCTTCAAGTTTCGAGACGACAGAAAAGTGCTTTGTTATTGGATTTATAATAAACATTTATTGCTGATGGTACCACCTTCTGTTTGCGGTACGATATGAATATAACATATGACAGATTGAAAAGTGATTGATAAAATTGTATATGAAGCTATGGGAATATAAAAAAAAACTATCCGTATTGTAAAGATAAATTAAATCATTGTCTGAAAATTTTATAACAAGAAAGAATTAGTTTGTAAATAAAGTATCTTTCCTCAGTTTAATAAATCTGCAAGTGATTTTATACCAGCCTTTATCAGCGAGATATATATAGCCAGGCTACTTGACCAACCTCTCGAAAGCTAGAGTGTTGTATATAATTTTTATCTCTATGTGCAGCTTGTACACTGCCGGTACTACAACACGATTTTACACGGTGAAATTGCCGCACGAATTGCTGAAGAATACGGTTATATGTACGAACTTAAATTATAGTGGATACTCTAGAGTTGAGTGTTTATCAAAAGTACCAAAATAAGTACCTAGTTTTTTCATAAGTTGGTCCCGAATATAAAAAAAAAAGTTCGCTTCTATTTTGATGTTTGTAGTATATTTTGTTTTGTTTTTACCCAATCGGTACTACATTGTCTCTTTTCACGACGTTAACCTCCTCACGAGCAACTGAGGTAATAACAATAATATGTGAGAAGATATAAAACGTGGTCCACCATCTCTCATCACCATGGTTGTTTTAGACCATTACACGCACGTGCACAACTGAGTATTGACCATCGGTACTATACAAAGTACCAGATTCCTTCGTAATCTTGCGTTTAGAGTCTGTTAGAGAATCCATGTTCAAATGTTATATTATTTGTCGATGATTTCCCGTCCAAATTATTTATCGTTTTTTTTGTACGAGTACCTTATTCAATTTCGAAATTATAGTTGGTTTAGGTACTGCTATAGACACTTGTTACTGTGGCTGTAACAACTACCTTCATAGCAGCACGATTTGGTAATTATTATCAACATACATTTACTACGACCATCTCTGTTTAGTACCATTACATTGCAGTACAATTTTCTTTGTCTTTTCTAAGATTGCTGATAGTACACCGCGCACCAATCGTGCCCTATTTCTATATCCCTCGACACAGCTTTCGAAGCTCATACATTCAACGTTGGTACTACCACAATACTTACTTTAATGCTACATTTTCATGTTGGATTCTTGCTTTGGTCGAAGCTTCATCTTCATCATCTTGGATCATTATTGCTTTGCTTGTTGTTGCGAGCAAGCACAGTTGAGGAGTACACCGCTATAGTACCAGGAGAACAAAGGCAACTCGGGTATACAATAATCAAGATTGCCCGGTACCATTTTGCTCCTCGTGGTATGATGAAAGCGGTTGCTGGCTCGCTATGTGCGAGATCATTTTTTAGTGTATCTCGAGATAGGTTTAATTAAAAAGTCAATCAAACTGGTAGAGATGTCGGTACTATGTAGTGGTACCATACAATGGGTATCAGAAGAGAATGATGATGATTTTTGTTATTATATTGCAGTCGTATTATTAGTTAAAGAACTGAAGGATATACGAAATATCTAGACATTAAAAAAATATATATCTAAGTATGGGTTTAAAAGAGATAGTACTACTAAATGAAATCCTGCAGAAATCACCATCCTACATCTTTTCATTGGTTTTTTATTCGCATATTCCGCGTTATTAACAGCAAAAATTTTTGCATTTACTTACATCCTACATGCATTATCCATATAATATCGCGGTGGTACCATACAGCGCGGTACTAATATCGATATGATTATTTATACCCGTGCAGTAATTACCGGTGCAAAAACAGAGATCCGATGTGTTTATATATTGCACGCCTCTCATTTCTCATATTAGTGTATAAGTGAGGCTTGCGTCCATTTTTAGTAAAGCCACAGGTAGTACCATAAAAGAAAATTGTTAATAATAATCTGTATACGCAACCTTTCGGTCGGTACCTGGCGCCACAACCATCTGTGCAAAATCGGAAAAAAAAAATGTTAATATTTACATCATTTTATTTTTAAGTTGTTCCTTTATATGAAAGTACCATTTATATGCTGTTTTTTTAATAAAAATTTCTAGCGTACCTTCTTATTTTTCCATCAGCTTCTTGGAAAATAAGATATAGAGCGTGCCAAGACAAAGTAATAATTAGCTGCCTCATCTTGTATCATTATTAATACCTCCGAAGATGTTAAACAACACTCCAGTTCAGAACGAAAACATCTTTTATTAGTACCGCGGCTTGAACTTTATTTTATAATTACACTACACGGAATTTTAATCACCAAATATATTTCTACTATCTGTATAGTTGTATACTTCAAACCTTAAGAGGAATTTAACACATCTTCTAATAGTACCTATATCTTCTCGAGCTAAATCAACTGTACACTAAATGGTAGCGCAGTACCACCCGTTCGCATTGATGATATTTAAAAGATCCGCGCCGCGGCCGTTTGTAACGTAACCTTAATTAGACGGGAACAGAAATTGCCTGCTGAAGATTATACACCCGACAATTAATCGCAGAAACTCATTAGGTGGTAGTACCGTCGCTGAGCGTTCTCCACACCAGGAATATCATTTGGCAAAACAATAGGCGGTAATGAAGAGGATTAGTCAGGTCTGAGTTTAGGAAGTTTGGATTGGACTGTTATAATTCAGCTAATGCTGGTACTTCTAAAAAGTTATTTATATATACTCAAAAAATGGATATATTGAAGGCACTTCTTTCTGAAAAGAAAATAAGTATTGGAGAGTTAGCAAATTAAGTTTAGGGGCTTTATTTATATAGAAAAATCGTGTTTTTCTAAGGTACTCTTTTGATGTACCACTTTACAATACGTATGCAATCTTGGTTAACGTTCGTCCGACCATCAATTGACCACCTTGAACAATTAAATTTACAGAATAGCACTTGCCTATTATACTTCGTAATAAAGTTTAGAACAACATCGGAGAGTGGTACCTAATATACAGAAACTCCTTACTTTATTTGAATATGTTAGCATCTAAACTGGGTACCATCGACTTTTATTGGTGGTACTACCCGAGGTACATATATATATATACACACACACATATATATATATATATATATATATATATATATATATATATATATATATATATATATATATATATATATATATATATATATATATATATATATATATATATATATATAAGAGATATAAAAGTCGTATTCTTTACGGTATGCAATTTGATAAGTAAATTCCATGGGGGCACTAAAAGCACTTTTAACGGTCCGATATCAGAACCTTAAATTGTAAGTAGTACCGAAGTTCTCACAGCGGTGATTAAATTTATCTACCAAGACAAATATATTTGTTTATAATGGCTTTAAAATCGTGAAAAACTGCTTTGTTGAATGACAATATTCATTTTGTTTTGTGTTTATACAAGTCATTATACAAGTGGGTAAATCTAACTGATTAAATGTGGACGTACAAACAACAAATTAAATATCAACAATAACGTCGGCTGTTTAATAATTTAATAAGTGGTACTTTCAGACCCTACAATGCAACAGTATGAAATTAATTTCTATTGTAATAATTATGCGTCTCGAAATGTTACGTATTATCTATTTTTTTCTGTGGAATTTTGTAGTAGATTGTTTGGAAGAGGTACTACTTATTTAATACTTTGTTATAACGTAATGTTGTTTTGTTGTTTACCAGAGGAATAAGTCCTTGAAATCTCTAGAAAGAATGATTGTAAAATAATAAATTATGATGTGGGGAATTTGTCCGTTAGTTTTGAGTTTATACAAAAGCAACAGTCAAACTCGTAAAATACACAAGAAGTGTTGTTTTAAAACAGTTTAAATACTTAGTGTAAAAAAGTACCAATGCCTGTGCAAGACTTGGCTCATTTGTCTGAATTTAAAGGACGCTAATTAGAGAACTATGTTTTTTTACATGATATTTTTTAACTGAAGTACTACTTTTGATTTATTTCGATAAAAAAAATACAACATGAAAAACTGGGTACTAAAAAGCCGAGTAAATTCTACAAAAGCAAGTGTTTCGTTTGACTGAGGAATTTATATACAACTCTTTGGCCAAAGACAAAAGCTCAGCATAAACTTTGTAGACTGCTTTTAATTATAAAACAAATATTGGTCGTACCTATCCTTCGTCTGTTTGAACATGGCATAAAAAATAATTGATTTTTTCAGAAAGACCCCGAGATATTAAATATTTGAACGGAGACGAGTAAATTTACCTTTTTCGACAAGTACTTAACAAAATATTATTTATCTATAATAATGGAAGAATTTACGGTTTTTTTTCCTCTATTCAACGTGTTTGTACAAGTCAAATATTTAATTTCTTTCGTAAAATTATTTCGTGGTACTTCGGATGGTACTATACTAAATTTATTTTATTCTACTGGTAATGGTAATTTCTGGTTGTGGTAATTTTTTTCAAGTAGAAAAATGCCAAATAACTTCATTAATAATCACGTATTATTTAATCACAAGTCATTAATGTGGTACCGACAAGGAGTACCACCGTCGTGGTACTATGGTAGTGCTCGATGTCTTCCGAGTATTTTAATTACCATCATATGTGATGGATCTGCAGTCGAATTGAATCTATATTCTTTTGTCAGGCAGTACTTTCTGACAGTACTATCTTGGGTATTTTTCGCAAAATCAACATGCAAGTGCTTTTTTATCGAATAAAAATAATTCTTCTAATAAATAGACAAAATTTTGTTATGTGTTAAATCTGTTCAGTTTTCATTTTCTGTTATATATATTTTTTTCTCAGTCGTACTGAAGTTCACTTTTTATTTTCATAAACTTAGTAGTACCTTCACATCCGTATTTTACATAATTTTACAAAAGCTATAATACAATGCTTCATCAGATGTGTTGAGGTATCTTTATGGTGGAGTTCTTATTTTCTTCTGCCGCGAAAGACAACAGACCATCATATAAGGTGCGTACTGCTGAGTACTACTGTCAGTGGGGACGTACGTAAAAGGCGTAGACTAATTTCGCGCCATACGAAGATATCTTTAGGGATGTAAACTACATTTATTTTATGGTCAAGTAAATTATACACAGTCAAATAGAGATCAAATAAAGTTTCGATTTTTCTTTAGATTTTCTAGCATCCTGTATGGTAGTACCTGTCCATTTGCCTATCGTACTCTGCGCATCATCTCTTCGTGTATAAAATTTGTTTCGTCATGATTTTTGATTTATTCTCGTCGATTGATTGGCCGTGTCTATCTTCTTGAGTTCTTGACTCACGCGAGATATTATATTCGATTGTTATATATTGGCTTTCATCTTCCTCTTAACCGAGAAATTAACTGGAAGATTTTCTGAAGGTACTACCATGAAGAATCTTCGTTAAGTTACAGAAGGTATTTTTAATTACTGGCCGTATTGTTAAGTTCGAGGAAAGTACTATAATTCATAATAATTAAAACGGATCGGTGGTACAGTACTGCCGTCGTGTTTGGTACCAAAAGACGCTTGGGGGTAGTAAACTTGTCTGATCGAAATGTAAAAATGAAAAAAAAATATTTTGAAAGACTTGCTAGCGTGGATACTACTTTTTTAGGAATTAAAGAGAAAAGTATGGACTAATTATGAGTACTACATATTAGTTGGTGTTTCAGAATGTACGACTTTAATTAAAATGAGATAATGGACTGTTGGAACTATTTAGAAATGCCTTATTAGTTAGTACTCTTTGAAATATCTAAACAAGTCTAAAGTTTGAACATGATATATTTTTAGTTTGGTTTGTCATTTATGCCAGATCTTAAAACAGTTGTGTTATTATCATTAGTACTATACAATTCGTGCTAGAAAAATTGTTAGTTTTTATATTGAGTAGAAATCTTATACAGGATAGTCTATAACTGATTTTGTTAAGAGATATCTGGGTGGATAATAATAAAAATTTGCTATTTATATTTATTCAATTGAAATGATAAAATTTGTAGAAAATTTACTAGGTTATTAATTATTTAAAAGGGCGATTGATCCAGAGTGGTACTCTGTATACACCTAGTTAGATATATTCGTTTTCTATTTGTAATTTTTGTGGGTTGTTGACATTTCAACATACACAGCAAAGGAAATCTGAGCTGGTGTTGTTGTGTGTAGAGAGATTTCTCTTCCGCGCAATAAGAATATGTGTATTATTATACGAACAAACCTCCGCAATGCAAACGACATGACCAAGGTAGTACCACCAGAACAGCTGAAGAATTTCAAGCTCTTCAAACGATAACAAAACAAAAAAAGCGAAATCTATAGTAAATTACAAATTAAAAAAGATATAATTATTACTTGTGCTAGCTAAATTATGGATTTAGTACTCTAAATTAAATCGGTACTCATTTATTGCTGATTTCTGTCCAGTAGACATTTTTTTGCACCAATTAAGAGTTGCCATTACCTCAAAAAACGTATCAGGTTTTTTTTTTTTGCATTCTTATAATAAGTTTTGCTTTGCATTGTCAACTAATGTCTTTTGTAGTACCACTGGCTATTATTATTTCATTAACTCGGATTAAAATCAAATTGTCTAGAAGGTAATTACCAGGTAATCAAAGGTGAATTGTTGTACGATACAAGCAAAACTGGGTCATGTGATTTTATGGGTACTATCTTTTAGTGGGCAAACGTAATTTTAGTATCTATAGTAAAAAATATATAGTAAAGGGTGCAATTTGCCTTGTCCAACGCACCCGCTTATAACTTTGTATTAGGTAGTACCTATCTATTAGATTTGGTACTTTTAATGCAAAATAATTTAACAAAGTATAATATAAAAACGGTGGTATATTCCAGTTTTGGTTAATAGGATTTCTTAATTATTATTATACTAGTTATACGAAATAGAAGTACTGCTTTAATGAATGCGTTACTCGAGTAGTGTATTGTGTAAACTGAGCCACAAGAACAAATCCCACACAATTTGTTGCTGGCGCAACTGGTACGACTTATTTATGAACCAATCTAGTTGCAGTAACTCACTTTTTCCTTTGGTAACAAACTCGGAATTATCCCCTAGTTGTTGCTGATGCGGTACTACAACACCGTTCTTACCAGCCGATCGTACTACCGCATCAAATTGCCCTGAAGATTGCAGCGGTGACGGTTGAAACGTCCGTACATTGTTATTGTACATTTGTTGTTGATCACCATTATTATTATTATTATTATTATGTTTGTTCCTGTTATGTCGCGCACTCTCACAAGTACTAACGAGTACCAAACACGCAATCACAACAATAATCCGTGCGGTTGATAACCGCGGCGGTCTGCTAGATGACCGCCACAATAAGAATAGCGGGCGAATCTGTCGGGGTAGCACTGCCAACAACAACAACATGGCGGCGGCTTTTGGCAGTACCGCAGGATCGATCACATGACGTGCTCGCGTCCTGTGCGATGGTCAGTATAAGACTGCTGCGGCGATTGTATGCCTGTAAGTCGGTCTTCTGCTGGTTGCCAGCTTTGAGAGTAGTAGTAGTAGTAGTACCAATACGGTTTGTGAGATGTTGGTGGTGGTACTCTGGAAAAGAAAGACAGCGCAGCATGTTAGAGAGCAGCAGCTCGATGGGCCGCTAGCAAGTAGGAAAGCTTTGGTTCGGATTTACCTGTGTTCGATATATACAAGGTGGATATTTTTTTGTAGTGTAGTACCACTCAACGTGGTACTACATTAAAAATTGATACTTTTCAAGTGTTATATATTTGTAGGAAACTATTTTAGAATCGAATCGATTTTTTTGTATCCATCCTGTGTATATCGTATGTCATTTGGTCGCGTATACAGGTGGGTTACGGGTCAGTACCATCTTATATGCATCTTATATTGTGCGGCGCAATCCAGGGCAAAGTATAATAGAATGCAATTTACACAACACAACACAACAATGTCGTTAGACTTGAGACTCATGACCGTTTATTATAATTAAACATTTTCCTCGTGTAAACAAAGCGTTGCTATATTTTTTTATTAACGAAATTATCAACAAGTGTTTTAAAAAACCGATTGCTATATTCATTTTTTAATTAATACGTCAAATGAACCAAGAAATGAGATTAAAGCTTATAATATGAAGATTCAAAAATTTATAGCGCGAGAACAATAAGCTCACGTTGTGTAAATATATGAGCTTGTTTTGTTCGCGGATTTTTAATGTATAAGAATAAAATGATTAAAATATGTATATATAGGAAAGCTTCGATATCAAACAAAGGTATTAAAGTCACGCTGTGTTTTCGTCTAATTAACGTAAAATTGGGAATTAGTTGTATTGAAATCAATGCTCAACAACATTTATACAATATACAATAACCATTGTTTCTTCAGCGAGAAAAATACGATTTATTAGCATGCGGTTGTAAAAAAAACAGCGAATTCATTTAGCGATGTAAAATTTGCCGATTGAACATTTTTTTTACGTCGTTAAAATATACAGATTAATTAGTTTTTTTAAATAAGACAAAATTACAGTTTTTTTTGTGGGATTTAAATACGGTCCTGTATAATCTCCCATCATTTTCTATAAAATAGTATACTGGTAATAAAATCTATATTATATTTGACGTATTAATTTTCCTGATGAAGGTAAATTCGCAACTGGTTGAAAATAATTTAATCAAATATACAATAAAATGATAAATGAGTTTCTATTATATTTAAAAATTTAATTCTGAAAAATTATTTCCTTAATTAATTTTGTGTTGTGGTTAATATTAAGGATTTTTTATTTTGTTTAAAAATTTCAAGTTGTGTTTACACTATATTTATTATATCACCCGGTATTTGTACTTTTGCTTAGTACTTCTAATAATAAGTAACGAACAGCAAATTCAAAACGTGCCTGATAAGAATTCCCACCAAGAACTATCAAATAGCACTGGAGCAAGTAAAAAATACCTTTGGTAATCTATTCTCTTGAGTACGTCGAGATTTTTTATGTTTGCTGTTCTTGTAATGTAAACGATACTACCAGTACTACCTGAGGGCAGTAAAAAAAATTAAACACACAGCAAATAACAGTGAAATAAATATCGAAGGTATAATTTAATTTTTTATTTCAAATTCGCTAACAATTTTTAAATAATTCTGTGGATTGTTGTAACATTTTTTATAAATCTAGCGGATTTTTTGTCAACTTTACAACTGTGTTCGTTGCGACCAAACGGTCTAATCTTTAGTTTTGTTCTTTGATTGTCTCAACGTCTCTTCTAGTCTCGGAGGCTGTAACAACCGAAAAAGTAGAGATAGTATCGCGTGTTCTTCTGCAGCTCTGACTTTACTTGCCGGTGGTACACGTATAAGGTACTACCTCCATAATAAGTGGAATAAAAACAGCCTTATAGGGAATTATTGTTGTAAGAGAAAGATACATTTCGATGGAAGATTGGATGATATATAACAAAACTGATTTCGCCTGTACATTGTTGACACGATTGTCGAAATTTGCGCTAGGCATAATCGAGTACTTAACTGTATAATAGATATTTGTATCTAACACTAATATAGATTGGTTTTGCCCATTAATTCCTTTGTATTTTCGTATAAAATTCGAGTATTCGTCGGCTAAAAGTTGTTGATACAATCAGTTTAAATGGCAACGGTGTTGGATCGTTCATGTTCTTCAGATACGACCTGTTCACATGTACATCAAATTTTTATTTTGCAATTTGCTAAATAATCGTTAGATAAAAAGGCTAAGATTTTTTTTTAATATTACGAAATAAATGTTTGTGTTGGGATTTAATTAGATTTCTTGCATATTAGATGAGACTATTCTGCGGCTAACAAGTAGGTATTGTTTGAAATGTAGAACACCTGGTGACAGGTGGTGGGATTAGACTAAGCGAAACAGATGTCACACGATTATTATAAGATTTATTCTAGATATTATATTCGCAATTGTGCCTTGGACATTTTTTTTTAACAGCAATATAAAAATTGCCCTTGTTGTTTTTTTAGAACGTCCCATCTCTATATGAAAAAAATATTTTTTATTTTTGAAATATCTACGTTTTTTTTGTGACACAAAATTTCTAATTAAAAATCACCAATTGTTTTTATGAAAAATCTACCACGCAACTTTAACGGTACCATATCATATATAAAAAGGTACCACCACAAACACTCAATCATTTTCTCCAAATATTTTCCCTTTACAAAGACCTTCATATATATATCCTTCGATCCTCTAATTAATATCTTTCGAATCCTCGCCACATGATGAAACAAATGATTCTCATGCTAAAGCATTTATTCAAGTCACTTCTGATGTATCTACTAAGGCCGTACGGGCCGACTGTTATTATGTGCTTTTTTTTTAAGTGCTCGAGGTTGAAATCATCCTCCCTTCACTTCGTAGTGCGCTATGAAGCTGAAAATTCTAGTAGATAATATATATATGAAGGTTGACGTTTGTTGGCGCTATCTTGAATTGTAAATCTGAATTTTATTAAGTATAGATTATGGTGGAGATATTTAGATGGTCATGGTCTGGAGGGAACTGATATGAC
Source organism: Leptodirus hochenwartii (assembly GCA_947310635.1). Classification (NCBI taxonomy): domain Eukaryota; kingdom Metazoa; phylum Arthropoda; class Insecta; order Coleoptera; family Leiodidae; genus Leptodirus; species Leptodirus hochenwartii. Next base: position 341,130 of record OX371183.1, on the reverse strand, counting down.
GGTTTGGAGAGATATGTGGTACTATGCCGTGTTGCCATTTCATTAGAAAATATAAGAAAATTAGCTAAATTGTACTGGAAATATCAATTTGTTTTGGCGATATATTTTTTAAATAAACAAATGGTTGTTTATTGGAATTTTTTTAATATATTATTATTGTGGCAAGCCTGTATTTTGCGAGAAATTTGATTTTTTTCATACTTTTATTTCGTCCCATTTAAAATACATGGAGATTCCGATATCAAGTTAGGCGACGAACCTCAACGTAAAAATATTTTTTTTAGAATTGTTAGATCGTTTAAAAAAATATTTTTTTTTATTGAAAAAAATATTTATTCTATACAATAGATAAAGATATAAGATATATATTTTTTTTGACAATTTTACCTGATTTTTTTTTCTCGAAATCTTTACATACATCTTTTCTACCCTTGTCTGTACAATTTATCGTGCACATTGCATACCTGCGCCATTCTCCCACATACGGTATATATCATATGGTACCACCTTCGGATCATACAGTACCTATTATATAAGTACTGCGTCTTTTGTTGTGCAGCGACCTTAGGCATATAACAATAGGGGTATAAAGGCCAGGGGAGCAGCAGACAGAAATAATCAAATGGCTGGGATTGTAAAGAAAAAAGGTACTTCAACAAGTACCAAACAAATTGTATGTGTGCGTGTGCCCGGAGTCAAGAGATAATGTGTAAATAAACAAGCGTTTTAAATGCAGAAATTATTTGTTTTTATTGTGTAATATTAAGTGGTGCTAGGTAGCACGTTGAGGGGTACCTTTATTTTCACGGAAATTATGGGGATATTGAGAAGAGTTAAATCAGGGCCCCGAGTAAATGCAGGGTACTATGTTATATAGCAACCGAACCTGTAATTATCACAGATTCTGACCGCGAAATGGTACCACCAGAAAAAAACACTGAAAGAAATAGGAGTGGCACCATAAAAAAAAACAAAAAAGTATATTAAATTGCAAAAGGTTTTAATTGAACTGAGCAAGCAATGAAAAAAAAAAACTTCTTGATATAGTAGTACTTTTTCAAATAAACATATCTCGCGCTGTTGCGTGTTTTTGTTTTAATATATCAGCCACTTTTATTGTATTCGTGTTTTCTTCACCTGTGTTTTTGGAGATGTAAGACAAAAAAGGTACTACCTGAAGGCGCCGGGTGGTACCCGGCATGGTACCATCCACAGACTTTATGCCTATTATAAAAATATATACCCCCTGGTGTTGGAAGAATTCGACATCAGCATCGACTCAGTCGTGATTTGCATTTTTTTTGTTTTTTGGACAATTGGTACTACAATTTTCTTGGAATGTAAAATGTTGTGATAGAATTTATTAAGGACTACGACAAACGAGCGCATCTAATTCGTATACCGTTCCTACATCGCGTAACAGGTTCTCTACAGAGAATCAAGAATGCTAAGTACCTAAGTATCATCTGGTACCCCAAGTACTAGATTTATACAGTCGTTCCCCGCTTAGATTAGACATTCGAAAAGCACCACATTGTTTTTTATCAAATAAATGAATGCATTTACTGATTTTTAATCAACAACAAAAAAAATTTTTTGTGCGGCAACGGGTTTTGATTGCAGCACGACTGTATGTGAGGACAAAAGTTTAACAAGCCGGAAAATTTACGTTTATAAAAATGTCTGTGGCTAATTGAAATGAGAAATTTAAAATGACACACTGTATATATAAAATTAAACTTAATAAAATAAGTATGTTAAAACTTCTTCAGAGTGGAAAAAAATTGACGTTAAAAAGAAAATGCCTATTCTGGTGAATTTTATAACAAAATAGATTTTTCTTTTATTGCTGTAATAATATGTTACGGTTCAATAACAAATTAAGATTCTTCTTGAGATGATTCACATTCTAGTTAATAATAATTTGCCTTCAAGCGAATTCTTCGACCGTTTCACATATATGCTCCAAATAATCATTTCCAATCGGGAAATTTATACTGTACGTATATAATTATACAAAAAAACACAAAATTTAAATTACCTTTTTAATGACTGCGCGAAAGTAATCATACGAAAAATGCAGTTTGATTTTCAAAGTGTATAATGATTTGTTAAAATTTATTTCTGTACATTTGCGAATGGTATGTTCAAGTTGAGTGGTTAAAAAAAAATTAAATTGTGTTTGAAAAAATTTCTTTGCTATTTCGTTATATTTCATACACTGTAAAGTACTTCTGAGCAATATAATAATATAAAGTACTACATGGAGGCAGTGCAATCTGTTGATGCATCTAATCCGAACCAATAATTTCAAGCCATTGTTTTTCGTGCAGAGCTTTAGGCAGCAGCGTGAAGAAGCGTAATCGATAATAAAGCTCTGATAAGAGCTTCAGAATATTTTTTTTGTTGCAACCCGTCTTCTGCACTGTATAATATTCCAACTAAGATCGACAGATATTTTACGAAATGCTACAAAAATTAAACAACCAAAGAAATTCGTAATTCCCATCAAATTGTTGCTTATAAATTTATATTTTTAAAACGCATGGTACTACACGCAACAGGTGTCCAATCAAATATGTAAAATACCATACTTTTATATTTAGAAATTTATCTTTCGATTGCTCTTCTGTAATAAAGGGACACCTGCATATTAAATTTTATTTCACTACAATAACATTTCTTTCCACGATATTTTTTTATACTTGGGCCTTTTTTTCCTCTAAGCTGTCCGCACCGCGATTCAAACTAAAAATTTATGGCTACGAAGCATGCGCTGGCATAGCTCGAGTTCTTTTGAATCTTAGATTAATATGTCTTCGTATGAAAATGTAAAAAATACACCAGAGGAATTTTTACTTGCGCTTTTTTATTTTCTCTCAACTCTAGAAATTGTTTTTAACTGGTTTTTCGAAATTGAAACCACGTTTGAAAAACTTCAAAAGTATTTTTTTTTTTGATTTTAGGATTCTTATTCAAAGGTGAATTGAATAGTTGATCGTTTCAGAAATTGTTAGCTAGTTTTTGACAATTCTCCAGTATATAAAATATGTTTGGAGATTAGTATCTTATAAAAAGGTATGTTTTACATGGGTGAGGTAAGGACGGTGCTTCTTGCTAAGGTATTTCTGCTCTTAAAACAAATAATGCCGTTTTTGTATATTTTTGAGATGTGACCATTATACTTGTAAACCAGATTCAGAGTGGAAAAAGTAATTCTTTTTGGAACACTTCTAGGAACCTCTTTTTTAACATATATTCAAAACAGGTGTTTATAATTTTTTTTTCATGTATATATGTATTGTTTTTTTTTGTATAAGAAAATATTTCTTTTTGATCTAAAATGGACTTTTTTTGATAGTCTATTTTGTCAAAAAAAATCTTGCTGTATAAAAACGTTTTCTTCGTTAGTACAATTTAATGTTTAAATAAAAAATTTAATATGATAAATTAAATAAATAAAAAAAACTTGTTGATAGACAAACAATTTCCAATTAGCTTGAGATATATATTTCGAATCCACATTCGTATTGGTCATTATTTTAATGACACAAAAGCCTCTACGCACTTAAAATATGGAATTTGTGCAATTTTATCTCGGAAATTTATCACTCATTTACGACAGCGGCTTTTTCACCGTCTTATTTATAGTTTTATATACGTACGAAAACAGTTCTTGTGCTGACGGAGAAGCAGGTTGAGGTGCTTGAAGAGCGCGCCAGCAAAGGTCACCTCAAGTGGTACCATATACGTGTGTTGAAATCTTTACCGAATTTTTTCGAAAATCGCGCGCTACGGCTAAATAATTTTGCGTCTAACATTTTTTTTGTTCTAAACTTCTTAATGTTTCCAAATGTCTTCAATTAAACAAAAAATTAACCACTTCTGTTAGATGATTTATTGGTGTTAATAAGCCGTTGATTTTTTTTTTGAACAAGTTGAATTTTTAGCAGATTTATTGCGAATATTTCTTCAGCATACAAGCAGTTTAAAAATCCAAAGTGAAGACGATTTATTCATTCCGCCATTTATTTTTCTGGTGGCGCAGAGTGTGCAATTACGCGGGTATGTTACCGTTTATTACGAGCGGTTTTATTCGCGTTCTTCGCTTGAAACGATTCTTCCTTGGCACCGGTCTCGAGTCTGATCGTGCCGACCATCGCAATGTTAAAACGCACAATTTGAATTAAACTGGTTTTGCGTAAAAGCTCGATTTTCACGGCTGAAGCGGCGTTTACGCAATTCCCGGTTCAATTAGTACGTTACAACGTTACAAAAGAAAAGAAAGTACCGATGCAATTCGTACCCGAAGGGCTGCGTTTATTCTTACAAACAGAGCCGTACTAAGTAATTGGCAGTACTTATTGCAGTCGTCGATGTGCGTGATATCGAAACAAAAATTTTGTTACAAAACGGTACTTCTTAAAGGAAGAGATTTTCGAAATAACAAAAAATTCTTCGTATTGACCCAAGCGGGCGTGCCCCCAAAGGGAACCATTCTCATTCCTTTACTGACAATGTTATGTTGCGTTTCTTCTTCGCACGGTCGGCAAATAGACGACATATCTTCGAGCTATGCACACGTATATGCGTGCAGAAAATGCCATTGTTTTAAATAATAAATTGGGCTGCGGAGATCGCGTAAGCGAATACTTTGCGCAGCTTCGTTTGTCGGCAAAGAGAAAAAGAAAACGTTCGCTCTGATCCCATCGAGGTCGCATTTTGCCTATTATCGCCTGTATCTGTACTTTAGAAAATTGTATTGTTGATTTAATTTTTGAAAGTTGTAAGTTTTAACTCGTAGATAATATTTGACGTTTTCAGGTAAATTTTTTCAACGAGGTATTCTGTAGAATTGATAATTATTCAGTGGCGCCAGTTTACGACCGTAGTACCTCCAGTCAAATATTTGTTACGACAGGTACTAACGCTTTTACGAAGTTGTAAATTTTTCAATAATAAATCAGACTTTGAAAAATTCTAAATATGTTAATGTAACGCTTTATATCGTAAATATTTAAAACTGACAGCAAAAAATCATCATTTCAAATTGATAGACTATAAATATTAATTAAGCAGTTTTTTCAAAAAAAGGAAAAAATCATTTCCTCTTGGGGTCAAAAATTACCATAATTTTCCATACGGCACTATTTTCTTGAATAATCAACAATGAATTATGAATATTTTAGTATAATACTGCCACGTATATAATTAAACGTTTAAACATTAATACGCACAGGATGTTCGGGACATTAATAATAAAAAATAACGCTGTTAATAAACGCGGAATATTAAAAATAACGCTGTTAATTAAATTAGCTTGACAAAGAAAACGGTAGTGTTAAATTGTTCTTCAATATAACAAAAAAAATACTACAGTACTTTTTTGTGGCGCGTTATAATTATAAATTTATATTTTAGTGACATCTGAATTTGAAAATTGGTTTTTAAATGTTTTGTGAATTTTCGCAGGCCTGCAAATTTTTTTTTTAAGTAAAACAGAAAACTCTAGATTAGCTTATGTAATAAATACACTTGTAAATAGATGTTTAGACATTCGTTTAGTTCCCAGTGTAATGAAATGCTACTACAAAATTTACTATTATTTAATTATTGATTAAAGCTTGATAAACTGATTATCCGTAATACAAATTGTTGTAATAATTACTATCAGGCGTGAGAATGTAAACAAACACCGCCTAATGTTATATAATATCATATATCATAATCTACAGCAGGGCTTCGCATTAAATTAAATCCCCATTTCTCTTCGGTGGATATATATAAAAAAAATAGTCGTTTTGAAAATGACTTTAAATCGAGATCAAAAAACATTTTTGATTAATTTATTTTGCTCTCAATAATATTTTGAACTAATTCGCGGATATTTGATATAAAACACCCTGTATATGTAACGTATTTATTCTCTATATAAATTCTATTTATTCTACGTATGATAATACGATCTCTTATCTATTTAAAAAAATATGTAAAACTCTGAACCGTTTTCTATTTGCACTAAGAAACTGTTTACATCCAGATAATATGACAACTTAAACCTTAGAAAAAAATACACACAAGCGCAATTCTGTGAAAATACCACAGCAAATAATGGGCCTCGGTATATTTGATAATCGAAACTTAAAACGCAATAATAACTGCTATACAGCGTCACTTCGATTTTTTCATTTCGATCAATTGATATTTCCAACCATTTTTTTATACACTAATACATACGCTGTGTTTTTATACAATATTTTTAAAGGTAATTTGTGCAATAAATCGGGGTTCCGCGGTACTTGTGTCGCTCTAAGGTGGTACCGAATGAAAAAGCGGGAAAATTAATCGCGTTTTTGCAAAATCTATTATAATGCTACAATTACCGAGTTGTGTAATAAAAATGTAAACAAAAACGTAAAATGGTACTAGTAAATAATTATAGCACCTTCTGTTTTATACGAAATATTTTTTCTAGTTGATTAATGAATAATGTTTTGTTTTTTTGGTACGTACCTCTGTGGTTTTTGACACAAGTAGATCGTAAAAAGTACGACTGATTAAGTAAAAAATTAGAACGCACTCTAGCAGTCACTAAGTCATTTATAATACGATATTAACAGTGTTAATATAATTTTCACAATTATCACGAAGACGGCACTACCTATCCGTAAATCGTACCATAACTATTTACCAAAATAATAAACAAAATCGTCCTAAATATATCCCAACTTTTTTGAATTTGTCGAATACCAACTACAAACGTTATAGTTTTCCCAGAGTTCAAAACAAATGCTTGCGCGCTTTACTATCACTAGATTATGAATTAAGCAATGTTGCGGGTACCACTAAAGTTGCGGTACGACATGAGCGTCTATATATCACGTGGCCCTAACATTTGAAATGAAGTGAGACGAAAGAATATCTTGATTCTGCGTCGACGAAATCTTTGTGTGCTTTGGTACTTTGGTACGACTTGAATGTGGTTTGGGTAGAAACGAGAACTGGGTACATTTAGCTTTGATCTATACGAAGGCAAATTTAATTTAACAAAATAATCGGTTTTGAGGTAGTACCCGATGAGTACCACCCATAACAAGCGGCATACATTTATGAAAATTGGATCTTTAAAATAAGATTTTGTTTCCACAATCGTACGTTAAGAATTCCACAATATGGCGGTACCATTTGTGTGTTTTGGTACTTTGGTACGACTTGAATGTAGTTTGGGTAGAGACGAGAACTGGGCAAACTTAGCTTTGATCTATACGAAGGCAAAATTTAATTTAATTTAATTTAGCAAAATAATCGGCACACGACGTGTTTTGCAGTGGTACCCGATGAGTACCACCCACAACAAGCGCATACATTTATGGAAATTAGATCTTTAAAACAAGATTTAGTTCCCACAATCGTACGTTAAGAATTCCATAATATGGCGGTACCATTTGTATGTTTTGGTACTTTGGTACGACTTAAATGTGGTTTGGGTAGAGACGAGAACTGGGCACATTTAGCTTTGATCTATGCGAAGGCAAAATTTAATTTAATTTAGCAAAATAATCGGCACACGACGTGTTTTGCAGTGGTACCCGATGAGTACCACCCACAACAAGCGCGTGCATTTATGGAAATTAGGTCTTTAAAACAAGATTTTGTTTCCACAATCGTACGTTAAGAATTCCACAATATGGCGGTACCACAAAGTCTCTCCATCTTTGTATTTCGTGAACGTTGCATTCGCTGTGACGTTTGTTTTCGTATGGTAATTCCGACATACGGTACGACCAAACATGGCTGCGGTATGCGCACAAGCAAATCACAACTTCAACAACTTGTAAAGTGGTACCGCACTGGTAGAGTTCGTGCGTTGCACGCTGAACCTTTCGTATCGAAGAAATTCTAATGTAGAATGGGTGTGGTAGAAAAAATGGACTTTACGATTTTTGGTACGACATTGCGTAAAAGGGACTATGCAAATTAGTACTGCCAATTATAGGAGCAATTGTTGATGATTAGTTTTGTGGAAATTATATAAGGATTCTTTTTTAATTTGAAATATTTCATACTGACGTATTTTTGAACCAAAAGTAAATAAAAAAAAATTTAGGGTCTGTAAATATACGATGATAGACACTCCGTCTGTTTTCACCTTATCAAAGTTGGCATTCATATATTATCTGTGATTATAAATACAGGTATGGACTTTATTAAAAAATTAGGGCCTTTAACGTATTACCAAACAAAAAATTCCAAAGACACTATCGGCAAGCGAATTGAATAAAATAAATGAAATGAAATGAAAAATATAAAGTCCGGATCTGATTTCAGCTATAAACTATATATATGCTAATATTTATTCTGGATCGAATATATTCTAGATATCGCCAGACATTTGAAAGTTTTGTGAGAGCTTAGTAAAGCAAAGATAGATAAAATGAAAAACGGTTATTGTATTTTTTTAAAATTATTTTGATATTTGCGAATATATTTTTTCAAATAAACAGAAGCGCTCTGTTTGTTAGTTTGAAAATAATGTTTTATCAATGGTAAATGTTTGATTTCAATGGTATATATTTTGCAAGATGGCAAAGAAATGTTGGAATGGATTTTTTTTGGTAATTAGTGCGGATTTTTTATTTAAAAAAAATGGTACATATGTAACCCACTCTTGTGTATTTTTTTTTAAAAAAAAATGGGATTTAAAAAAATACTCACCATTAAATTCATCCATTTCTGAGACTTTTTCTTCCATTTCTTCATATTCTGCCAGCAAATTTTTCTTTTTCAGCTAGCAAAGTTCCATTTTCGACTCACTTTTATTATTAGATTTTTAGTTACTGTTTATTTTTATTTTATCATTCATTCAATTTTATATATTTTTTTAAATTATACAACATATTTCTATTTAAAAGAAAATATTATTTTTTTAATGATTACCCATGTTAAAAATAAAAAATTATCCCACCACATCGAGCAGTACTTCTATTTTGTAATATTTCTGTTAAAAAATGTTTTTCTTTATAAAAATAAAATAATTATAAAAATTTGATATTTTGGTATGGAAAAAATTATCAATTTTTTTTTGTTAATTTTGCAAATAATAATCGACTAATTATCGGTGTTTGTTCCAAATGTTGATTTTCTCATCTTACCTGAAAAAAATACAAGAAAAATCAGTTAATAATTTTTATTTGTAAAATTAAATACAAACAAAATAATTTCTCTTTGTTACATATTTCCAATTTATTTATATTTTCCCGCCCATCGTTCCCTCAATGCATTTCTTTGTCTTCTTCGGAGATAACCTGATTGTGGTCAATGATTGCCTTGCAAACTGAAAACCCTACACGCTCAACTTCTGTACTAAAGCAAGGATCGAGTATTATCCTTGTCATACAGGATGTACCAAAACAAACTCCTTAATTATTCATAATTATTGCTCAAAATCGAATCTATCAACGCAATATTGATTTTTTTTTAAATATAAATCTCGTTTATTTAGTTACGAAAATAGTTTTAAAAAGATCAAAAAATGGAAGTATATTTTTGCGCTCAATTGGTTGGCATTGTTTAATTCTTAAAATTTTTTTTTTGCCGAAAATAAAATATTAGTACGCTGTAGAAGTAGAAGTACATGTGCCAGAGTCACGTCTCTCTAAGAATGTTCATTAGTTCGCTTATACAAGCTAACATAAAAAATATATTCACATAAATTGCTACTTAAACAGGTACGGACTTTAAAAACTATTTCAAATAATAATAAATACCACGTGATGGATGTACTTTTAAAAAAATGATCTATTTTTTAAAACATCGCTGTATTTTTCAAGTGACTCGTCTTGTTTGCGTTAGGCTGTATGTTGGCAGTACTCGCACACGTACTTGTACACAGTACTACATGTAATTATGTATTATGGGCCGTTTTGTCTTACTGCACGTTTGGTACGACCATCAATAATAATATGGTTCGTTACGTGCGTACTTTTATAAATAGTATCCCGTTCGTAATTTCAGTAATATCTACCAAAGCTAGCCTATGCTTTATAGAGCTTACGAGCTTCAAATAATACATATATATGGCAACATTTTTAAAAGGTATCTGAAGAAAGAAATAAAAAAATTGAGCCAAGTGTTTTTTTATTATAAAAATTATTTTAGGGTTGTTAAAAATATTTTTGCATTTGAAATATTGAAGATATTTTTGTTCGATGCTTATTTTTTTTGGTATTTTCGATATATCGAACTCTCTTCATATGATTTATAATAAAAAGGCCACGCCAATCATTAATAACAAATTGAATAAATCAATATGCCGAGTCAAAGAACTCTACAAAAGTATTAACAAAAAATCGCCATAAAAAAAATATATTTTATTATTGAAAATGGGTTTATTTTGTTTCAGGATTTCAATATACCATGGGATTGATTAAAAGGAGTTAATTGAAGCGAAAGGCATCTGTGTTTAAACACCGAAGGTATTTTAAAATAAAAACCTCAAAAAAATCTTAACATATATATTTTTTCTCATTTGTTGCAGGTTTGGCGTTTAAGGATCACTGAGTGTATATTTTTTGTCCAAGTAAATATATACGCAAAGGCAACGTTTTTTTTTTACATGATACTAATTGGTTTTTCTTTTTCAGATGCAGTTTTCTTTTCATCGCGAATTTTTTAATTTTCTGCACCTCCAGATCTCGTCTATTTTTTAATGCAACAAAAATTGATTTAAAAATTTATAAACAAATTGTTTTTTACGTAAAAAAATATTTAATCAATTTTTGTTACAAAAGTCTGTACTAAAAAATTTTTTTCCATGCTTCGTGCGATCACCGCTGGATAAACGAACGTTACTTTCTTTGATTGCTTCGCAATATTCCCATAAAACAAAGTGTTTTTCTTTTAAATCTAAACAAAAAAACAATAAGCCCAGTTTGCTTTTTCGACTTTATCCCTTTTGCTATCGACTAAAATGTTCCCAAAAAATTGGAACATACGGTATTATAATTCCTAGTATAGCATAGTCGGGTGTGGTGATTTTAATTTAGTGTACGCTGAAGAGGAGCACCCGGTATAGTGACTACCGGGTGTAGAAGAAACTGAGTTAATGTCTCGGTCGTGCGGTAAATGAAGACAACTTTAAAAATTGTTAAGGTAGATTCAAATTTTACATCAAAGTTGAAAAAATAGTACCCAAAAAATGAATCGTGTTATTTGGGGTTATGTTTTTATGTATATTTGTTTGAGATCTGTAGGTTTAAATTAAATAGAAAATCATATCGACTGCTGAAGAACTACAAGAATTTGTACCGCCGTAATAAAAATTAATAAATTGGGATTTATTATTTTATTTCTTACTGAAGTAAATAGACCAATTATTAATAGATTATTTGTTAAAACATTTTTTTTTTGCACTTCGCTGCCACGTTAAAAAAGTGCTATTCATTTAAACGACGAAGACTTTCCTTTCCTCGAACATTATGTATTCTAGTTTTTGCCATAATCTTTGGAGGTGTTTTCAAAAATGATTTCTCTGCAACAATTACGACGTACCCCAGATACTCGGTAATAATTCCTAGAAGGAATGTCAGTTAAATATCTTATTGCGACAGGATCGAACCAATCCTTCTTTCATAATCGTTTCTACCAATCACGATCTGTTCTTACGGCGATATTTTGCCATGTCCGAGTGATTCTTGAAATGAACTGTTGACATATACTTGTGCGAAGGTAATGTTTGTTTTATTGTTAGTGGTACTTGTTATTGCTGAAATTCTTGTACCACTTTGAACATAATTGCTTATAGGAAGATTTATCGGAATTTTAATGTCGCTCATAAATCAATTTTTCCATCGTTTACGAATCGCTCACTTTTTCTACGCTACTTGTTTTGGCTGTAATTTGATACTTTTCTGTATTCATCCATATTGAAAATCCCTTTTATTTATAGGCTTTTCTAAGGTCATGTTTGAAATCTCGTCATGTGGTACTTCACGCTCTTCTTTTGCTTCTTGATGTCACCATGATTGTCACAAGACAAAACGATGATCAATATAAAGAAGCACGTCTATGAAGCAGAAATTATTCGCGCGCGCGATCGAATAAATAATCTTAAATTGTTAATAACAATCCGGCTCCAAGGACCAATTTGAATATACCTCCACATCTGTCACTCGCTGACCCGAACTTCTACTACTAGTTCCTCAAAAATACTGCAGAATTTTTCTTTATTCAGCTTCTTGGTGGTTCAATTTGTATATTTTATTCTATATTGCCTGTAGACTATGAGAGATAGTTGATCGATTTTCTAAGAATTCTAATCCTTCGAGGCTTTTAATTTTCAGAAAAATACATAAATATCGCACTAATTGAAAATTGAAACATAAATTAAGAGTGTGGATATTTCTTTTAATTAAAAAGAGAATTTTTTTAACGAATTTTTAGTCGCATATAAAACAAATTTTATATAACTTCTACATCTATTTACTTATTAAAGCGCAAGAGCTAGGACATTGTGTTTATATTAGAGGTCCTTTGGTTGATCTTTGCAAACACGACTAGCTTACCAAAATAAAAATAGTAAATCGTTGTGCCTTCACTTTAGTATGTGCACAAAACAAACAAGCAGACAACGGTCAAGTCTTCTAGGCGCATTTTAATATACAAGGTGGTGCAAATGTCGTTCAATCGTGAACTGTATAGTTCGAGAACAAAATCATTTTTTTTAATAGAAAAAAAAATTGTACGTAAGAACATTTGTACTAAGTATAGAACAATATTTTAAATTATATACATTTTAAATGGATAAGGTTTCTTTTGTTCAATTTATTATGAAAAGCTAATGTTTTTGAACGACGACAGCTCAAGAGTAGCATTGCGCTATGCTATTCTGAAGACTAGAGACAAGCAACTCGCGGTTGGCTTGCCCATCGACCGGCCGTGACCTTCCTGGGTCTTCTCTCCTCTTGGTTTGATCTCTTCGTGTAATACTTCTTCGGATCTTCGCAATGGTAGAGTACTATATCCTAGTCCTAGTGGTTTTGCTTCTTCCACACCGATTGGTACCTTATATTGATTTCGTATATTATTTTTTTCATGGTTTCGTTTTGATGTCTTCTTTGTACTTTGCAAGAATTGTTTTCATTTGCTTTGTAGATATAATTTCTTGTTAAAATTTTGAAAGAAAATGTTACTTTGATTCGTCTTCGTTGTCAGCGCTCAACTAACTTTGAAGCTGCCAAAAAAAAATCAGTATTTTATGTGTTTATTTCTTGCGAGGCTGAATAATTTAATTTTACACCAATATTTCACGCTATCGTGTGCTGGAATTACGAAGTTATTAATTACGATTAAAATTATGTTAATTTTTGTCCAACTGTGCTGCGAAATACAAACGAACCTCACACCATACCAAAGAGATTTTATTTAAATAATCGTGTTAAATACAAATTCTCTTAAAAATCCTCAATAAAATTAAACATCAGTAATTAATTATATCAAATGATTTTTTATTTGATCGATAAAATGTACAGCTAGCTTTTAAGTTTGACCAATTCTTCGTCGATATAACCCAACTGAAGATGATGGCCGCAGCATCTTCTTACAATTTCTATTTTTAAATTATTAGAGAATTGTAAATGTTAATTTCACGTTAGACATCAAGCTAACGCTAATTTAGTTAATGCAGTCGCTAATGAAGAAGATACTGTTATAAATTAAATGGAATAAAATTAATATTAGAAATAACTTTGGTTCGGCCGAAATAATTTACGACCTTAAATTATGTTAATTTGGACAAATTAACATATTTAACCAAACGGATATAAATTAAAATTGTTGTTTTCTAGTAAATTTTTGTTTAAATCTTTATTTTTTTCTTCCAATACAAATTAGCAGCCAATTTTATATTCTTCTTCTCTGCTGTTTCAATTTGCTAACGGACAAATAAATTATTGAACATTCTCCGACATTCTCATTACAATTTTTTTGCAGCAAAAGCGGTTCTGTTTGCGATATATAAATTTATTTGTCCGATGATAATGTTTGTTGCATTCAAAATCTTTTTATTAATTTCCATTAGCTATTTTCTTGTCGTACTTTTAGAAATAATTTAAGAATATGCTGCCATCTGCACGCAAGTGTTGTTTACTAACTACTGCCTGGCTTAAATGTGAATGTAGGAATCTGCCGTATCGATGATAGCGAGGTACTACTGTTTGTTGGGTTGCATATAGTACACGGGGAATTTAATAAAGCGTCGGTTAGTTCGCTGGAGCGACAATGAGATGTCGGTACTGACGAAAATACGTTTATCTAAATGAAAAGTTAATTAATAAAAAATTGCAGAATGGAAAAAAGCATTTACCGATTGATTTTCTCGAAACATTATTTCAGAGCGAATTGATTTAAAATTACAGAATGTCTTGCTAATATCCGGTGATTGTTTTTTCTTTGAAATAATTACTTTCTTAGGTAATACAAACTATTGTTTACTCAACAAACTAGACCAGTTGCCTTTTCACAACATTTTCTATTCCATTTTCACAATACCTAGTTATATTATTTTTAATAGCACTAGATTTTTACTATACCATTTTATTTAAAAATTCCCCATTAACATTCATACATCCACTTCGAACTGATACATGTCTTCGTGCGTCCATTTCATTTTTACCTCCTCAAGTACACAAAATGAATTCTTCAACACGACATTGAATATTCTTATACCTGTATTGTTTATATTCGTACTTATTATGCATAGCAATCACTTTGCTTTCCACGTATTTTTGTTTTTGTTACACTATTATACAATAAACAATGTTCTATTGAAGACATGTAACGTGTAAAACATGTTATAATCGAGCCTGAATGTAATTTATTAAATATAAAAATGCGAGTTATGCAATAATGTATAAAAAAAAAATTCTGGAGTACGAAATTAGATTAATAAAAATTTTTTTGTTGAATATTGTGAAAATTGTTGTTTTTTTTAAATAGCGCGCCACTGGATATGGCTAGAATGTGAGAGGGTAATATGACAAAATTGTACGACAATTTGTTTTGCAATAGAACTTTGTACAAGAACATTGACGCGAAAATTTATTAAAAGTAGATCGTTGAACCGTACAGGGTATTCATTGCATACAAAATTTAGCGATTTTGCAAAAAAAAATTAAACTGATGAAATTTTTCCACAACAATTTCATTATTAAAATGCCTTTGCCATATAAAAGACGATTTTTAAAATAAATGTCATTGCTCCGAACATCTTGTACATTTAATTATTTACCGGGTACTACTTTTTTTTTTGCAATATTTGCAGTTATGTTATATTACAGCTAGCGTGCAATTTAAACAGACAGAGAATTTTATTACAGAAATGAAAAAAAAAAATCGAACAGATACAAATTTATAAAATAAATTTAGTCCAGTTTAAATTTTTGGAAGCGATAATTTTTAAAATAATTTACGCTACCGTAAAAAGGAAAATAAATCAGCACAGGCTGTAATTAACAACAAAAATCAAAAGGTGTGCTATTATAAAATAAAATATTTGTCTTGAAGAGATTTTTTTTTCCAACAAAAAAGTAAAATAAAAATTCGACTTGTGAAGCGGACTTGAGTATTTTTGCTAAAATTGTTGAGGTTCCATTTTTATGTTAAAATTTGTAAATTTTGCAAATGGCTCACTAATACGACGAAAAAGAACTGTTTTTTGCAAATATTAAAAATACAGCCATATTCTTTACTATATAATTTATTTTTTAATTATATACCGAACCCTAAATTGTTTTTTAAATCATTGTATATGTCCCGTTAATTGTTTTTAATTTTTCGTTCAAATATGGGCCCTTTTAGCTTTGAAACGTAATACAATATTAAATTCAGGAACGTGCTTGGATAAATTGAAGGGCCCTATTGTTGCGTTTATTGTCCTCTCCTCTTCAATATGTTTGTTGGATTCATCGTCAAAAATTAAGTCGATTATATTTTAATTTAAAAAATTCAATGGCGGCATTATTAAAGTGGATCGATTTTCTGCTCAAGATGATTTTTTTTTTCGATTTTATTGTCGTATTTATTTATAAGAAGGTACTGCCCAAGGTATTACTTGGTTCCACTCTACGGGTCAAAAACTAAAGAAATTAACATAATTTTTAAGTACATACTTATCCTATAGACCAGAACTTGTAATTACCACGCTGACCAACGAAGCAAAACTCTTTTACAATATTCTTTGTTGTCTTTGATACTGATAAAATAACGATTTGACTAATCTTTGCTTTAAAATATCAATTTTTCTAACTGTTCGAATATATTTTGACAAAATTTTCGTATAATCAAAAGTCGTTAGTTTATCAGTTATTTTCATAATTTTTTTTTTAAATTTCTAAACCACACTTTAAAAAACTATATAATTTCTATTATCTTCCACTTGAGTAAATCTGAACAAATTGCGTTTTAAAAGTAAATATTTTTAAATTTTTTATTATAAATATCTCTAGCTTGAGGTAAATTATTGGTCCCTCCTGTCAAATGTCGATCAAACGATTTATTGGTCTGAAGAGAAAGAATTTCCTTAAAAATTTCTTCAATAGCGACAAATAATTTGCATAATATCTTCAGTTTTTTTAAGTTTTAAGTTTTAAGAAAGTTTTTTTTTATCTTGCGCAACATTTTGTAGGCACCTATACAATTTTTTTATACAAAAAAAATCGTTTTATGTACAATTCCTTCTTGGATTTAAAAAATCTTCCATTACTTTGTCAAGCAATTTTATATGGTTAAACAACTTTGGCATTACTAATGAAAATATTTTCCGCCAACTTCAGTGCAATATCTTTTATGTAGTTCTTGTGTTTTATTGCAGTACCTAAACACAATAACTTGCCTCATCGATTAAGGAAGGCTCCAGTTGGCAATTGCAAGAGCTATTACGTATTGGCCATGTGCAGAGCAGATATTATATCTTCAGCTGAATAAAACATGAGCTCAATCTTATTGATGGTTTCCTAAGCTCGTTTTCCCATATAAATAGAATTTCTCTTCTTGCACGTAAATGTATTCGTAGAAAATACCTTTACCATATAATTTCGATATATATTTTTAATTTACGACGCATTATTATTGTCTTTGATTGCACCTACACATAAGAATATCAGACTTGAATTCATCAAGATGTTAATTAGTTAATATTTCAATGCGAGAAGGATCTTGAGCTTTGTATAAGCTTAATATGAGCTTTGTACATCTTTGGTTCGTGACAGATAATTGTAAAAATGTTTAAACCAGACGTTGGCATGATAAAAACGAGTTAATGTTTAATTGAAGAAGGAATAATTGTTTCCATTTTAGATTTCAATAAGTAGTTGTGGACGAGATAAAAAAAAATGAATAAAAGAAACGAGTGAAAAGAAAAAGTATGTTAAATTTTTATTTAATAAATTTTCCTCTGCGGTTTGTAAATAAAAATACATTATAGGTTTTTTTTAACGAATTCGTCATTTTTATATATTTTACATTTTTTTTTAATGAATTAAGACGATTGTTATTATTTTTTCTCTGCGATTTCTTTAACATTTCTTAAGAAATTGTTCGATTTTTTTGCAAAAGCTTTTTAACAAATTTATTCATTTTTTCCACAATTTCTAAGAATTTTTTATTTCTTTTTATTTTATTTTATTTTATTTTTTCCACAATTTCTTCAATATTTCTAAGAAGTTGTTCGATTTTTTTTGCAAACGAATTTTTTAAACGATTTTTTTTTACAATTTCTTCAACATTCCTTAAGAAATTGTAGGATTTTTTGTACAAGAAAATTTTAAATGAATTAATACTTAAGTTATTCAAATTTCTTTGCGATTTCTTTAACATTTCTTAAGAAATTGTACGATTGTTTTGAACATTTTTATTTAATCTTCCCTACGCTTTCCTCAACATTCTTTTAAAAAATCCATGTTATTTTATGCAATTTTTTTCTTCATAAAAACCAAGTCGACTTTTATCCATCTTCCTCTTCGATTTCTTCGGCATATCTTACAAAATAATTACCTCTTCTTTGCGTAAAACCAGTATATGTATATGACACGACTCGCTTTTGCTTAACGCTGAACCTGTTGCGCTTTGCTTGTTAATAATTTTATTTTATGGATTTTTTTTTAAAACTTAATGAATGGATACAGAGCTTGACCGGATGTGACGTCGCTCTTCATCTCAACTCGCGTTACTCTAAATTCTGAATTAATTTTACAAGAAAATGTAGTAAATTTGATAAGAAATTAAATCTGGTTTGATTGATGAATTTTTATAACAAAAAAAAACAACTAATTTATAGAAAATATTTCGAGTTGACTAAATTTATTGAATCTTATCTCAGAATTATTTTTATTGTAAATTATAAAGTGATTTCAAAAATAAACTTCGAGAGTTTGTTAACATCAAATTTGTTCTTAGATTTCTTCGTATTTTTATAATAAATACAAATCAGAAATTCAATATTTGCAATTGGTGTCTTATTTCCGCTATTTTGTCATTTTGTTAAACAGATTAAACAAATTTACACTGGGATGTCTATATTTATTTTTTACTTGAAAAAATAAAATATATAATAATATCAGTACTATAACAATATTGTAAGAAAATCATATATTTTTTAAAATTTAATTTTAAAAAATATATTAACCTTTTCGGTCAAATTAAATTTTTATTAGGCATAAATAAATGCTTTTAAAAATAAAATTTCTTGTTTTTTTTTTTAAATATTCGTAAATTCAGTTCTAAAAGACCAAAAAATCGAAAAAACTACAAAAGTGAATTTATTTCAAGAAAATCAGCTTAAAGCGAGGTTTAGCTTTAAAAATACCTTTTCTCAGCCAGCCTATTTTTGTAAAATGCAGCAACTTTTCTAAAAGTTAGTATCTGTCTGAAGATACAAGTTTTAGTACTATAAAGCCAAGTCCATATTATAAAAAAATTCTAAATTATTATATAAAAATTTGAAAAACTTTATATTTCATTAGGTAAAAATATATTTTACCTAATGAAATATTAATGTAGAATATCACCCAATATTTTATAATGGAATATGATTAATAAAAATGATATCTTGTATATAAAAGACTACCAATAAAAAAATCGTTTATTTTCGTATAAAAAAATAGACGTGGACGTAGCATTAGATTTCTTGGAGCATTTCAAAGGAGCGTTTAATAAAAGGGCCCTTCTATTGTTGATCGAGAACAAAGATCAAGATATATGAGACCGAATTGTTGGCTGAGCTGGATCTGAACCCAAACTTTGAAAATCTCTTTCAATTATATACAAGAATCGATGATCTATTTCATCTGTCGTATTTTTTTTTTTAATATATATATATTTTTTTTTCAATCTATCTTCGGCCGATGCATCTGTTTTAATTTTTTTTTCATCCATTTCTAAAAATAAATAAATTATCATATTTTATACTCCAGTTAAATTTGGTATATAATTGATTGTATTTAACTTCCGGGAAGAGGAAAGGGTTGTTTCAAGAGGTGTGGAAAAAGCTTTTTAAAGGCAGTAAAAAAATATATGTATGTATAGGCAATTGTATACGCATCTGCTGTTTGAGCTATTAATTTTCTAATAAAAAAAAAAAATTTACAATTAATTCATCTCCTGTATTTTGTTTGACTTTTTTGGATTTTTTAAATTCTGCTCGATATATTTTTCTAATTTCACCGTCAATTTACTAAATGTCCTATTAAGAGCAAGTCTGCACATAAAGTGTGATATCTTGTTTTAATTTTAATTACACGCTATTTAAAAAAAAATACACTGAGCCAGGCTGTAAAAGCCTATTTTTATGTATTTTACTAATTGACATATATATTCGTTAACGAATAGTTTATTTAGGATGTAAAAAGTTCGTTCGTAGAATTAGAAATGATGGTGGAAAATAAAATTGGAATTAATGCTGAGTTGGGAATGTACTGGGGGATTAAAAATGTGGGGAAAATATTTTTAACTTTTTTTTTTATATTCATCTCTCATCCAAATCACTTGAAGATTCTAAATTAAAAAATAGATAGATCTAAAATTATAACCGCAAAAAAAAATTCCGCACAAAATTCTTACAACCTCATTTAACCTCTTGATAAAAAAAAATCCTAATTCAATAATTTTTTGAAAGGATTCCAGCTGGTCTAAATCAGTCCAGTCGAGCATTTAAATATTAATGTTTTTCCTTCTTGAGTTGTAAAGTATTTGCTTGCATTGAATTAAAATGTTCGTCTTTATTAGAGCTTCATAGTTTTTTTAGTTTGAACTTAAGAAGTCGACTGCTGAAAGATGAATCGAATAGTTTTGTTCGTCCATCGTGACTAGAGATATGAATTTCGGATTAGTTCGTGATAAAGAAATTAAATACATGGGAATGATTTTTTTTTTGTTTATATAATATTATAATTGAGATGGATTACTGAATAATTGGTAATGGCATTTTTTGTTGCAAAAAAAAATGTTTACACGCAGATTTTGTAATTTCGTATTTAAACGATTGCCAGATGCTTTCGTGACCAATTTAAGAGTTAATTGAAACAAGAATAAAGCAGATCAAAAACAATAACCGCTTTCAATTTGATTAGAAAATGATTCATTTCAATTTAGCTTATTCTAACGCAAGCAATATAAAAAAAAAAACAAAAAAAATGATGTACGAATGAAGAAAAATGTTCAAATTATAAGAAAAAAAATTATAAGAATTTTTAGGTATGAATGTTTCGATTTGATATGTTAATAAATTCGCTATTTGCCTACATATGCTCGCTAATTTACAAATATACAAATTGATGAATCGTCATAGTTTTAACATTCTTCACAAATAATTTTTATTTCGAAAAACTGTCGCGTAGATGTCTTTAAATATCAAAATAGACGCTGAAATTTGATTGAGAACTGAAGACGCTGATTAAAGATGTGGGTGGTGGATCAAATACCATTCTTCGTGCGTTTTAAAATAGCGGTAACTTCAAACAAGGAGTGCCCTTGTGCTTCAACCGAAACAATGGGCCTCTATGTTCGATGCAAGAACTAAATATCACTACAGACATTCTGCCCGGCCAAAGATCATCACGCATTTCGAAGATTGCTATTTTCTTTTTTCTTTTGTATTGAAGACATTTATTACACCTGCATTTTTTTTTGTATCGTAGCAATATTTTTTGTCGAAGAATTTTTGTACATCTGTTTTTATTTGTTGAGGGATGCTGCTTCAAATGAAAATATCATATGTCACGATGAGAACATTTTCAGTCGGCTATTGTCGCTGCAGAAGACATCGAGGATGCTCTATTCAATTTTATAGACTGTTCTTGTACGAGATGTACAAGAAAAAAATCAACAATAGAAAATTCGGCATGAATTAAAAAAAAAATCGTCGTATAAAGGATCATAATTTAATGTGACGTCTAAAAGTCAGCGCCATAAACACTAGGATGTACTGTACGTGAATTTAACTAGCAATTCTATATTTTATGGTATGTTTGTGGGAGTATACGTTGGTAAAAGATCTGTTGCTTGGAAGAGCGTCATCATAAGGGATAACGTAAAGATTTTAATAATATATTACCGAACAAAACTCGGCAAAAACAACTGAAAATGTGGGAATGTTCGAAGAAACAAGCTCTTGAGAGAACTAGATTATTTCGACGTATCGTTGTTTTTCCAAGTCTGTGTTGTGCTTACAAAAAAAAAATAATTAAAAAATATATCTTCGCTTTGTTAACTGTTCTTTATATATATATATTTTTTGGAGATATTTTTTTAATACTAAACATATTTTTTTGGTTTATCAAAATTTTGTTTAACAAAAAAATTTTTTTTTTTATTAATAATTCATTTTCCGCATAGGACTAGTTTAAATGTATTCTGTTGAATATTTGAATGAATCTAGAGCGGATATGCAAGAACAACTATATATTGGAGATGTTGCCATTCAAGTACCTTCTGTTTACGTTTTCGTATTCGTAGCACCTTTCGGTGCAACTATAACGGAAGTCCTTCCCATATAATACCGACGTCTCTGCACATTCATTAGACTCGAAATGAGCTCTGGTCTTCAGCCACGGAGGATGTTGAAGATATCAACATTCCTCTATATCAGTAGAATATATTCGCAGTCATACGTCAAACGTATTTTTTTAAGGAATTTTTAAATGATTATTCGGAACGGCATTTATCATCGCATCAATTGAATTCACGCGATTTTTCGATGGCCTGTTTATCGATTATTCCAATTGGGCGTATCTATAACACATGCGGTTTATTTCGATATTATTCATTAATTTTAATTTGATGCGGAGATTCCGAACAGAAGTTCAGTTTCGTTTTGCCGCTAATAAAATCCGAGAAATTGTTTTCGAATATGATTTTAGAAGTTCGTGCTCGCCATAAAGTTGTCATTTATTAGTTACCGTATTTAATTGACGCGAACGTGGAAAAGAATTGCATATTTATTTTTGTGTGGCAATTGTTCTATAAAAAAATAGAAGAATTATTGTACTTTTGTTTTTCAAAATAATTAGAATTTGATCTTCCTTCATTTTTCGATTTTTTCTGGACTTTTTTTTTATAATTAAATTGTTTTCATTACCAAAAATTGTATATTAAAAAAAAACGGAAATAATATTTTTTAATCTACTTAATTGATGGATATTTATTAGCAAATATATCAATATTTATTTTTTTAATTCTACAATTTTTTAAATATCTATTTTTACAGTCCGGCGTGTATTTTATATGGAATTTGAAGGGTCAATAATATTATTGACCTATGCTACTGTTGGTCATCTGTTGCCTTATTCAAAGAGCCTTTTACACCACATAAAAAAAATACTTTTATCAACAAAAAATATTTAATCAACTTATCATTAATTAATTTAGTCGTTATATTCTTTAGTATTTTTATTTATATATTATTTTAACTGAATTTTATCTTACGGAGTACCCCGCAAGGAAGCAATCTAGGCCCACGTCGCTTTCAGTTATATAAACTAACATAAAACAATTTTATTTTATATTTTTAAACTATGCGACATTTATTTGAAAACTATATAGTTTCGAGTAGTACGATATTCATTGCGTCATTTTAACAGCTAGACTAGAAGACCATTAATTAAAAAACATGGCTTCAATTGTAAATATACTAATGGACAGTTATGAAAACTATCATCGAAAATAAATCGAAATTTTAAAAAATGTTTTCTCGGTCAAATTAATTAATTAAAAAACATATATTCGTGGTATATTTGTGATTCATTCTTGAGTTATCTTTAATTTCAGCATGACGTCATGTTTGCATGTTTTATGCCCTTCCTTTGGTAATTTAAGGACCTCAAATGGCTCACGCTTAATATTGATTATTTCTGATTACAACTTAAACTAATTGTAGTCTTGAATGAGTCACTGCTATAAAGAACAAAACGTGATATAGACAGTGAAATTTTATTTTGAAGATTTAGTACAAATAAATATTTTTTTATTACTATATTTGATGAATTTTCCAATATTTTAATGATTTAATTAAATAGTAATACGATGATTTAAAAATTAAATTGTAAATTTTATCTATTAAAAATATGTTTGTTGATATTTATGTAACCTGAATCGAATTTTGATAATGCTTTATTGAAATTAGTAATGTTTTAACAACAGTACGATTAAAATTATCTGAAGCTATTGAATCACGTTACTAAATACATATTTGCTATTGTAAAATATTTAATTTATTACGCTATTCTTTACTAGAAACGAAAGCACTTACATAACAAACATATTTAAGATTATAAACAAACGTTAAAAAAAATTGTAAATCTCAATTTTCATCATGACGTGTATACAATTTTATACGGTGATTGTGTTCTAAGAATAGGGTGTTTAAAAAATAATAGCTAGATTCACTTAAATTTTTTTATTGGTACTTTTCAAATAAAAAAAAAAGCCTTTGCGAAGAAACGTCACAACTTCGCAATTCAAGTGTTAACCGAGGTCGATTTATATTTGAAATGGTAGTACCATAACGTAATAATTATCGAATCCTTGAAAGTACCGCTGGCAATCTCCAGCGACAAGAAAATGGCTGCGATCAACAGCAATGTGGTGCCTTGGGAATATTCATAATTAGAAAAAGTCAAGTTTGTATGGCCATCTCTGTTTGGATGGCCGGGTACTGCTTGCAACAGACGAGGATGAAGTCAGTACCTAGTTAGGTTATGGACCATATGTGGTACTATGCATAAATGCAACGTATAAAGCCGCGATTTTGATAAAACTTAGTTTAACAAATAAAAAAGCGAAGTAAACATTAAATTATTAAAAATCTTATATTTTTTGGTCGAGTTCTTGTTATATCATAACTTTAGTAGTAGCGTATTTGAAAACCGCACGTACCATATACCCGCATGTTTGAGATCAATCTTGGCGGTACCCATCAAGAATGGTTCTCTACTGAAGAGCTCAGCTGAAGAAAAGAACATACACACATTTCGGAAGGCTCTGTTAATGTTCGAATCGCATGCTTTTGGTACTAGCTAGCTATAGTACGTTCGCGCTAAAATGTCGCTTTTCTCATTACCAAAAGTCAACGGTGTGAGAAAGAGAGGAACGGTCTTTCCTCGTTCAACACATTGTACATGCGGCTGTTCGCTCTCCACGCAAATGCTTTAGTACGACAGCAATGGATATATGCGCGAGTACACAGGGCACCGCCTCACAACGGAGCGGTGCCCATGTGCAATGTGTTGAACGAGGAAAGACCGTTCCTCTACTTATCACGCCGTTGACTTTTGGTAATGAGAATAGCGACATTTTTGCGCGAACGTGCTATAGTACCACCACAGCTGTTGTGTGTTCTTAACGCGGTTCGAGTTTTGTATGAGGGAGGATTGGTAGCGTTTTTAAGCAGAAGCAACACTTGTTTTACTTTTGAACAGATGTGAATAGAAACTGTTGAGTTTGTTGTGAAAAGTACTAGTTTTGATGAACCACAGACAGAGGATGCTAAATTTAGCAGATTGTCGAGAACGTTTTTGAAATGTTTTTTTTTCGTCAGAAAAAAAACAATTGTATTATTTTAACAGATTTTTGAATAGGTCCTGCAACAAACAATCTCATTATTTTCGATCAAATTTAATATTATTAATAAAAAATTCGATGGATTTCTTATATTCGATATATTTCTCTTGTGTATGTACGATTTTGTGCTTTGTATTTCTTCTTCTATCTTCACATGAGTTCGCGCTGTTAGTTTTCTTCAGGATTTTGATCTATGGCGTTCTTTACAACAGTACAATATACGGCAGCGTGGGAACAGAGTTAAATTGACTTCATTTTTCGATATAAAACAATAAGATCGTATTTTAAGATGATGTGCGCAGCTGATCTATTAACTATCAACCTGTGTTTTTGCAGCGGCACTTTTTTTGGGCTGGCGAATTGATTTTTTCTTTTTAAGACGCCTCCGCTTTGTTTTTCTGTTCTTGATACAGAACTCGAGGAATTTTTTGTTTGTAGATGAATTTTTGTTGTAAAAATATTGTCGGTATTATTCGAATGATTAAAAAATGTTTTAAAACAACCAATTTTTCTTTTTGATTTTTTAGACGATTGTATTTTTTAATAGGTAAAATAGTGTCGTATTAATTGAGTCATTAGAATTTATTAAAATATTTAAAAAATAACCAATTTCTTAAGGCGCCTCCACAATAATAGAATTATTTGTTTGATATATAAGAATTTTTTTAATAATTTTGTTCTTTGTACTGTCATATTGAATAAAAAAAAATTAAATATATTTTTTGTATAAGTAGTACGAAATATTGTACAATAATGTAAAGAAAAAACAATCATGTTTTCATCTAAAAACATTTCTAAACTTGATACATACAAATAATACATTTACAAGCACGTACTACATATTATAATACGTCTAAAAATTCATTTTTTTTTTGTTTAGTCCGAGTACAAAGTCCGATATATATTTTTGCGGATTTATCTCACGATTCGGCGATTCTAACGTAATATTTCCTCACAAATTTCACACGCTGCATTATTAAAATCTCAAAGCTATTGTTCTGTAGTTTGGTTCTCGGTTTGTTCCACTTTGAAAAATACCTTGCAAAAGCATTGCAGGTATATAATATGATATAAACAGTAATCGAGATTAAATTAAGTTTTATATAGGAAAATATTGTACAGTTATTTTTCTAGTAACACAGTTTACACAACATAAATATTTTATTCGGAATAATTATTGGAAGAAAATATTTTTAACAATTCTAATTGAGAGTTGACTGAGAAATTGTTTTTTACATATAAAAGTAACGGGACGTAATTTTTTTAACACACACTACTAAGACACGTTTTTTTATTAGTTAGTTTTTTAATAAATCTGATGAAAAATTGATCTATCTTTTTGCCTCTTTCTTCTACTTTAGACTCTTCGTGTCTTTTTATCGCAAATTTTACCAAAAATAAAATTGTATGTCCCCCCACAATTTGAAGGCTTAACATTTAGCATTCACTACATACTTTTAAATATATTTATTATAAAACGACTCTAGTAGAAATCTACTTGTTGTATTACTTAGTTTTTTTTTATTGAAAATTTAATTCATTCTCGCTAGAAGACATTCCAACGTCTCAGATCAGAGAAGAAAATTACCTTCTGAATAAAAACGGTCTACTCTTGCCTGTTCGATTTGCTGTCCGTTACTCCATTCTTCATTTATATCCATACAGGGCGACCATTTAAAAAATCCTCTTTTGTAAAGTAAAAATAACGTTGACTCACCAAAACACCCCAAAAACTTATTCAATTGTACTTAAAAAATCGTTTCCTCGATATATTTTAATTTATTTGACTGCCCAATAGATCATACGGTATAAGAGGCATTTTGTCTGTCATTGGACATGAAGACATGAATGTTTAAGTTAAGAAACTTCTCGGTATTGCGTTAAATTCTAGTTTCATGGTGTACTTAATTTGAAGCTGGAAGGTTTTTTTTTTATTGATTGTAATCATACATTGTGGAATATATGAGTGAAGAAAATGACTCAAAAAGTCCATGAAAAAGTGCAAAATATTGTTGACAAATTTTTTTTTGGCAAGGAAAATGATTCATCGTGATTTTTTTTTTCTTTTAAGCAATCCTTAAAAAATCCTTTTCCTCAAAGAAGTTGATAAAATGATTTTAGCGTGCAAAAATAAATTGACCATTCGTAAAACCACTTTCTTCATTTTTTTGCTACGAAATTTTTTATTTTCGTAAAATGATTGTTCAATTTGAAGATCTTTTCTTGAAAATCGAATATATGTTCGAAAATATCAACCAAATAAATTACAAAAACCAGCATTTTCAAAAAATATACTTCTACCAAAGAAAGAACTTACCTCTTTCCTCAATAACCGAACCAAAGGTCCCTTTCGAACAATCCAAGAGTATCCAAAAAATTGCACAAGATATCGCGTAACGTTTACAATAATATTGCACCATGTTCACCTTCATGGTTATTTGTTTACAACAAAGAACTTCGCGATAAAATAGCCATATCCAAGGCACGAAGAACTGTTGCGAAACAGTGTCGAAGCAACTTCTAAATCCTCAGCATCACTGTGTCATTAACAAAGCACACCACCGACGAATATTCCATAGAAAAAGGCACTCTTCATTTATAGAGCGGTTAAAAATTGGCAAAAAAAAAATGCGCCACCTCTTTTTGGACGACGGCTCAGCGAGAGAGCTCAATGCTGACAAATGCTTCGCATAATGAAATGTGTTTGCTTCGAAGCAGCGGCAATGTGCTTCAAAACGAATGCCAACGATTCGAAACGAACGCGCACGAAGATAAATGCCACGCAGGTAAATAGCCGGTAGTGATCAACAGGTGAGCGTTGCTAGGACGACGGGCAGTGTTGCCGCAGTGACGAATTGCGCTATAGTTGAGGATATTAAAAAATATATATATACGTGGGTGTTTTTTTCTTGTTCTGTTTAATTTTTTAATAACGGAATTTACTTACCGTATAATTTTTAACCTTAATTAATTTATTAAAAAATAATAATTGAACGATTTTTAACCATCTAATGTTCAGCCGAACATTTATTATTAATATTATTTATTTTATAATTTTTTTTTTATCTCTATTCTACACGTATTTTTTTAAATTAAATATAATTGCAATAATTTTTATGTGCGTGAATATTATCTTGATATAAACATATAGTATAGAAATAATGCATGTGAGGCACAATATTAATTTTTCAATCACAATTGTTTTTTTTTGTTTTTTTGATAAATTATAAATAATACTTCTTAATAAAGAGTTGAAAATATTATTTGAACGACATGGAAAAATAATTCGCGCTGTAGAATTTTACAGAGTGCTCCATTTTTAATTAATTTCTAATTAAAAAAATAATAATTGTAGATTAAATTTTTTTGACTTTTCATTGATGAAAATTTTCCTTTCTATTTTTAATTTCTGATTCTCTTTGATGAAAAATTTTTTTGAACGTCTAAATAAATTTTTCATGTCATCCAAATTTTGTACAATTCTGAATAAAACATTAAAATTTCTAAATTTCTAAAAATTAATAAAAATATTTAACAATATAAATATAAATTATATACAACATTTAGTGTAATAACTAATAATTTTAGCGACAATATTTTTTTTAAATTAAAAGATGATTTTTATTCGAATCAAAATAAAAAAGATTGCGCTGTTAGTTTTTAGTTCTAAATATACGTCGTTTAGTTTAGTGTTACTTTTATTTGAATAAAGTCTAACAATAAAAGCTAGATAGTTTTGTTTTGTCTACTAATAAACGGTTAATAATACTACATAGTTAACATTTCTACGGGTATGATTCCAATAATTAAAATACCACCCTGAAACACCATTAGATAGAACAAAAATTAATTAATTATTGCACAAAATATTTTGGAAATATAAATTATGATTCGAAATTTATTTGTATGATTTTTTTTAGTATCTATTTATACAGGGCGTTAATAAAACCATTGGAATCAAATAAAGCAAATAAGAGCAAGTGCAGAACGAGCTGCTGTTAAATAATTATATAAATTATTTTCCATTTTGCTGAGGAAATTTATTATTCCCAAAAATTTAGGCCTTAATTTCAACAAGTGAAAATAATTTATAGAAAACATTTGTTCTAGGCTGCACTAAGAATTATTCAACAATTGCTATCTAAATTTATGTTTTTTTAGTAATATAAAAAATTATATTAAAAATTGAGACAGTAAAAAAAAATTGGATCGTTCAAGTTTTTTTAATAAATATTTAAACAAAACAATAGATATTTAAATATTTGTGCCAGTAAGAATATCGATTTTTTGAATATCGTTTTTTTGCTATGATAAAATTATATAAGACATTTATATACTTATAGAAATAATGTACAGAAATATATATTATTTTTTTGTTACAATATTTTATGGTATATATACTTCATTTCAATATCCATATCTTAGCTTACTTCTTTAGCCACTTTTATATATTATTCCGCAACAGGAAAGTCCGTACCTGTTAAAGCAAGTTCAAATATGATATAATTTTTTTTCATTACAAAAATCTTGAAAAAATATGAATTAGAATATTTTATTAATAGATTTAGTGCGTTTAAAATTTTTTTTTTTAATTATTTTATTAAAAAAAATAACTTATAGTTTTATTAAACACTTTCAAAAAAAGGTAGATTATATTTATCTTTTTTTTCCCATTTAAATATATATTTCCATTTTATTTTCTTGTAATTTTTTAGAATATAATCAGTTGAACTGAATTTTCTGAAACGCTGTATGTATAATTTTTTTTTAATAATACAGACAAGTTTTCAAGCGGCTTGCCTATATTAAAAAAAAAAACGCCGTGACTTTAATGCAGCATCCAACCTTTATAATCAATTAATTAATTTCAATTAATTTCCTAGCTATGTCCATAATAGTTTCATCGATTTTTCTTCATTTATTTTATAAATTGTTGAATAAATATCAATATTTTCAAGCGTAAATAAAAGCTCGTAGTTCCAACTTTGTTCCTAAAGAGGCCAGCACTTATCCTTTACATAAAAGCTGCGCAAGCTCCCAATATTCAACAGACTACTTAAATTGTTTAGTTAAATCTCTTTTGATCGATTTTAAAAAATTCCTTCTATTCCGAATTTCCGAAAAATACTACCTTTCTTGAGCAACACTCGTTTTTCATCAATCTTCTTCCTGATTTTTCCTCTTTTTTTTGTTCGTAAAAAAATTGATACATTAAAGAAAATCAACAATTGTGAGCTTTTTCGCTATCAATCTAAACACAATATCTGTCAAATTTCTTGATTTATTTTTATTTCAAAGCCCTTAAATAGTTTAATTTAAGCAACATTCATTAATATTATTACATATAGATATTGTCCCAGATTTGATAAATCCTTTTTATTTCCGTTTCTTACATTTTCATCGAATTTTTTAAGGCTTGTAAAATAAAAACGTCCTCTAAATCAATCGTCATTTTTCAGAATCAAAAACCCATACTACTTATCTCCCAAACTGACAGATAAGTTTATTAAACTGACAGATGAGTCTTTGTTATTTATCAAACTGACAGATGAGTCTTTGTTATTTGTCAAACTGACAAATATATCTTTATTTGTCAAACTGACAGATAAGATAGATTTTAACAGACTGAATTATAGTATAGAATTAATTACTGAATTAATTTTAGGAAATATAAATTAATTCTTGACAATAGTTAATAATATAAAAAAAAATAGAAAGGCGTGACCTATTAAGAGGACATTTTTATTTTATAGTAAGTTAGTAATTAGCAATCTCAAAAAAAAAAGCGATTTAATTTACTGAGGCCGTTTTGTTGAAAAATTTTCTGATATATTCCTGTAACACTTTCTTTTTATAAATAATAATGGCAGTATGTAAGTAAACAATTGTAAGTCTGATACGTATTTGTTGACAGGCTGTCAGCTGTCATATACCAATGACAGCTGGGTTCTGACAGTTGCGGTGACGTATGTAATAACAATTGAGTTACATCGAGTAGTTCAAAACGTTTTTTTCTAGGTGAATGGTTGATGAATTGTTTTGCCTTACTCGATGTGCTCGATTTGGATATCGTGATTGAATGGGGATATGTCAAAGATAATGTGATTAGTGTTGTTAACAATCGCGCATGCGTGCTAGTAGTACAGTTAGCCTATCGGTACTAGTGTGAAGTTAGCAGACAACGGCCGATATAGGATTTTCGGTTATATTGATTGCACTGAGCAGGCGCGCTTTTAGTAGTTCCTCGAACGATGCTTTGCGCCATTGGGCCATTTTGGTGGGCGATAGTGGCGCCACTGTAAAGGAAAATGTTGAGAAAATTTTGTTTTTAATTTTGCTGGTTTTTTTTTTAAGAAACAGATGATCGTAAAAGACTATTTTTTTTTCTAAAAAATTAATTTCAGTAAAAAAAATATTTATTATTAAATACCGGGTGTAGGATAAGTTTGGGATCCTATAGGGTTTTTTTTAGGATTCCAAACGATTTTTATATAAAAAATTGTATTAAAACTAGCTACCTTAGGAATTAGATTTTTCTATTTTTTTGATAAAATTTCATTGGATTGTCTGCGTTAAAAATTTTTTTTTGGTATACATCGAATTATTCATTAAAAAAATCTAATTCTAATAATATTTATGTTTGTTGTGTCTGTAGGGGTTTGAATTAAAAAAATATATGAGAAATCTAACAAAAACAAAAATTCCTAATAAAAAAAAATTAAAACAAACGAAACGTCTAGACATCAATTTTTGATGTTTTAAATTAGACGTGGTATATTATTTTATACAGGCGGGATTTAATGAACATGCTCTAAAATATATTATTTTACGAATCATTAATTTTCTACCTACCTACCAACATCAAAAATAAAATCACGTCAAAATTCACACCACTAGAAATTCAATCTAATTTTTTTCAAAGTAAAAAAAAAAACAATTAAAATGCTCTATCAATATATAGATTTAATTAAATACTTTAAGAAGACATTGACAATTTGCAAATGTCAAAGAACTGTCAAAATACTGACAGGTGATAGATTACGTACAAATCAAGTCATTATAAAACACACACAATACACAAAGTTAAGTATTTTTTTTTTAATTAAGGCAGAAGAAGTAAGAAAAGACATGATTTGATTGACTTACAGTAATTGACAGGGTCAAAATGATATCAGAGTGAAAAAGATGTCCGTGATGGACGACGCACCGCTAAAACAACAATCAAATCACACCTATCTGTCAATGTCCATTTTTTTTGTTTTCAGAAAAGTCATAATTGATGGGGTTTTGTTTGTGGATATTTATTTTAATTGTTTAAGTAAATTTAATGGAAAAATGTCAAATAAAAGGAGAAATAAAGGGAGGAATATTTTTAAATATACAAAACTGTCGGTGGAGTGTTTTTAATAAATGTCAAAATTAAATGAAAGTACGCTAGAATTAAATTTATTAAAAAAATGCGAAATTAAAATGCAACAATGTAACATATATTTTCTACAAAAGAAAAAACAAAAACTATCACAATTATGATTACAAATAATAATTATAATAATATACAATAGATACGTTGAGATTTTATATTAATTAAATTATAATTAGCTTATACAAAAAAAATCTTAGAATTTAATTAAATGCTGCTTTTTTTTAGCAATGTTTTTTTAAATATATTTTATTTATAGTAAGCGGCTAATTGATCAGACTATGTACACTAATACCTCAATTTGTTTGTAATTTTTTTCAATATATTTAGAAAAATTTCTTTGTTCTGAAACGAAAAATTATTACCAAGGAAGAAATGTAATAATGTGGAAGACAACATAATAATGTGTTTTAAATATGGAAACTTTTTTTTAATGATTTCTAAAATAGAGGTATTAATGCATTTTCTTTTTCATACAAAAATTTGGTTTAAAGCTTTTCGAGTGCAGAAAATAAAATTAAAATTAGTTTCAGACGCTGATACGATTTCTTGGTTTAAAATGAATAGCTGTAAAAAAAAATCGAAATAAAATAAAATTAGAATCAAACCAATGCTAAATAAATATAATTACTTAAAATAACGTGAAAAAAATTGTAAATGTGATAATCGTACAAAAATTTAATTCAATTTTGTAAAACTTTAAGGGAAAACGTTCGAAAATACTCGAAAAAATCGGATATTTAAAAAAAAAGAATAGATATTTTAAAATTATTTCCAAAACAATAGCTTTTATATACTAACATATTTTTTTTATTTATTTTTTTAAATGCTAACAAGACACAGGAGCGTTTTTTTTCCAATAATTTTTTAATATTAATAAAAGCACTTTTGTAGCAAAAAATAATACTGATAAATATTGTATCATGTCTATAAATATTTCACAAAATTTAATTAAAAATTAGAAGAATAAATAAAGATTATTTCGATCATGTTCTTCAAAATTTTTATAGGTCTTGACATTTTCCATCAAATATTTATTTATTAATATTTTTCTAAAATCGGCTCAAATTTTTGCGATGACTTTACTGAACTAGCTGTTATTCATTTACGTATTAAATGAATTATTTGTTGTTATTAAAAAAAAATGTAGACGAAGAAATCGAAGCATTTTCGGTGTGGAAAAGAAGAACAGAAATTTGATATTCCGAAAAAATGATTTTGTGTTTCGATGTGAATCATATATACAGTAGAGATCACATGAACACCGAGGGAAATAACACAGATTAGCCACCAAAAAGTAACAATGAACAATACATACCATGACAATGTTATCCAATCGCAAAAATGTAAACAAATAAGAACTAAGTGTACTGGTTTTGTGTACGATTATATATTTTTCAAATAGTTTTTAATATGATCACTTATTTCAATGGAAACAATGAAACAATTCAATTTTTTTTTTATATACAAAAATAAGAAAAAAATAGACCAAATGGTGCTTAAAAAAATACACAATTTTCTTTAAGACTACAAAAGCGTTTTGCTTGCAACAAATGAAACGATACAAATATTCCCCAAAATAAAATAAATCCGCGTTAAATGGGGAATACCTGTATCAACTTTGGCTAGTGCAATTTTTTAGATTTGGAGTTTTTTTGTGTGCTAATATAAACTATTAATTGGCGATTGCCTTATTTTATAAAAAAAAATTCTAAAAATGAAAAAAAAAACTTTTAGAATCGAAAAATTGCATTTTGGGTTATCTATAATTAATTTTTTTGTTAGAAAAATGCTTACCGTATCCTTCGCCTTGTAGGAATAGTCTAAAAGCCTCACTCACTTTCCCCGGCTGTTCTTCTAACACCATTCCGCAATCAGAAATCTATAAACATACACATAATTTCTTTTCTTCTTCTTTTTCGAATTTTACCATCAGTTTTTCCAAAACAAAAAACACGCCCCCAACAAGGCCATTCCCCCAAAAATCCCACGAAACTTTACACCAACTAAAAGCAGCCTTCGATCTTCCATTCCTCCACTCCCCAAAATACATCAAAACACATTTTACCTTCATCCAAGAACTGTTTGTCGGATCCAATCTGCCATTCAATGTGACGGTGTCATCCATATGGGGCGATAGGCTGCCCGTTATATTAATCACGGGCATCCGCAGAGTCGGCGTGTCCTTCTTCTTCGTCGGGTCCATTTCCCTTTGGATATTCAAGTCCGTGCGGCGCACGTAACCATCGATAAACAGCGCCAGATTCGTGGCGTTCACATTCCTTTCGAAGTAGCTCTTGTACACGTGCACGAGATCGTGATTGCGCTCCTCAGTGTTCTGCCAACGAACAATCGCGACATTTAAAAACCACCAAACTGTCGACTAGTCGAACATATCTTACGCGACCAAAGTGGTGCCACATCAGGTAGTCCAGCACGCCCTGCGTCATGCCCTTGCTGCGCAGATATCGGGCGTTCAATTTCTGATAGCCCCATTCTATCCAGCCGGCCTGCGTGCTCACGCAATTGATCAGACATAAGGCGGTGACTCTGTGCGGCTGGCACAGAGCGTAACGGGCCAACACATTCGCACCAGCGCCCACACCGAAACCGATAAATGTCTTCAGCGCGAAATGGGACACAACGTTCTCCAATTGCGCCGCCAGCTCGTCCATCGCTGGGTAAATGTAACTGAACAAAAAATTCGTTTTTAAATAGTCGCGTATCCTAAGGATTGGTTGGCTACAGCACGCCATCTGCCGGCGATCTATCCTCAACTAAATCCTTCATCTCTTTATAGCTATAGAAAAGTCTTGACACCCCTATTATCTCCTATTCTTATCCTCATCTTTCGCTTGTCACACCTCATCACTTTAGTCTTGCCTATATTTATTTTCACGTTATAATCCCCAGTCATTACTACATGCATACCATTTAATACATCTACTCCCTTTATCTAAATCATCAGCGAACCTCAACATATATCACCCTGATTGAATTTTCACACCTACACTACACTCTTCTTTAACCCTGTTGATTGCATCTTCTTAAATACAAGTTGAATAACAATGGTGCAAGTATACATCCCTGCCCGACTCCATTTTTACTACTTCCCCCTTCATTTGCACCTATTTTAATACGCTGCGGTTTTTATTTTAATCTTCGCATCGCTTACTCTTCTGGTAAGGTCTGCGCACCTTCCTCTTGACCTGGTGCGTTCACGTGATACACGCAGAAATTCTCCAGCAGCGCGCGCATATCTATATAGTTGAAGAATGCTTGAAAACTTGAGATATCTATAAAAAAAATAAAAAATTACTTCAAATAGTCAATTTGTTTTTGTTGGCACGTACAATTCAAGCCGAGATCGTGATATGTCACAATGGCCGGCTTAGTTCTGGTGCCTTGGACGGCCACGATGATCGGGCCTCGGTCTGTCTCCACGGCCTCTTCGTGGGCCGTCGAGTCGTCCCTCGATAGCGACCTGGCCGACGGGAATTGCAATTGTATGTTCTTCAGTTCGATGTCATCCATGCTATCAGAAGGCATTGTGCTAAATAAATGCAACGTGGAATTAACTAACAGTCGATTGAAACAAATTGGTTTTATCTCGCAATTCTAATGTTTTCATTTAATTATAGAAACTTATAGTTTTGCGATTGAATTTGTAACTTTGTGGCATCGCGAATATTGTTGGTTTTATCCGGAGATTTGGTGTGTCTTCAGCGAGGTGAATATGGACGTATTTTCAAGAGTAACGCGATAATTAAATCGCCAGCTTTTGTGACAATAAATTAAGTAAATTCGACATCGATTGTTAGAAAGGAAAGTATTCTGAATATGTTTTCGTAACCGAATTAAAGCCTTTGAAATGATTGAAACTTTTCAGTTAAACTTCGGATTTTTCGTGTACGTGCAATTTACAGATAACTTTTGATATATCTAAGCCTTTACATGAGATTTCAGCAACATTAAACATTTCTTATTCCTGAAAATGCGTGAAATTAAATTCAGACTAAAAAAATTTATGTATAAACAAAAAAACTCGACAAAAAATTCACTTACCAAACCACTGCAAATTTATTAAATCGCTTATTGTTATTTATATACTTTTTATTGAATAAAAAATTGTACACTTAAATTAACAATACATTTAATTAAATAATTAAATACAGAAAAATAATTATTCTTCGATAATTTTTATTTATTGTAAAAAAGAATTTTTAATGCGAACAAAGCAAAGTTAACACTAAAAACAATTGACTAGAACAAAACGTTTTATATGTAGATTAAGGCCACTGGAATTTATAATAATATCAACACTAAAAAAAAATTGTTTTATCAGCAGAAACAAACGATATACCTATATGAAATTATAATATTTTCTTCGATAAGAATTTTTGTTGTCATTTTTGCACCATTTTTTATTTCAAATTTCTAAATAAATAACTTCTTCCGGTGGAAATTAATTAAATTATTATTTACCTTTAAAAAGAAGGCAACTGAAAAATAACCGCGAATTGATTATAAAAAATAAATAGCGTCAAATGAACTTTGTCTCAAACGTTCCTTACCCGAGTAACGCCGCCTCTTCAGCCACGCCAGATGTTGGCATCTTCCTGCCGTGCAAACCGTTCACGTGTGCCACACTGTCCGTCCTGAAACAAACCAAAGAACGGTTCATTTCACGAACAGTTCACACACAGTTCAGTTATTCAGGAAACATATGTTTAAACATCGAAAAATAAATTAAGAGCAAACAACATCAAGAGCTAAAGCTGTTATTATATTTTGTCAAAATAATTAAATGTTAGAACAGTTTATTTACTTAATTATGTATAAACAAAGTTGGGAAGAAAAACGGTTTAAATATTTTACGTGAAACTATTTTTTTTTTAATTCACAAAATCACGATTCGTTCGAAATGCACATTTCTTTGATTTTTTGTAAAATAAATTTCTTTTTTATATATTTTTTTCGATTTTTTCAAACACTAATTATGTCTTAATAGAACTAGCTTACATTTGATTTATTGTCGGGGCCTTTTTTGACAATTATTTATTTCGTTTGCCTGTTAAATAAATTGCCTCGCAACACCGATTAACAAATTCAGTACTGATTTGCACTAAAATTGCGATATATAAATTTTTAAAAAATTGGAAGAGATAAGATAAGAACGTAATCTAGCTAAAAATGCTTTCAGAGCTAAATATTTGCTTAGTCCGCACCTTCCTATCTATATTTACTAATAATATAGCCCTCTTAATTATATAGATTTTTTTTATATTACTAAAAAATTACAACGCATTTTTCAGTGAAAATTTGACTTGGAAAATTCATTTAATAATAAATAAAAATAACTGTATTTTACTAATGACCTCTATTTACGCGTAATTAATTTTAATTAAATTTTAAAACGAGGTTATTCTATATAAAATGTCGTTTTTTCTAATAGGCACTTAAAACAAAGTTAATAACTAAATTTTGTTATAATTATTTTTTTTAAATAATTAAATGCACCAGTTATATAAAGAAAAATGTTAAAAATATTTAATGGTGCAATTATTTTTAAATACTAAAGTATTTACGAAGTTTAAATGTACAATATTTTTTTTTATGGCGTAAACTATTTTTTTATACCGTAAAAAAATTATTTTCAAAAATGCAAACTGTTTTTAGCAAACAGATTTTATTTAATGGAGAACTAAGTTTATAAACAAGACTCGATAGCGACAAATTTTAACAATAATATTGCGCGAAAAAAAAACTTGTACTTACATTTATCTGGTTTCTTGTTCTTGCGCTCAACAATTTCTATCTGGCAATCCAGATACAACCAGATAGAACCAACCGAAACTAATTTAAATAAAAATTCCAAACAACGAACCACTTCGTTTATTAAAATAATATTCTATTGAATTTTTATTTATTATCATCAGATGAATTTTCCAAGTCAATTTATTAATGGAAACGAAATTACTTCTGTATTTTTAATTATTATTCTTCTATATATTAAAAAATATTTTTTATCAATAATTTATTTTGGTGCCACTATTTTTTCCTTCTATATATATATTTTTATATATATTTTTAATATTTTCCTTCTTTAATTGCAAAAAAATACGATTCAAGATTGTTTTTATATTAGTATAAAGACAAAAGATGACAATTTAAAGTTAGAAAACAAAAACAATTGCCTTTTAAGTTTTAAGTGAACTAGATAGTATTATTAAATATTAAGGAAAATGAATATGACCTCCCTCAGTATAAGAAATGGTTTAATTAATTAATTAATAAATATGTTTTGCCATCATTCTTAAGACGTAGAAAAATAATTAAACAGACTATAGAAAATGATTGCTTTTAAATTGCAGAATTTTTTGTATCAATTAAAAAGTAATTGAAATAATTTAAAAATGAGCAGCATTGGTTAAAAAAAAATTACAAGCAATACAATCAAATGAAAAAATTATATTTTTTAAAATACAATTTCGTCTCTACTAACTTTTTCACTTTATTATTTCTTAACACTTCTGGACGGTTTGAAGAGCAAGCTGCGATTGTCCAGATCAAAACAAAACGATGCTAAAAATATAGACATTGCAGATTACATATTCTGGATCTTCCAGCTCATGAACATCAACATTTCTGCTATTTTTAACATCAAACAGACCAGCTAAATTATGTTGCGTAGATCAGTTGATTGTTGCACATCGCATACTGAGTGTTCGAATTTTGTTTGCATTTTTTTTTTACAGTTGGAAT
This sequence comes from Leptodirus hochenwartii, assembly GCA_947310635.1. Taxonomy (NCBI): domain Eukaryota; kingdom Metazoa; phylum Arthropoda; class Insecta; order Coleoptera; family Leiodidae; genus Leptodirus; species Leptodirus hochenwartii. The sequence continues at coordinate 301,838 of OX371183.1, read as the reverse complement.
TTAAAAAACGATTTTCTTAAAGACAAAACGTATTTTTGTTTGTAATTGTTTTTTTGTACCGCTACATTTGACTAGTAGGTAAGCAAAAAAAATCACCCTGTATGTAAAATTGTAGTGTTTACGTGTTATTTTTAGAATTCTACGCCTTGGGTATTTTTGCGTTATTATTTAATTTATTTCTGTAATATTTTGCAGAAGTGAATAGTTGAAAATGCAACGTTCGCAATACGAGTGGAAACATTTTATTTTTAAATTATAAAATAAACGGAAATAAATTATAATTTTTGTTTGCATTTTTTTTTTAAGTAAAGTTAGAAAATTCTTCGTAAATTTAAATATATTTTTTCAATTTTTAAAAACATTTGAAGAGAAAAAACCTTTTTTGGAAATATATTTTTTGTCATGGTGAAATTTTAAACATAAAATTAGAAAAAATAAATTTTGAAGACCCTTATGTTAAATTTAATTAAACAAATATATTTTGCCATAATTAACCTACTAAAAATATCGTTGAACTAAATCCAGGCTATTTTTCGTCTTATATTTACAATTTTTTTTATCACGTTCATTTAGTTGAATAAATATTTAAATAACTTCATCGACAAATTAACAAATCTATTTCTGATCTTCTGATTTGAAACGCAAATAGTTTTTCACGCTTCGCAAAAAAAAAATACTAACCAATCAAAATTAAAAGTTAAATGTAGTTTTGAATTTTGTAGTTATTTTTCGTATTTGTAGAAATAATATTCGATGGAAATTTTGTATAGGGAACATTTTGAATTTTAATTTTAGCTTGTTCATTTTGTGGATTATTTGGTCAGTATTTCTTGCAATTGAAGAACTGGTCAGTTTATTATTGGAAAAATCGATAGAAATGCTTTTGCGTGACTTTAATTGTATGTTTGAATACGTGGGCAAAGCTATTGAAAAGTCCTTCAGGTATAAAAGATTCTTTTCCATGAAAATACTGAAAATATCGTATGTATAGAAATAAATAAAAATTCTGCAGCATAACTTGAGATTTTGACGAAAATGATTTTAGAACGTGCAATTATTAAAATACTATGCATGCGTTTTTTTTTTAATAGTTTATAAAATCGAAAAATTGAATATAAAATTTTCTCCAATTTGCAGAACTATAGTTTATCAAAAAAAATAGAATCAATTTTGCAATTTTGCTAAATTCGCACACGAAGTGTTATTAAAAAAAATTGCAATAAAATTTGACACTGCAAAATATTTAACTTATAAAGTGATAATTAAAATTTAGCAGAAATTTTATTACCAAGTCTATTTGTTACAACATTTTTTTTATTATTGAAATCATTATAATTTCTTCTGGAAATGATATTTTTCCAATTCCCAAGTTTAGGCCAAAAATAAATTGTCTTAAAAAGAAAAATTAAAAATTCGTACATACAGTACGAAATTAAAAATAAACATTCGGTATATTTTACAGAAAATATACAAATCAGATTGTTAGAATAAAATAAATGATCAGGTGTAAATATTCGTTTCCTTTTAGTAAGTAATTTTTTTTGAAAATAATGAAAAATCATGCGTTAATAAAAACTTACCGCGAAAATCCGGATATATTTTAAAAGTCTTTTTAAGCTGGAGGAAGTAAAGAAAATATCTTACCAGATGACTTATGTTGTCTTGCAGTTGACAGCAGATTAAAAAAAAATAACAATCACCATGCTTTTCAAAAATGAAACAGTCAAAATTAAAAAAAAAAAATCGATTAAAATTTATACTTGCCAAATAATTTTAAAATTCGTTTATAAAATGGATTATGTAAATCTAAAAAAAAATAATCGACATGCATCTAATAAATTATTTATTTATTCAAAAAATTATTATTATTTTTTAATATATGCAATTTTTTGTGCACAAATGCAAATATTTCAAAATCTGAAAATTTTAGTTTGCTTTTCAACAAGTTCGTTTTATAAGTTCTGTTATCCTTGAGTAAGGACAATGCAATTAATCTATAATTAATTGAAAATGAGCTTCGACCTGATATAATGATATTATCACGAAATATAATGACATATAGAGTAGACTTCATATTACGACGAAAAGTTTTATAAAATAATATTTGATTTTTAGCATTAAAAAATTTTATATATGGCTTTGTCTAATATTTTTCATTAAAACACTCTGTATATGATCTGAAATTGTTGCGCATTAAAAAAATTTCTTTAATCAAGATCTACATTCCTGCCCTGGAAATTTCTAAACGCAATAATCAACAAAGAAAATTGAATAATTCAATCTCTCTTACTAATTGCACCCTATATAATTTACAACCCTCATTTCAAAACAGGGGTGGTTATTACATAAGGGTGTGCTACCTCCGCTGGATTTGCAATCATCTAATGGGCTCCACAACGTTGCCATATTGCTCGAAATATTCGATTAATTGCGAAATATTTTCTCTTCGAATAAATTTCGTTTTAAAATTTAGTGGTTAGGTTTTTTTTTTAAAGCGGGGTAGTAATTTTTTTATAAAATTATGAAAAATATTTAAAACTTCGTGCAATTCTAAGAATAGGAGCATAAAAAGCGTTTTGTTAAATTTTAAAAGCCTTCATTTTTTTTATAACATCAAAAAAGAGTGGCGTAGGTTTTTATAAAAATCTACCTACGTTTAAACTAGAATTATATTTTCTAAATTTGAAAAAAAAAAAAACAATTTTTGTTTTAAGAACAAATATCCAATTTAAATTTGATTATAACTACACCACTGGTTTTTTTTACTAGAAACATAAAGCAATCTATAAAAAAAATCCCCTAGCTTTTGTAAAAAAAAAAATCGCCACACTATACACCCTATAACAATCTCTGAAGCCAAACTCTACCTCGATGCAATGATGATTGATTGCTGTCGATTTGCCATCCTCTCCAAGAGCGCCTCGTCACCCTTGTTCGCCGCCCCGAAGGTAAACGCCTTCCTCATCGCCCCGAGCACACCGCCGCCACCCCCCGTCACACCGCCCCCGCCATCTGGCGGCATCACACACATCGTCGTCGTCCTGTACACATCCTCGTCCACGTACGGCGGCGGTAAATCGTCCTCCGCCGCCGCCACTGGTTTGCCGCCATGGCTGAGGTAGCGGTAGGTGGGTGGGTTGGTCATGTTGTTGTTGCCCCCCACAGATGGCATTCTTTTTTGGGTTTGCGTTTGATTTTTCGTAGATGGAGAGCGACTTTCTGTTAGTTGTGGTGAGGTGCTTTTTTTGATAGGTTTTGAAAAATGCAGCGGTTGTTTTCGTCAACGATTTTAAATGCAACCAACTATACTTTGATGGTTTTTAATTGATTTTTCTGCACTTTTCAAACCGATTATTTGCTAAATAATGATCGGACTCATCGTAGACATGCAGTAAAGCACATTCAGATGCTATACATGTACAATTTACAAGTTTCGACTTGCTATTCAAAAATTACAGATGGGTACAGATCGTGTAAATTACGAATTGCATAAATAATAATGCTAGAAACTTGTTTAATATTTTAAAACTTAATTATTCTAACTCTGACTGTTATATTCTACAAAATAATTTTAAAATAGATAATGTATCCTCCCAAAATATCTACGACGTAATTAAATCCAACTATACATTACGCAATTAAAAAAAAAAAAAAATTGATTTACTTTTGTAGAATCTACAAAAAACGAATTCTATAACTTTTGCTTCCGAAATCCAATTTTTTGTGAATTCAACATTTAATTTAGCACCACCTGTACCCGAATGTACTAACCTATAAAACAAAAAAGTGAATCAAAATGTTTCGTGCAACAGAAAGACAATAAGTACAAATTCAAAACTAGTCTATGAGATTACAGATATTGCTCAATTTTCATTATGTGGTCATGCACCCTTAGAATATTGAATTGTTATATTCCAGGAGTGGCCAAATGATGTTTGGAATGGAGTGATTAGAAAGAAATTTAATATTATTGATTTAGCAGTTTTTTTTTTTTTAGCGAGAAAAGAAGTAAAATTTGACTAAAATTATATTTTTAACAAATAAAATTTAACTAAAATATATATTTTTTATATGATATTTTACTATATTTGGTTTATCTTATGTTTTTTTTTTTAATTCACATTAAATAGTTGAAAAAAATTATATTTAAACTAAATTTTTTTATGAAGCTTTTTCATGAAACTTCTTACGAAATAAAATATTGTTTTTTAAGATTCGATCGCTCTATCCGATAAGGAATATTGAATAGTAAAATAAAAACATTTTAAATACGTAAATGTTTCAAAAAATGGTTAGCAAAAATTTCATATTAAATTATTTAATATTTTATTGAAAGAAAGGTTTAAAATATTTTTTTTAATATTCGATAACTAAAAATAATAATTCAGATTTAATATTCGAAAAAAACACATTTAAATATGGAAACGTTGTAAATGATAGAAATTTGATAGAAAATTATTTGTTCATTAAATAACATTAAATAACATTCTAATTTTTTTAATAAAGGCGTATTTGAAATTAATTGAAACCGATTTATCCCTGTTAAAAACAAACGGTTATTTTCAATTGTTATTGCCTATTTAAGAAAAAATATTTTTAGTTCTGGCTGAAACTAGATATTTGTAGTATTAATTTAAAATCACATCTGTTTGTACGAGTTGTAATAAATTTTTTTTTTTAATTATTTAAAAAAAAACCATTTGCACGTTTTGGTGTACGTTTTTTTCTAGTAAATATTATTTTGTTATCGCTTATCAGTTGAGTATGTTATATTGCATAAGTAAAAATAAATACAATAATAAATAGTTTTGTTTATAAACGATATCGTAATTGTTGTATATTTATAATTTTTAATATTGAAAAGGTCAAGATCGAATATGTCATAGATAAATTTTCTAAATAAAGAATAATTTTTATATTTTTAAACGTTTATATGATAGAAAAATCATTTGGGAAACTTTTTTTTTTTCTGCAAAGGACCAAAAATTTTTTTTTATTTCTAAAGGCATTTACGGTGTATAATCTTTAAATATAAAACAATTTTGCTTATAAAAACGAAATTTTCAGCTCGACCGTGACTTTTTTTAATTGAAAATCGATCATGTAATCTAAATTCAAGCTACCTACATTATTCAATATCCTGCCAGACTGGAGATATAAATTAATAAATTTATTAATAAATAAAAAAATTTCCTAGCTGCAAAAATTGTCGTCCATAACAAAAATGAGCGACTATTCCGCTATTTTATTGTTAATTAAATTAGACCAACTTAAATCTAAATAAATAAACGTCCAAATGAACAAATAACCTTGGTGTATTATACAGGGTGATTTCTTTGCTTGAATTAATATGTTGCCTAAATTATTTAGTTGAATAATTTTTTTTTTTAATTAATTATTCGCGCAAAAAAATTATTTCACCCTGTATTAGTAATAAAAAAAATTATACAATAGAAGTAACAACTATTTATAGAATAAATTGTTCAATAACGAAGCTTTTTAATAAATATTTGGTTTAATTTAAAAAAATTGCTATCCAATGGTTTCTTTATTGATTGTTAACATTAAAGCCACTCCACTACAGTTCATAATTTAAGGGTAGAAAACCACGTATAACGAAAGTCGAACACATACCATTTCCAATACATACGAAACTTACCCTCGATCTATAGTCAGCAAAATCTATTTCTTTCTCGAAGCCGGAAAAATCACTTTTTCACAAATCACTCGCGTACGAATCGGTACAAAACTGTACTCTGGACCCAATGAAACCTTTTCTTAGCTACTTAAAAGCCACCGGATGGGATTTGAATGGGGAAGAAATATTGTTCGCATTTGCTCGAAAAGCTATAACCAAGTTTTCTTGTATAATGTTCCTACACAAAGTAATCGGGTTCTATCTATATCTGTGTATGTATAGATCGGTGTGATTGGCTGGGATTGGGTCACGTGACCCGTGCGCTTCCTGTCACATCCAGATTTTAACGCAGCAGCGTAGAAAGTAGGTTTTTTGGAAATGGATTTATAGATGAGTGTATTTTTTTTTACTAGAAGCAATTGTTTGTTTTTATTTTTTCAAATTAACTGTATAATTTTAGGTAGAGTAAATTGAGTTTAAGTTCTTATAAAGACGCGTCTAATAAAAAAATTCGCTGAAAAATCTTACGTTTAAATAAAAAACAGTTAACTATTCTAACAACTTCAGCATTTTTTTTAATGCAAAAATACGTATTTCTATTTTTTTGTGAGCCATTTTTTTTTTAAGCTATTGTGGAGCCTTTTCGGCCATTTGCAAGTACCGACACTGTTTTAGATATGGCTGACTCGATCGGCAAAATGGTCGTAGTAAGCTAACGATTTTTACGCGTAGAAGGTGACGTAAACGTACCTAGAGCACTTGGAAGTTTATACCCCAAGCGCCATCTATTGTCGAGTATAACAAGTTGTAGTTTCACAAAACAACGCTCTACATTTTATAAATCCATGTTAGAAATCGACAGCACATGTTCTGTTTGATATATTTTTTATGGATATCTATATAAATTGTAGGAATTCTATGGGAATAGCGTGTAAACCCATTATACACTCGCGTATTTGATGTTGCCTATAGTAATGCTTTATGTTAATATTATAATTTCGCAAAAAATACATTCTTTTTTCTACAGTAAATCTTGATAGGGTCATTTAATGAATCGTAAGAGGATTTAACTGGATTTTTCTGGAAAATATCTGGATTTGACCATCATTTTTCATCGAGAATTTTAATTGATTAATTTGATAGAATTTGCAAAGTAGTTTTGTTCCGATTTTGAGACTGTAAGCAAGTGTTTGATGCAAAATTGATTGAAATTTTTTAATTCATTTGAATTTAAATTTTATTTTGCTTAATAAAAATAGTTTTTGTCTTAAAGTGGCGTATAGTTTTTTTTTTTTAAAGTGCGTATTGCAATAATAATATCAATTCGCGTGGTTAATTAATTTTTAAGTCAAGAATTATAAAAAGAAATAATTCATAAATTGAGGAAAGTGAAAATTTTAGCTCTAGGAAAGAAGAAAGCATTTTCTACACGTATTGTTATATATATAGGGGTGGGAGAAGGGTGGAAGAAATATACGGGGTGTGGAATAAATTTAGCTAATCTCAAGTGAAAATAGATGTGTAAAAAAGTTAATTTTGTTATTTTTTTTTGAGTTTTTTAGCGTAAACATTTTGTTTTATTAAATGTTTTGTTTAGAAAAAAATCAATTATTATTTTTATACAGATTTTTATTTAATTTAGTTTTTAGTTCTATTGAAAATAATTTTGAAAAATTAGTACGTCAATGTAAACCAAAACCAATTCAAACCACACAACAATTAGATCACATCATCGCTATTTTAATTTTTAATTTGTTTAAAAAAACCTAAACAATTAAATAAATAATAGGATGGCCCACAGATAAAAAAAAACGTACGATTAATTAATTTTAACAAAATTCAAGTATGTTTTTGTCAATTTTTTAAAAAACTATTGATCAATAAATTCAATTTTTTATTAATTTTTCGAAATATAATTTTTGAGAAACTATAAAATCGTTTGATTTTTAAATACTCTTTGCAATTGCCAATGAAACTTGTTTTTCCATTGTAATAATAAATCTTGCGCTTGAAGAATTAGTCACAAACTATAAAAACTACAAACTGGTTATACAGAAATTACTTTTAAAAATTGCAAAACATTAATAATTATTCACTCAATGTATCTCTATTGAATATCGATTTAAAAATATTTGCAAAAGAGTTATTTAAATATGATTAGATATCTTTAAACTAGAGTTTCCAATATATATTATGCAATTTTTAATAATTTAACAAAATTGGTTTAAAGTTAGAAAAAAAATCAATTGAACATATTTATATTTTTATTGGCATTTATTTTAATATGTCGTACTTTGTCAATGTTAATTAAATTTTATGAACACTTTAAGCGTTCATTCTTTTGTTAACTGGCACGCCAAATTAAAAAATTATTAATTTAATTAACTTAATAGGAAATGCGCAAACGAACGAACAGAAACAATTAGTACATTCTTAATATTTTATCTTTCACGGCCTAAACTAGTGATTTATTTATTTGTGAAGGTTTAAATATGACGTGCGAATTTTTTTATTGTATATTCAATAAATTTAAAAAATTTATTGATTCGTTAAATTAATCATCAAAATTATTTATACCAATCTTTTTTTTATATGTTAATAATTTTGTTAATGCCAATGTTTAAAATTTATTCTATTCTACTAAATTCTAGAATAAAAAAAAATTCTATTCAAAATGTGAAGGAATAAAATTAGAATTGCGCGAAAAACATTTTATATCAATTTAGTGCGTTTATTTTTTGATTTTTTATTTTTTTTTGCATACCCATTTGTATCTATAAATCCAAAATTAAAATGTCCAACGTCATGTTTGAACCAAGCCATTCTTTCGAAACTTTCTTTATTTCCCGCTTCGATGAGATCATTTTGAACCATTTTTCGTTTTTCCTTGAAATTTTCTCTGCCAATTTTAAAACCCCTATTTTCCTCGTAATTGTCGTTTTTATGGATTTGATTTCTTTAAAAAAATAATTCTGTTAGAAAAAAATTAAACATATCACCCTAAAAAATATATATCTTGAATTGATTTTTTTACATTCTCAATTTCTTAAAAATTAAAATACTTACTTATTCACATTATGAAGAGTATTAGCATTTAAAACAAACATTTTAAATTATTTTTTTTATTAATTTACCAAACACGATTTTTTTTTAAGAAAGTCGTTCTAATTAAAAAAAATCACCGAAGAACATTTTAAAATATCCACAAATAATTAATTTACAAAAAATTCACATTAAGGTATCAAAATTTTTTTTCCGCTATCATTGGATTAATTTTATTCCGATAACTAAAATATGCTACATAAACTTTGCTGCATAAAATCTTCTTTACTTTACTCCTCGGTTGTTTTTAAGGTTACTAAAAATTTTTATTCCCTCTAAAATTATTTTATACTTTTAAGCGAAAATCTAATGAATGGTTTTAATGCGTGCGCATTTCGATACTGTTTGAATTCATCCAAGATGATAAAATAACGTTAATCCGTGGATTTTAACATACACTAGTAGAGTGACTACACAACCCACCCATAAAGTGACTAAAGAACCCACCTACCAATCACAAATTCAAAATGTTGCAACTGTACTGACCAAAAACGATTTTTTCTCCATTTTTCAAATTTAACAAAATTGATAATATTAACAAACAAAAATTATCCCCCCCTATGCAATCATCAATTTGCTTTTTTTTAAACAATTCGTATTACTATAATATCGAACATCCAGTATAATAAAACAATAAACACCAAAATGCGTCATTTAATTATTACGTGCAGAACTTTTTATTTTGTTTGAAATTTAGCTGTAACAATTTATAAAGCACTCTCCCATTTGTTTCTCCATTGTCTTCAGTTAGCAAGTGGTTATTTATGTTGGCACTACTGATTATTTACAGGAAATGTATTACAATGATGCGATTGATTGATTTATAAAATTGTATTGACCTAACAAACTTGTTAATTGCATTCACCGAAAAAACTATAAAATTTAACTATCTATTTGTGTTGTTATGTCAATGGTTTATGTCAATCTAAAAATAATAATAATAAAGACTTGCCTTTTTATTTGGCTAAAAGTTTTTTTTTTTTATATAATAAATTGTACATTGAGTAATGCAAAGTTCATAGCTAAAAAAATAATTCAATAATTTTTATTTGTTTAAAAATTATTATTATAATTTATTATAAAATACACAATTAAAATTAATCATCTAAATCGAGATTTATATCATCGTCTTGTTGGTCGATGGATTTCGCTTTTTCGACATCTTCAGCGTTAACGTACCCCGTACTACGTCTATTTAGCAAGAGGTTCCTCGATCTACGCTTTCGTGATGCTGCTGAATTATATGGAGATGATGATCTGATCAATTAAAAAACACACACACACACACAATAAATTATAAGAATTAAAATTAAGAATTTCTCTAAGATAACTCACTTTTTTTCCCTAAGTGTAACAGATCCGTCATCAGAGTTGTCTATATTAGCAATATTTGCAGATAATTTTTCAACGATTTCGTCATTTGTTTGTAGATTGTTTTCTACTTTTTCAGTGGTTCTAAAGCTTTTTTTAATAATAAAAAAATTATTTAATTAAAATTTGAAGCTTATATAATAAATTTTTACCGAATATCTAATTGAGGATCATTATTTACGCTTATAAATGTTTTTTGTATATTTGAACCGATTTCTTCGATTTCTTTTATAGCATTTTCAACATCTTCAAAGCTCAAAAATCCCGTACTTCGTCTATTTTGCAAAAGATCTTTTGATTTTCGTTTTCTTTCAGATTCTGATCTTGGCGTACACAAACTAAAAAAAAAAATTATAAGTAAAATAATTTTAAAAAATTATTATTTACTTACTGCTTCTCTCTTAATTTAACAGAGCAATGGTCTTGATTCGATTTTAAATTTGGACTCTCACAAGACATTTCGTAATTTTTTAATTTTTGATTCGCAAACTGCATATTTGGTTCTCTATATTAAATTTAAAAAAAAAATTAAATGCAATTTCATTAATAAATTATTAACTTGAACTTGAAATTTCGTCGTTTCTGTGCAAATTTTTTAACTACCTAATTTAAAAATTTCAAACATTTTTGGTGTTTACTTTAATCGTTCTTCTATCGTATTCCAGTCGAATAATCTATCGAAATACTCTTTATCATAAATTTCTGGTGTATTTTTTGGCAACGCTGACACTACACGATCCTCTGGATCGATTAAATTTGATTTTTGCAAATTTTCTTCATTACTATTGTCCAAAATTTTTACCGTTGCTTCCAAAAGATCTGAATTATTTTTAAATCTAAAAAAATATTTCATATGTTACTGTTACAACCCAAATTTGCTCAAACAAAACTGTAATTATATAAAACTTCCAACTTCATAATTCGCTTTATTTTAAAATCTGGCACATATTTTTGTTAATACTAGTAGCAATTTTCCTTTACACAATGACAATTCATTTCATTTTAATTTAATTAAAACTCACGTGACATTTTCAGGTCCCTCAAAAAGCCAACTTTCTTGTTTAAAATCATTTTTTAATTGTTCATCCATTATATTCTTAAATCGCAGCACTATTAATTAGAAAATTTTGCAACACTTTTGTTTGACAAAATGTAAACCAAAACTATATTTTAGTGCATTTTCGTCTCTTATCTATCTTATCATAATTTTTTGATACTACTTTTGATAATTCGTTATCAATTCATTGAATTTGGGATTATATGCTCCACTCAAGCGTAAATACATAAATAATAAATTATTTTTTACATTTATATTTGCAAAATATATGTTTTATAGTTTATTTAATTAATTAAAATATTTTTATTGACTTTTTCTCTTTCAAAAAACATTTATATATTTTCAAAGAATTTGTTGTATTAACATTATTACTATATGCATATATTATAACTATATACAACTTTACTATCAGCGCTGTTATTAAAGTAGCGTAAAGTAGAATAATATACAATAAATAAAATAACAATTGAATTATAAAATAAAAAAATTTATAGATTGCGGGGCAATTTATGCCAATTAAATTTTTTAGGTCTCCTATTTCACCCCTTAATTTTTATTGTCCTTTTTATTTTGGAAATTCATTAAAAAAAATCTAATCATATTTCTAGTAATAAAAAATATATTTATCTGTTATAAATTTTTTTTTTTAATAAAACAATTATTTAATTTTACATAAAGTTACATGAAATTACATGTAATTGTTTCAAATTAAAGCGACATTCATACGAATAACATCATTAGAAAGTTTTATTTATGCAATTTTGAAATAAAAAAATTACATTTAATTGAAAACATAATTAATTATAAAATAAAAAAAAAAATGTATGTAAACAATTTTTTCTTATTGACCACGTTGCCTAAAATGACACGATGACGTTTCGCGTGGTGTAATCCCACAATGACCTGTAGCTTCTTCTTTCATTCCATCTCTGTCTTATCCAATCCACTGTACATATAAAATAGAGAAAGATTAAGAATCCTGTTCTATGTGGCAACACTGCAATTTTATACGGGAAAATTAGGAAAGTGATTATAGCGCCGATCTTCGAATTAAATAATCTTGAAGTAATTAGGAAAAAAAAATTAAGGCACCTTAAGCATTGTTATTTTTTCTGTGAATGCTTTTAAAGAAAATCTTAAAAAGTTGATTTTTTCTTAGATTTAACAGAAATTTCTTAAAAAATATTTTACTATATATATATTTTTTTTTAAATAAAGTTCTGAATTAATTAATTAAAAAATGAATTTCCAACTTAAAAATGGATACAAGTTTTTTTTACTAACAAAATCAATTTCCTATTTAATAAAATCAATTTAACAAACATGGTTAATAAAAATAAACGCACTTTTTAGAATTTACTTCTAAAAAAAATTTTTTTTCGCGTGTATTGGGTTGCATCTGTATAAATGAACTCCCACCAAAATGCAGAGGACGCTCGGCTTGGAATACAGTAACTGTAAGAATTGAACTCGCGAGTGACTCGCGGATTTTTAGTGGCACGTCAACAACCGGCTGATGTACAATCAATTAAAAACGCTCGAACTAAATCTCTCTACAATAAGTCCAAACTCTATAGTACATCGCCGTAGTAACGCATGACACGTGTCATTTATAAGTCAAACGTCACGAGACGTCAGCACAATCAACTCGACCAAAGTTTAATGAAGTTCTTTTAATAATGTCTTCGTTATTGAAGTACGCGTCGATAGTTTGTGTTGTTTTCTTCGCGTTGTATTCTTCGTGCGTGTTGTCTGCAGAGGAAACGAAAAAAGATTCCTTATCCGGTACAAATGAGGCCAAATCGCCAACGACGTCTGATGATGGGTTGAAAGTCGATATGGTTTTCGTACCAGAAGTTTGCGACGTTAAATCGAAAAATGGTGACGTTTTAACGATGCACTATACCGGCACCTTACAGGATGGGAATAAGTTCGATTCTAGGTCAGTTGTTCTTTTTTGTAGATTTTTTTATGTGTATTTTATTAAAGTTGCGTACAAGTTTTCCAATTATTTAATTTTAATTTTTTTTTGTTAAAAAATTTCTTTTTCTATTGGTGATTGTATCAGAAATTATAATGATTTTTTTAGGCTATATTTTGTTATTAAAAATAAAGTCTGATTTTACAGAAAAAAATTACAAATTCTGAATTTGTCGGTAAAAGCAAACTATTTTTTCTATCTTGCAAATTTTTGTCAAAAAAATATTTTTTCTATTAAAATCTTAGAATATACAGAATGACTTAATAAGAAATCTTCTCAAAAATATATCTAGCAATTAACAATATTTTTCCAATTTAAGATAATATATTTATTTATACAAAAATTAAATCGAAGCAATTAAATTATATCAGCCCAACTTTTTTATATCCTAATCGCAATTTTGTAACATCAATGTGATAAATATTTCAAATTTAATTTTGAACAATTTTATATACAAAAAAAAACTTGAATAACCAGTTTAATTTCAAGTTTTCTTGATAGTTGCGCATATAATAAATGCATTTTAAAGCTACCTCTAAATTTTACAAACTATTAAAATTTAATTAAAAAAACGAACCGTTCATTCGTTTATATAAAGGTCTGTTCTATTTTTAATGAATCGTTCATTTTTTTGTAAGTAGTATATATTTAGTTGCTTATACCACATACGATAATTTTTTTTACGAAACACACAAAAAGCGTGTATTTTTTACGAGCTTACGCAGTAGGAAGGATTACCATTTCTTGTAAATAAACGAAAGAATTCTTGACAAGAGGGATAAATGTCGTGAGTTATTATGAAGACAAATGTTAGGTGGGAAAACGGGAAGATTTGCTGGCTGATATATCCCAGGTGAAATATGTAATAGCGAAGCGTATTCTTCTGGTGCTTAAGACACCTAAAACTTCCTGAAATTTCCCTGAAAAGATACCTGAAAGATATATAGAAATATGCTCCACGTTATGCTTGAGCGTTTCTCTTGCGATTTGTGCAATATAAATATTTACAAGATTTACAAATTTACACTACAAAAAGTGGGAATTTTATTTGGTGATTATAACGCTCAATTGAATCCTCTTTGTCCGTTTCTATTATATACCACGAAGAAAAAGAAATTATACCCTCAAAGAAGTAGTTAAACCACAAAAGTAAAAATAGATTTATTTATTTAAAATAGATTTTTTAGAATCTTCAAATTACAGCAAAAAAATTTTTTTTGGTTCTTTTGTTTACTTCAAAAATTTGTTTGTTCAAAAAATTATTTCTAAAATCACAGCATCTAATTTTTTGAAACAAAAAAAAATATATATATATATCACGTGGTCTATTTGTCACCGTCTAATTCCAATTAGATGGCGCTGTCATTCCTATATACAGAGTGATTTAATTAAACGTACAGGTTTAGCGTTAAATGATGAATGTTGTTTGAGATTTTATTTTGTTAAAAAAGCAAGTATTATTTGACATAAATTAAGATAAATTGAATTTAGTTTTTAAAAAACGTTTTGATTGGTAAAACTTTAGTTTTTTCTTTAAAATATTAAATTTTCGCGCTGTTTTTTCCAATTTTTCTTCAGTATGGCTTTTCGCTTGTAACGAAATGTATTGTTTTCTTTTTCTTTTTCAATATAAATATGCTAATCTCGAATTTTATGATTCTTTTGATATTTATGAGCTTCCTAAAAGGAAAATATATAATATTTCCAATGAAAATATACATAAGGCATTAAAAAGCAGAAAATTGCAATAGCCAAGAAAAGATGCATAAAAATGTAGTTTTAAAGCTTTACAAGTTGCAGAATAATAGATAATATGTACATATTGTGCATTTTTACATTCCTATTGCAGAAGAAATGGTGCAATGTATTTTATCCTTCTGCCAGACATGATGAAATATTAATCCGTAGTTTATATGGCCATTCTGTGGGGGGGGGGGGGACATTCTGAAATAAAAATGTCTCTTTCCCCCCCGGGGGTTGTAGTTTATTTCTTAAATTTTTTTGTTAGGGTTTATTTAAAAATTTCAGATTAAAGTTGAAAAAAATCGAGTCAATATGAATTAACATTTTATGGAATTTTTTAACTTGTTTTGCAAATTACTATTTTTGTATTCGATCTGGCAACGTTGCATACTTTCCAGCTTGACATATCCAGTATAGAATACGATAAATTATTTCTTCATCAGTTGAATTATTTTTTAAAATAATTTACACTTTCGAATATTTAAAAATTATAGATTTTTATTTTATTGGTTTACATAATTTAGCGCATTATTTCCGGGCTTTTCACCCTCACCCGCCACCCAAAAACAATCCCCGCTTATCCTCGTAACTGTAGAAAAATATTTGAGCATCACAAAAAGAAAATTCATATTTTTTTAATTTACATAAAAAATCTACACATTTTCACAAAAAAAAATCTCTTTTACATTCAATCCTTCCAAACTCAACCATTTAATAACCACCAAATAATCTCCATCCATCTCTCAGAGCGCCATCACGCGATAATATTTGTCTTTTATTATCTTCCCACAAGTTTCGTCGACACACAGTCTTCTATATACCATCTTCAGCCTCTTCAAATCTCCAGAGATAATTGCCTCAAGCTCAATTTCATGTCTATAGACAACACACACATCGATAAACCAAACCAAAGAACGAACGTCGTCACTAGAGATTTTACTCTAAAACAAAACTTTTACTAGTTTCAAATTTTGTACCAACAAAACAACTGAAGAAATCCACCAACTTAATTTAAAAGAAAATTTTTTTCGTCGTTTAACTTCAACATTAATTGTAAATTACACAACAAAATATATATTTTTTTATTCATTCGCTTGTTTTTAGCCTACAATTTGTTTGTTTTCACCATATGTCCCATAGATCTACGACATAACGTAGCGTGGTGATAGGCAACCCTCGCCACCTCTGACGTCACAACTTGACAGCTGACAGGTTTAAGCCACGCGCTGCAATGTGCAGCAGCAACTTGATCTCTGCTGTTTATATTTTCCACCGCTTATATATACTTTTTTATAAACAGTATAACGAGTGTGTGTTCAGTTTGACGTTTAAACAAAATTAATAATTATTAATGCACATGTATTATAAATTATTTTAAAATGGGTTTTTTTACATCGCACCAAATTCTCTGTAATTTTGTTGCGATCCCACATAAAAGCCTGTCAACGTCATCTTCAACATATTTTTTAAATCCCTCTGTATATATATAGAAGATTTTTACATCCTCCAGAGTTTTATCGAACCGTGTGTACCTCATTTCCTTGAATAAACTTCATTTATTTGGTTGATACATGTTTTCCTTCAGCGATAAGAAGATGCGCGTATCTGTTTTCCCGTTGAGTGGTTGCATATGATAACTGTCAACCTCAAATATTATACGTCGCATTTGCTGTTTTTGTTTTTTCGCTCTTGCGAAAAGAAATATTTAATGTAAGAGCGTTTGTTTGTATGTCTGCGCGAATTTTATTTCATTCTATTGATGTTTATATGTTTATTATTATTATTATTATTTTAAATGTTTATTCTATACACACTGCCTATATGTTGGGTATTCGTACATTTGTTAGCTAAAAACAAATAATTAATTAAAACATTTTTAATATTGATAATATAATTTAATTATTTCGAAAATGTTTTTATTTACATTCGGATGGGATGCTGTTTTGACTTTAGAAACGTCAGTGTGACGTTGTCAGACAGGTTAGAATATTCAATGTGCCGTACGACTGACGCCATACTGTTTCGAATAGCACTCCTGTGTACTGTATTGGTCAAGCCATTAAGGTCTTGATTTATGATGCGTGAACTTCTGTCACTTTCAATAAAACGGTGTATACGTATGGACATATTTTGACATGAGTTTGTTTACATACAAATTGTCGAATAAAAACTTAAAATAAATATTGCATTGAATCTTGTTCTGGGTCTCTTTATTTTCGAAAATTAATTCACGGTGATTTGTAGCGCAACAAAATCTAAAATTCCGCAGGCAACCTCCTTGGGGACTTAACTTTTCCAATTTTAATTAGTTTGATTGCTAAAAGGTAAACCACCGCCGCCGCCCCCCAAAAGCGATAGAATTATCCGTAGGTGTCTTCCTAAGACTCTCACCCATCTGTCTTTAGCCAACAACCCATTAAAACATAGAACATTTCCATGTAGAGCGTCAACGTTGCCGCTAGAAGATTTTCAGGGCCCATTTCTAGAAGAATTCTCGATGAGTG
The DNA here is from genome assembly GCA_947310635.1 of Leptodirus hochenwartii. Classification (NCBI taxonomy): domain Eukaryota; kingdom Metazoa; phylum Arthropoda; class Insecta; order Coleoptera; family Leiodidae; genus Leptodirus; species Leptodirus hochenwartii. The sequence goes on along the minus strand of OX371183.1, from coordinate 284,442 downwards.
GATAGCGATGGCAGACTGTAGGTCACTTTGAGGACATAGTTCATTGCAATGTACCGTTCACGAACCATAGGTCGTGAACTATTTTAAAATCAATTAGTTAAATTATTTGTTTAATTAAAATAAATTAAAATATTTCAATTAAAAAATATTAATTAATTAGACCTATATGAAAATAATACTGCTCATACTGAAAATAATCTCTTTTTTTTCTCAATATAAAAATATTAAATGGTAAAAAATTAATAAATTGAAATATTACAATACTTATTTTGAATTAAGAGTGAGGAAGAAAAACCAACAATGTTTATAATTTATACAAAACATATATATAAGGAAATATAATTTCGTTTCGTTCACCAACACACTTTATCGCATAAATGTTAGTACTGCTATTGGTACTGTATATGTAATGTATACTATACTGCATCGTTTACGAGCCATGAATGGTTTAGTACACGACGGGTTCAGGACCTAGTACAAGTACAATAATACGTACACCGTTCACCATGTAGTTCATAGTTCACGAACTAGTTCACAGTTCACGAACTAGTTCACAGTTCACGAACTAGTTCACAGTTCACGAACTAGCTCATAGTTCACGAACTAGTTCTTAGTTCACGAACTAGTTCTTAGTTCACAGACTAATTCATAGTTCGCGAACTAGTTCATAGTTCACGAGCTAGTTCATAGTGACCTATAGGTCGTTGCAAAATATCGTCCGTTGCAAAATATCGTCACAGTACGCTCGTCATTTGATTGAACCGTTCAGAGTGAACAGTTCGCGAGTGAACTACACATCGCTAATGCTGTAGCTTCTTTACGCGAGGTTCACCGACATAAAAACCGCTTAAATATTCATTACCATTCGCAAGAAGTGAACGATAATATACTGACTGGTATTTTCGCCTCTGCACCATTGATATATTGTCAGAATAAATTTAAACACCAGTTTATTCCACTCGAAAAAATCTATATTTTTTTGTCCTATGAAGATTTTCTATGATTTTTATGAAATTTTTTTTTTCAATGCATTAGAGATGAGTGCTGTATAAGCGAAGTTGTGCGATAGACGAATTTTTTTAATTTGAGACAATTTTGATTGCCTTTTTGTTTGTTTTTGGGATTATCTTCTTAGGGATAGGTCTAGAAGAGCTCTTGCGAAGGAAACTATTTAATAATAGATGCCTATATCCTGACATATACTCGTACATGCTGAAACTGTTGAAAAAGCTACTTCCAATACCTTCAGCTTCTTTCCCATTTGGCCGAATTGGTCAAATCCTGAGCTTTTCTTAGCATATATTTATTACGTATTGAAAAAGCATCTTCATCCCCAATATACGGGGCTTTAAATATTTGTCAATACGTGTTTTTTTGTAGTGGCGAAATAATCATCTAAAAAAAAATCTCGTTTTAAATATTTTCAAGTTTTTATGGTCGAATTTTTTAAGAAATTTTCGAATTATTATTTTTATAATGTAATTAACTAATTTATATATATATATTCTATTGAATTTAAATCATTTTTTAAGTTTCTGCGAATTAAATCAATTTATTTTACTTTTTTAAAATTCAGATATATATTTTTTAAATCAGTCATAGACATTTTTTTTTTGTAATACCTAAACATTATTTTTTATTGCTAATTTATTTACATTTAATAATCTAAAACTATTTGTAAAGTAATTCATTATGAAAATCCTGGCCTTTAAAAAATCTGCATTTTTTACCATTTTCTCGTCTCCCCGTGTAAGAGTACGAGGATTAATTCCCCTGGCACCTGAAGACAGTAAAGTTGCCCGTCATATGATATGCCTGTCATAAAATCTGATCAACAATTTTATTATGTCTGATCATATTTTGCTTGCGCCATAAAAAAATCGATATAAATTAAATTATCGGAAAGAAAAGTGCCATTTTTTTTGCTGCGATTAAAAAATTCGGTAAATAGTGTATTAAAATAATCATTTGATTTTTCGTTTATGTAACCTGAAGATTTCAACAACAAAATGTTTTATTTCTTCTCATTAATGACTTTAATTCTGTTTAAGAGAAAATATCTTTAATGCAAATTGAAAGCAGTGTGTTATGTATATAAAAAAATTGAGAATAATTAATTTATTTATTACAAAAAATATTAAAATTAAATAATTTTCTATTGGATATAAAATCAGCTGGCTCTAAAATAGATTTATAATTTTTTAAGTATACGAAGACTAATTTTACCATTAATAATTATTGTAAACGATCATTTACCATCACAAGAAATAGTATTTTACTTCTTCAATTCCGGTTTCTTTTATCACTTTCTCCAAAGCAGCCACTTACACGTATCTGACATTTTCTCTTGTTCGTTAAAACTTGATTTACTAATGTTAGACATCCACAAATCTTGTCATCAAAAAACGATTTTTTAAATTTTACAATTAAATTCCTTTTATATATTTTTTCAATGAAAAATAATATTTAAAATCAAAGTTTCGACATCGATATATATATTTTTTGTATAAATGGCTTTTAAGTGCCTTTATTATGTGCCAACGAAATGTCAAAAATATTCAATAAAATTTAAAGAAAATATTTTACTTTTGCTGTTTTGGTGTAATTTGCTACAATCTGGCAATAATGTAATAATGTACAATAATGTTATTTTTATGGGGTCTTCCACATCAATAACAATTTTTTTGTAGATATTTCTTTGGTGAAATAAATGGCATAATTTTTATTTTTAGTTTAGAATTTCTCTATTTTTTTTTGCAGAAACTTCTTGTCATAATATATTTTTTTTTACCGAATAATTTAATTTTATATTAAACACCCTATACTACCTAATAATCCCATTATTATATATTGAATTTTTGATTTTTAATAGAGAATCAATATTTGAAATTTATGACTTTTCATGTCATTAATTTAAATTTTAAATTCTTTATTTATGCCCAAAAATAACATAATTCAAAATTAATATAATTAATTACTCCGAATTTGCTGTATATTCTATAATTCGTAGTAGCTATTTATAATTAATACAAATGAAATGATTAATATTTAAATTTATATGAAGGATGAAAAATTTTACAACCAAAAATTGAGGCTTCGATAAAAATAAATATAAATATTATACTCAAAAATAATTAGTTTTTGTTGAAAATATTGTTTTTTTTATAAGAAATAGCCATTTGGGCAACCAAAAATTTAAATTATAGATTTTAAATAAATTGATTTTGTATTCAAATGAACAAATTGCTAAACCCAAAAAATATATTAATTAATTCATATTAAACTCTATAGAGAGATTTCTTTTCTGCATATTTTTTACGAGCTAATTTTATTTTTTTTAAGGTGGTACTCTTCAATATAATTTTATATCTTCACCGCAAACAAAATAAATAATTTAAGCAACTTGTTTGGTAAATGTTACTTTCACATCTTTTTGTATAACAACTATGTCATCATATGGGATGAGCCACGGGGAAAGTATTTTATATACACCGTTGCCAGATCAATACAATGGCATTAGATTTAAAGAAATAAAATAAAATTAGTTAAATTCTCTTATTTCGTCGATTTATTATTTATTAATGTAATTAGGCTTTCAATTTAGCTAATTGAGCTTTTGGAGACTTCCACCAGAGTGAGCTATAATCAGTTACATAAATTTACAAATTTCAACCAAACGAGATGCGACAAAATAATTCAAAAATACCACAAAAAAAATCATTTACATCAACAAAAAATTCTAACCTACCCATTTTTGCTGTGAAATTTTTTAAATCCTAAATATTCATTACCAGTCGTTATATTACCTTCCCCCCATCTCTATAATCGAACCCCTTAATAAAAACTTACCCGCAAAAATAATTAATTCACTCTTTAGCGCCCGCTCTATAAAAAAAACTGTTCTAATTTTACTTTATCGTCGCCTTTCATTGCTCGAGTTAAGGGTGGCTTAGGGTAGTTAAGGGTGATTAGGACGACGGGGTGAAGTCACCCCTTTATTATAGAATGCGTTAGCGTTTAACTAATTTTTCTTCATCTCAAAAAAAAGATTCAGCTTGATTTTCCGAGCGGAAAGTGAAACGGTATTTAAATAAAAATTATTCCTATTTACAGGGTGAAAATTATTTTAGAATGCACGATTTTTTTTGTAGAATATAGTTTGGTTTGTGCGACATTTCGTTGATGTCCTGTATATTGCTGAAAATAGTGTAAAATCAACTTTGTATTCTGTAAATGTTTCTTTTCGTTTTCTTATCACTTCTAATCGACGCTGATTGTTATACATCTATTCAACCGGAAGTCGTAGATCGATCAACCGGAAATCGTTGATACGCCACTGGAATTGCTTTATAAAAAAGATTTTTTTGTTTTGTTGTGAATTTTTTTTCTTCATTCAACGTTTTTTAGCAAACAAAAAAAAACAGTAGCTGACATATTAGGATTTACCCCATTGGTGTACAGGGTGTTTGTTTTCGCCGTAATAAGACACTAATTGATATTTATATTCTCGCCGAGTTGAATATGTGATAAGATCACATTTTGCGTAGTTATACGAGAACGTGTTTTGTAGTCGAATTTATATGAAGAAGATGGTCTGTTTGGGAGGACGAAACTTTGTTGGCGACGTTGCCAGGAATGTAGATGCAAATGTTAGTTTTTGTGGAATAATTTTTTAATTAAAAATGAAATAGTTACGAGCAAAATGAAATCGAACTATTTTTTTCAACTTAATTTTGAAGTTTGTTTTTCTCTAAAAAATTTGGAGTCACTTGGAGCTAAAAGTCACTTCTTGTGGATTCCGAAATGATTATCCGAGGACCGTGTTTACTTCCGGTTACGTTGTAAAATTTGTTCTTCTCTCGGATTAATTTGAAATAATGTTGGAAGTTCTTAAACTTAAATTTAAAGTTTTGGTACTTAAGGCCAGTTGAGTCTCTGAAGAGTGGCTACATGTAGCAGGTAACAAGATACCAGTGTTTTAGCGCTGAAAATTATGCTGTCATCTCATATTCGTGAAAAAAAATCATGAAAAGAAATAGGACGATGTGGGAGTTTAAAAACTATTGCTATTTTTGAGTTTTTTCCGATGATTTTTATTTTTTCTATACTGATGATGGTTTGAAATATAATCGAAACGTTGTGAGGATTTAGTATGTATTTGCGTTTATAGTTTTTTTTTTTAATTTGAATTATGAGATATACTTAAATATACGTAATAGAATAGTAACAATGCCGAAGAAAATAGGAGCTAATCTGTGTGAGAACTATAGGACCATTAGCCTACTATCACATGCATCGAAGATATTGTTAAAGATTATTTATAGGAGATTAGAAAATAAAGTAGAGGAAAGGCTAGGAGAAGATCAGTTTGGTTTTAGGAAAAACAGAGGGACGAGGGAGGCGATTCTAGCACTAAGAACAGTAGTAGAAAAAAGAATGAGGGTAGGAAAGGTAACTTGCATAGCTTTTGTAGACTTAGAAAAGGCATTTGATAATGTAGATTGGGACATAATGTTTAGAATTTTAAAAGAAACGGGTATAGATTATAAGGATAGGAGAATAATTTTTAATTTATATAAACACCAAACTGCCTTAGTTAGAATTGAGGGGGAAGAAGAGGTAGCAAAAATAGGGAAGGGAGTTCGGCAGGGATGTACACTCTCACCGTTATTATTTAATCTATATATAGAAGATGCAATAAACAAAGTAAAAGAAGAGTATAGTGTAGGTGTGAATGTACAGGGAGAGAAAATATATATGTTGAGATTCGCCGACGATATAGCTATATTAGAAGAAAGCGAAAAGAATTTAGAAAGGGTATTGAATGGTATGCAGGCAGTATTGACTAGGGATTTTAACATGAAAATAAATATAGGTAAAACTAAAGTGATGAGGTGTGACAAAAAGGAATGCAGTAGAAAAATGAAGATCTCAATAGGAGATAATAGAATCGAAGAAGTGTCAGATTTTTGTTATTTAGGCAGTAGAATCACAAAAGATAATCGAAGCAAAGTTGATATAAAGTGTAGGATAGCACAGGGTAGGAAGGCATTCGTAGAAAAAGAACAGATTTTAAGATCAAATATTGACTTGGGTATTAGAAAAAGATTACTGAAGGTATATGTTTGGAGTGTAGCACTGTACGGGTGTGAGGCGTGGACTATAGGAAAGGAAGAGAAGCGTAGATTACAAGCATTAGAAATGTGGTGTTATAGGAGGATGATGAGGATTGGTTGGGAAGATAAAGTAACAAATGAAGCTGTACTAGAGTTAGTAGGGGAGAAGAGAAGTATCTGGAGAGTGTTACAGCGTAGGAGAGACAGATTAGTAGGGCATATTCTTAGGCATGGGGGGATTATGCAATTGATCATAGAAGGTAGAGTGGAGGGAAAGAGAGGGGTAGGTAGGCCTAGATTGGAGTATGTGAGTCAGATAGTTGAAGACGTTGAGATGAATAGCTATAGAGAGATGAAGGGATTAGCTCAGGATAGATCGGCATGGCGTGCTGTTTCCAACCAATCTTTAGGATTGCGGACTGTTTAACTAACTTAAATCTAAATACTAAAGTGTAAAATTATAATTTTTGATAAAAATGGATGTTATTTTTGTGTATGTTTGTTTTAGTAGATATGGCAAGTCTGGTTATTTTTTTTTTAGTAAATCTTGTATAAAATTTTAAATTATTAAATTAAAAATCAAAATACTTTTTCTGTGTGAAAAAAAAATGCTCTGGCAACGATTTTATTTCTATAGTAAAAAAATAATGGCAAAATTATATTAGATTTGTTTTTTGATAATTCTTTATAATTTATGTTTCGAGTGATTTAATATTTGATCAAAAATATGAAATATGTTTGTTTCAATTTAAAAATAAATCTAAATTCTATTCGCAATTAAATGAAATAATATAATTTAACTAATAATTCATGTTATTATTAAAACCAATTAAATAACATTAATTAAATAAAACATTATATTTGTTATCGATAATTATTTATTTAAATTTGCACAAATTAACCGAAACGTCAATTAATATGTGTATTTTTGGTAGACGAAATTTTTTTCGATTTTTTTTTGCATTTTTTGCATTAAGTTTCGAAAGCATGTAGTTTCATATTAAATTATTCTTGATAAGAATCTATACAGTACGTTAGAAAATATAGCTCACGTATATAGGGTATTAAATAATCCATTTCAAAAAAATATTTAATATAACCAAATTTAAAAAATATTGTTTTTTAGAAAACTGGTAAAAATGTAGTAAATATTAAATTAGTAAAATAAACTTTTGTACTATATAATTTAAAATTACAAAAAGAAACACCGTGTATATTATATGCCTGTACCTGCATAGTCCACATTTACTTATCAAGATAGTATTAAAATTAATGCGTTCTTTCGTTTCGTTTTGTTTTATTTAAATTATGAAACAATAGAAATTAAGTCAACTTGATTTAGAGAAATCTAATTTAGCAACTGTTTTTTTTTTTAATTTATATATGGCAAATAAACGAAAAATGATCAGCGGAAGAAGAAAATTCGTTGCGTTTTCTGTGTTAATAATTAATGAACTAATTGTTAATTTAATTGTTTTGTTATCTGGAAGAGCAGAAAGCAGTTTTTTACAGTTATTTACGCATTTAAGAAAATTAATGAAAAAAAATTAATAATTGGCGTAACGTGATACTTATCCATTTTTCCATAGTTGCTAAATAATTCCTAGACACAGTTTCTTATACTAATAACATTTCTGCTAATGAATAATTTATTAGCTACAGCCTAATACAACTAAATATAAATTAACTATTGTGTAAAAAAATATTTTCAATTTTTTTTAATGAAAAGTACTCCAATTCGCCTAAAAAATGCTTTTCCTTAAAAAAATCTTTCTTTTACTGTCGTTTTTCGGCGCAACTCTGAGTTGCCAACGCAAGATGGGGTTGCTCAAGGGATGTGGGGTGGGTTTTTTGGGGGGGAAGCCTCCCCCGTTCGTTTAGGGTCCGCACGGTATCATTTGCCGCAAGCTTTATGACCTAAGTCCACTGAAAAATTAAACACCTTCGAGTTTATGTGTTTTCTATACGCCGCTGGATTGCAATTCGAAATATACCGCGTGTATAGAATAGGTTTTTCAATATTTTTTTTTGTGAAACCATGTTTTAAAAGAAAACCAGAAAAGAAAAACGTAAAATGTAATCGGGCTAAAAATTTAATTTTTTTTGGCAACTGAAATTTTTGAATTTTCAATTGTTTTATTAACGACCTGTATTAAATATAGATAAGTTATACATGAATAAACTTTTTTTTTTCAAAGGTCCTGTATTATACAAATAGAACGTATTGAATATTACCGAATATATGGTATACAGGGTGTACTAAAACGTAATATTGCTATTTACGACTTGCTCTCAGGTTGGTAATATTTTCCGCAAACTTTTTCTTGGTTTTTTTTTGCCAAAAGTGATCAATTATTATCTGTACGGTAGATTTAGAGATTTTAATGTTGAAAATCGAATTTTTCAATTATATATAAAATATCTGCCAAAAATATGAATTGTAAAATTACATTTTTTGGAGCTTTAAAAATAATTTATTTAACTATCCTTATATATTTTTTGTAGTTTTTCTAGTAAGGTTAGATATATAAAGTAGAAGGTCTCATATGGAAACAAACTACTATAAAAGAAGACATTGTCTGCTTGTCTTCCAATGTTTTATAAAATATTTACAAAATCATGCATAAGATATTCTGGAAATGTGGCTTTCTCGACTGAAAAATAAGGAATTGAGCTGGCTCGGTTTTGTGTTGGAAAACGAATTATTTTTACGATTAAAGTATGTATTTTAAACCGTATTCAAAGCTTTATTTCACTGACTGAAAAAAATAAATATAAAAAGCAAAGAAAAAGGTTGTTGGAGAACTTGTTTCGAATTATTGCATATTTTCTGGAATTGTATGTTTTTTTATGTTGCACCTGTGTGGTTAAGGTTGCATATATTATGTTAGCTTTTATAATTAATCCAGTGTAGGTAAAGTTGCATATATTGTTCGTGCTTGTACAGTTGCAGCTGTGTAAAATGTGTATTATTTCAGTTTGGACCGGGATCAACCTTTCACATTCCAGCTGGGCGTTGGGCAGGTGATCAAAGGTTGGGATCAAGGTTTGGTGGATATGTGCGTGGGCGAAAAAAGAAAATTGACAATTCCATCAGCTTTGGCCTATGGAGATAGGTAAAAAAAATATTTAGACACAAAAAACGATTTTTTGGAGATTAAAACTGCAAATGTGAATACATTTTTAGGGGTGCTGGCAGTGTCATCCCTCCGGGTGCCACCCTCAGTTTCGACGTTGAGTTGATTAATATCGGCGATAGTCAACCGACGACGAATGTGTTCAAAGAAATTGACGCCGATCAAAATAAGCAGCTGAGCCGAGAGGAGGTAAACAGATTTGTAAGGCAAAAGAGTTAGATCAATTTTTTTTTATGGCGTGGAGGCGGTGAACTCGATGGTGAAGGGAATAACAATTTATTTTTTATATGAAAGATTTTTTATATTTCTTAAACGTATGATAAACACCTGTCTTACATTTTTACACCTTAAAAAAAAATGTAACACTAAATTCGTTTGCCAAATAATATCTAACTCTCTAATATAAAAAATATGAATGAGACAATTTTTTATTGGTTCGTAAATACAGCGGTACCCCGTTTTAGATCAGTGAGTATTTGAAGAAGCAGATGGTGGCTGCAGAAGGTGGCGCGCAGAGCGATGAAATGACCAATATGTTGGCGGAGCACGATAAATTAGTGGAGGAAATATTCCAGCACGAGGATAAGGACAAGAATGGCTTTATTTCGCACGAAGAGTTTTCGGGGCCTAAACATGATGAGCTTTAGGTTTTTCTTTTTGGAAAGAGAGGACACATCGAATCATGCGGAGTAAATAAATAATTGAATATACAAACAGAAGAGCAACGACTGATGATATAAGATAGAGTTCATTTTATTTTGTGTAATGTTGCTTTGTTTTTGTTTTGTCGTATTTTTTTTTATTAATCTGTCGTAGAAAAAGACGGTAGAAACTAATTGTGTTTTATTCTGTATTTTGTTTTCTAGCGCATTACGTTCCTGATTTTTCTGCATTCCTACTTGATGTGGATTTAGTTTCACTTCAAATTTCCCCCCAAAAAACTTTTTTGTTCCTTTTGTCGATTTTTCTTTTGCTTCAATAGATTTTGCAAGAAATTTAATAAAAATTTTTTTACAACGAATGTTTCAAGCCAAACAGATATTTTTTGAAAAATGTAATATATCCGTACTTATACAACTCCTTTTTTTAAATTAAAAAATTATATATTTTAAATTAATGAACAAAGTATATTTCGCATTGATATTTGATATTTTTTATTTTTTATTAGTACATTACTGGCTATATTAAAAAATACACACTTTTTAGTGATGTTCTAAAATTATTACTTATTTATTTAAATAAAATGAATTAAGTAATAATTATACATAAACATGTTTCCAAACGAACATTTATTGTAAGTATTGCAATTTATAATAAATTTTCCAACCATTTTTTAATATAAAAAAGTACTGTACACATATCAAAAACCTGATAACTTTTAAGTCGCTTAGATATTAAGAATTTGTTTTTTCTAAAAAAAAAAAAAAACTAGTACAACTTCTTGTTTTTCGTATTAACTCAAATTGAAAATAAAAAATTACATATTGAATTTCTTGGGAAATACTTTTCTGCTTCAAATTTGCAACCTTTAAAAATTCACCGTTGTTAATAAAACCAACGAAAAATAGATCTATAAAGTAACACGTCTAATGTCAAAAAAGCTCGTTAAAACTTTCGTTTGTTAAATGAAATTAAATAAATCGCAACAACCTCTTGCAAATATATTTATTATTTTCGCTTTCTTTCAATTTAATTACAACAGACAATTGATTAATTGCCAATAAATTTCTCTCTTATAAATTACCTCTTGATATACAAGAAAATATTTCTTATAATTATACTAAATTCTTAAATATTGAAAAAATCACATAAACTAGATGATTTGTTGTATTTTTGGTACAAATTCATTTTTAAAATATATACAAACTGAAATGCAAAATTAAATATGGACGTTCAAAATGGTGATTTAATATGGGACGGTCTTGGAAACATTCAAAGCAAAATTATAATTTTTTTTTTAAATACAAATTGCATATTTTAAAGAAAAATTCAACATGGCAACGCGGCATCACCATAAGTCTGCCTACTGGGCGATGCGGGATTACTCAATCCCGACTCCCTAATCGGCGACAGTGCCGGACTTCTGGCCTTATGATGATGATTCAGGTGGCAATTCATACCGGTGGCGAGCAGACTGCCTCTCCTCTGCCTTCGCGCTACCTGATGCCTAATTCGGTGCTGATTACTTAACACCCGTTGCTGTTGCAGTAAATTCAGCGCAGTCGCCAATTCCGTATCGGAAATGACCCGTCGGTGCGGCAACGGAGGAATCGTCGCTTCCATCGTTATATCTGGCGTTATGTCACTTTGCTTCGTCGCCTTTTCTGATCGATTTGAGTGCCTCAAGCTGGCGACAGCTTTGAAGAGTAGCCTCAGCTTAGCGCCCGCTTTTGTTTTGTGCGTTTTTCGTTGTTGCGCGGACATGGGTAGCGTTTTCAATGAGCGCGGCGATTCTAATTCGGCGGTATGTCGGCACATCGATATTAGACATCGATTATGCGGCAGTGGTTCGTCTTCGGGACTGTCCGGTACTGACACGCAACAATTCCAGCGACTGCGTACTGTTGCACGCGCTGTTTTCAAACTAAGAAGTGTTTTTGGGCTGTTGATCTCGTTCAACGAATTCATAACGCCATTTGTTGTGTGTTGCGATAATGTTGTAGAAGGCGCAACACTACAAACACTATAATCCTTTATATAAATCAAAAATAAACCAGAATAACTCACCTATTCCCGCTTATACACATCGCGCACGCTCCCTTCTCATCGCCAGCGCCCTGCTGAGGTGTTGGTGGAGGAGTTGGGGGTCCACAGCAAGTCCTCCCGCTGAATGTTTCTTCCAGTACAGCGTACAGTGTCGTGGTGACTTTGGTACGTCCACCTCGGCCATTTTTCGCAAGCTCACCTTGCTGCAGCAGTCTGGGACGTGGTACCGGAGCGCCGCAGTACGTAGTACTACCTTGATCCAAAGAACTGCTACGGCTCGAGTGTCTCGTGGAATTTACACCATCGTTCGTCGCTGAATTTGAGTTTGTAGCTACGGATGCTTCAGGTAAGGACGTGTTGGTCTGCTGCTGTCGTTGCTGCCGGATGTATTCGTACGTCGTCAAGCCCAAGAAGGAGATATAAATGTGAAAACAACATAGATGTATCAAAAGGCCCGCGACTACAACGGCCAGAAGGCCCAAAGCCGCCACAACAGCCAGGAATGTAACATCACCGGGCAACGTGGTACCCTGCACACCTTGCGTTGGCGGTAAAGACGTGGGAACTGATGGTACGGCTTCGGAATTCGTACCATTAGCTACATCTACAACCACAACCCCTCAACAATTGAAGCTAAATTCTTAAAAATTACTCAAACACACCTTCAATCGTTCCATCACCGTTTATCTTCAGCAGATCAGCATCGGTAGTACCCGTCGCAGAACTGCTGTCCCAAATCAACTGCAGCCATGTCGGATCGGTGTGGTAGAGGACGAGTTCCGTGACGGCCACGACAGCCACCAGGGCCGCCGCGGCCACTGCTGTCGTCACGCACATGATAAAGGCTACGTAATTCCTTGTGCCCACGCACTGATTTAGCCAGTGACAGTGATGATCGAAACCCGCCACGCACTTGTTGCAAACGCTGCAGTGCTTCGTCCGGGCACCGGATACCTCGTGCCAAAAGTACCCAATATTCATTAGACCGATACATTTTTGGAAGTTAGTTAAAGAGTCCGCAATCCTAAAGATTGGTTGGAAACAGCACGCCATGCCGATCTATCCTGAGCTAATCCCTTCATCTCCCTATAGCTATTCATCTCAACGTCTTCAACTATCTGACTCACATACTCCAATCTAGGCCTACCTACCCCTCTCTTTCCCTCCACCCTACCTTCTATGATCAATTGCATAATCCCCCCATGCCTAAGAATATGCCCTACTAATCTGTCTCTCCTACGCTGTAACACTCTCCAAATACTTCTCTTCTCCCCTACTAACTCTAGTACAGCTTCATTTGTTACTTTATCTTCCCAACCAATCCTCATCATCCTCCTATAACACCACATTTCAAGTGCTTCTAATCTACGCTTCTCTTCCTTTCCTATAGTCCACGCCTCACACCCGTACAGTGCTACACTCCAAACATATACCTTCAGTAATCTTTTTCTAATACCCAAGTCAATATTTGATCTTAAAATCTGTTCTTTTTCTACGAATGCCTTCCTACCCTGTGCTATCCTACACTTTATATCTACCTTGCTTCGATTATCTTTTGTGATTCTACTGCCTAAATAACAAAAATCTGACACTTCTTCGATTCTATTATCTCCTATTGTGATGCTCATTTTTCTACTGCATTCCTTTTTGTCACACCTCATCACTTTAGTTTTACCTATATTTATTTTCATGTTAAAATCCCTAGTCAATACTGCCTGCATACCATTCAATACCCTTTCTAAATTCTTTTCGCTTTCTTCCAATATAGCTATATCGTCGGCGAATCTCAGCATATATATTTTCTCTCCCTGTACATTCACACCTACACTATACTCTTCTTTTACTTTGTTTATTGCATCTTCTATATATAGATTAAATAATAACGGTGAAAGTGTACATCCCTGCCGAACTCCCTTCCCTATTTTTGCTACCTCTTCTTCCCCCTCAATTCTAACTAAGGCGTTTGGTGTTTATATAAATTAAAAATTATTCTCCTATCCTTATAATCTATGCCCGTTTCTTTTAAAATTCTAAACATTATGTCCCAATCTACATTGTCAAATGCCTTTTCTAAGTCTACAAAAGCTATGCAAGTTACCTTTCCTACCCTCTTTCTTTTTTCTACTACCGTTCTTAGTGCTAGAATCGCCTCTCTCGTCCCTCTGTTTTTCCTAAAACCAAACTGATCTTCTCCTAGCCTTTCCTCTACTTTATTTTCTAATCTCCTATAAATAATCTTTAACAATATCTTCGATGCATGTGATAGTAGGCTAATGGTCCTATAGTTCTCACACAAATTAGCTCCTATTTTCTTCGGCATTGTTACTATTCTACTACGCTGAAAATCCTGTGGTACTTCTCCCTTCTCATATATTTTACAAACTAACCTGTATAATCGCTCCTGCATTTTTTCCCCTGCGTGTTTTATTAATTCGGCTGGTATCATATCAATCCCCGCTGCTTTGTTATTCCGTAAATCATTTAATGCTCTATGAAACTCTGACCTAAGTATGCTAGGACCTAAGTCATCCTCATCTTTTGGAAGTACTAAAGGTTTTTTGTTATGTTCTTGAGCACCGAAAATATATATCAAAGTGACTGTAAATGGTCCTAGCTAACGTTTTTACTCAGTTCCGGTGCAATCGGAAAAATCGCTATGATTGAATTTTGTCTTGTTTTTGCATGGCCTGCCGTTTTTAATCAAACTTGGACAAATTATTTCTTAATTTTCTTGTTCGCAAACAAATAATATTACAATTATTACACCAAAAATTTAAATATATTTTTTTTCGACATAGCAAACAATTTTTTTTAGCAAAAATTTAAGTAATAATAAAATTTATAGAATATTTTTTCAGCAAAAAAAAATTATTTAATGTATCTTAACTACCTGAACCAAACACAGATGACACTGTCCGGCCTCTATAACATGCGCATGTTTTCTTCTATCCAACTGTCCGACAGGGACGGGTTTCACCTTGCGCAGGGTCGGCTCAGCCGGATCCAGTAGCGTAGCCAGAGCATGGGTGGCGATATGTAGGGGGGTGAGGGTACATATGGCAGCTAGGACGGCTACTTGGCACAGGGGCCCCGGTAGTGGGGGGACTGAATATTAAAACATTATTTATTTATTTTTTAATTGTGGTTGTGTTTTGAATCACCTAGAATGAGGGTAGCTCCCAGGGTGAGTGCCAGCAAAGCTGCCCAGCCTAGGATTTGCAGTGGGTGTAGGGGTAGTTGCAGACCGTGAATTCGCCGTGTAGGGGGCGGTTTTAGGTTAGAATTTTGGGTAGCTAGTATTTCGTAAAAAATTTGAATTTTTTGTTAAATAAATAATAATCATTTACCTGCGGTAGATGTTTGTGGTACGCCACTGGTCGTATGATCTGCTGCACTAGCGCCATCTGCATGGGGGTGTAACATCCCCGGACATACTCCGGCCCTGGTTGCAGCACGCCGCTGTATTTTTCTTCTTGTTTATATTGTCATTTTTTAAATCCAAATTCGGTGACGATTTTTTTCCCTTTCCGGAAAAAAAAAATTTTTCTTCGAATTTATTTAAATTGATCAAAATATTTCCATTTTCTTCTTTAATTAAATCTTAAATAAATCAACTTTCAAAAAATTTTTTTTAGTTTTATACTCCGTAATTTGTAGTATTTTCCATTGTTGCATTTTTTTCATTTAATTAAATATTCCACAGATTATAGCTATTTAAAGCACGCATAATTAAACCCTAGTTGCCATTTTTATGGTATTTGCAACAATTAGCATATTTAATGCATTTATGAATTTCCTTTCTTTCATTGTCATAAATGTTTTTTTATATATACTTTATAGAATTCTCATTTCTACAGTAAAGCTTTTGATGATCACATATAAAATTTCAATGGAGATATGGACCTGAAAATAAAGTATTAACTAAAAAAATTAAATGAAATCATTCGACTCAGGCAAAAATAACAAAACTGCGGGACTATTTTTATATAAAACAGCAAGATAAATTATTATCATAACCTTACCTGTAATAAATCATTCTACTTGTACAATGTTTCCTTGTATTAAAAATTTATTTAATTATAATCGTAACATTTAAATAGTGTAGAACTTTCCTTGCGACGTTATGATTTAAAAAAATCCCTTAAAAGCTACAAAACTCCACTAAATTTAAGCGAAAATTGATAGATTCTTTTTAAATCGGACGGATAATAAACAAAAGGAAACGCTACTAACTATTACTGTATTCAAGCTTAAGGGGCGAAACCTTGGCGATATTGATTGTGAGAAAAATCAGTCGCTTTATGCGCAGGACTAAAGCCGCTTTGAAATACCCGCTATTATCAGGCACGTCCTCAATTTAACTTGCCCTTTTAGAAGCGTTCGAACAAAGCTCTTACACATGCAAATTATCTACAACACGTTCCTGTTTTTTAAGCTTTAACTTCAATTATTTTATTTGTTTGTATTTAATCTAATTGCGGCCTATATTTATTTCTATTCTAATAAATCCGTTTGAACCGGAAATCAGTGAAATTGAGTTTTAAGACGATTTATTAAATTATTAAAAAGTTGAAAAAATCGTCGAAAAAAGTACAAAGGGAAAAATTTCGATTTTTTGTCGATTTTGGTCAGTTTAAAAAGTGCGCGAACAACGAAAAATGACTATAACTCGCCTTAAAACTCAATTTTACTGATTTCCGGTTCAATCGGAAAAAGTTGAAAAAATCGTCGAAAAAATGCAAATGGATTTTGTTCACTGAAAATCGAGTTTTTCGGAGCTGCATGGGTTTCCATGGAAAAAATGCAAATGGATTTTGTTCACTGAAAATCGAGTTTTTCGGAGCTGCATGGGTTTCCATGTCACCCGAGAGGTGCCACGCCAACTCGCTAATACTTTCTAATCACCCATCACCAAACACGTTCAAATGGGCGATGGGTGAACTAGGGGCAGTTCGCCATGTTCTGTCATTTCTATAAAATGGTTAGAAAATGCGGAAATTACGACTATAAATGGTCCTAGGGAACGTCTCCAGTGAGTTCCGGTTCAACCGCAAATGCGTAAAGCTTCGGAGAGACAAAGGGCGAAATTTGTAAAGCTGTCTCCGCCGAAGGATAAGGATCCTTCAACGAAATTAATAGAATTCTTGAGAAAATTCGACTTTTCACCCACTTTGATTTACTATTTAAATTACATCACATTCTATTTTCTTGTAGACATTGTATTTTGTTTACTTATATTTATTTTTGCAAATTTATACATAAATGAATGCTATGTATCCACAAAAAACTTCTCATAGTATAGAGCAGTATTAAGTGTAAATTAATACGATGCATATAAAATGGTATTATACAGGGCGCTAGATTCACAAATAAGAGTGTCTCGCAATTGTAATAACTAAAAAGCTCAAAATCCTTTATATCAATAGTTTTTTTTTTAATAAAACTATTACAAGGATTTAAAAAATTAAATACTGTTCAATAACAATAATAGAACACTTGTTAAACAGTAAATTGGACTAGATTTACAATTCTCCTATATAAACTTATAAATAATACAGTTACAAAGTGGAATTTATAAAAATAAATTAAATAAACAATGTAAAATATCGAATTTACAAAATATTAAGTAAAAACTTTATTGCACAGAAGCTTGTACTAGGCTGGCATAAAATTGCATAATATAAAAAGTTTCACGTAAGATTCATTGAATAAATTTTAATGTACTTTAGATTGCAAAGAAAATGCTAGATATCGGAATATAGATGTTTGCTTCTAGATAGTCATATATTATGAATTTACTGTACAAACTAACCATTAAATACGCCCACATTATATAGAAAACTATACTAATAGTTAAACGTCTTAATATTTACACAACTATATTTAGTTTATATGAAATTGTACTAAAATTTATGCAGTTTTATTATAAATTTGAGCCAAATTGTCATTCAGTTATTAGTAACATTAAAAACCTACGTAAATATATTGTGATTGTACATCAAAATGTATTAATTTAATACACAAAGTATCTCGAATATAATCAAATAAAACGTTTCAGTCCGCAAAAAAAATCTTCTTAAATAGCTGCAAAATTAATTTGCATAAAAATGTACATAGAAGCTTAGAAATCGCGTAAAAACTCAAAGTAAATTTCAACAAGGGCAAGTAGGAATAGAACTGAAAAGCAACTTAATATATCTTAAAAAATAAATCACGAAAATAAAATGGCAGCCACTAAATTGCAAAATTGATCTTGCAATTGTCAAACAAGATAGATACATTAATATTGTACAGTCAAATTATATCAAAGATGAGATTCTCGCTAGAAATCTTTCGTCAAATACTACGAATTGAATATAATTATCACAAAAAAACTGGTCATGAAAATATAATTCAGTAAAACCTTATATAATATTTTTTGCATAAAAAAAAAACTACCAATTATTTTTATTAACGTTTTTTTTATACGAACTAATTAGCTGGAATCTTTGGAATCATTTTTTCTTCAATTATTCGCTTCGGCATATTGAAATTAACCAATCGTTCGGTTATTACATCGACTATTGGAAATGGTTTCCAATGATTGGAACGGTTTTTTGAAAACTCTTTACATATTATAAGCCACGTATATTGGATCCAGCTGATCCGCTAGGAAACCGTCTCGCAGATGCATCCGTTGTTTCTCGCCACGCGAGTTGATCGGCACGACGCCCGGGTCAACGACCACCACCACACCGACGACGAGCTGCTGCTCCTCCAAGACGGCGTTTGTTATGAGCGGCACCAGGTCCAGAGCTTCGCTCTCGTTGCCGTCCAGCTCGGCCACAACGACCAGCAAATTCGTCCAAGTAAACACAGCGCTGATATTTGAAATAAATTTTTGCAAAAATTAATTCAAAGCTGATTAATTACATTAAAAAAACGAATGAAAGCAAAATGTCAAAATTTGTCATTATCAAATACGAGATGCGCATTTTGAAGGCTACAATATATCACAAATACGTAGGCCTACGAAACTAGATTTAGGTATCATTTTTCTGAATTAATCAGATTGAAAGAAAGGATTAAAATGTTGTGGTCGAGCATATTTTTGATCATTCAGGTAGTCGTATTGAAATTTGTGTTCAGTTGACTTTTTATTCAATTGTATAGCAATGGCGGTTAGCGACAGAATTATTATAATTTGCACAAAAAAAAATATTTTCGTTCTGAAAATAAATTTATTAAAGTCAGTGGGCTGAAAACGTCCAAAAGCAATTACCTTCAAAGGAAACAGGCGTCGTTTTTAGAGATCTTCGTGATTCCATGATTTAAAATGATTTTTTAACGATAAAGAGGAAAATTTCGTTCTGGAAATAAACTTATTCACGCCTGAGGGCTAGAAACATTAAAAAACGATCACATTCAAAGAAAACAAACATTTTTTTAGACGTTTTCGTGCTTCTGAGGTTTTTTAGGATAGTCGTTTTTTAGGCTATTTGCGGCATTTTCTAATTTTTCACCAAAATCGAGAAATTTTCCTTAGCATATTTTCTTTAGTTTAATTTAATTTATTTTATATAGTAATTTTATTTTGTTTTACCTTGTGCTACTGAAGATGAGCCTTCGAAATGCGCATCTAGCTATGAAATTTGGTGGGAGATATTTTAAGCAACAAAATATATTTAAAATTCAACTGACCATTCCGCGATTTTTTTATGACACCTGAGCACGCTACTCTCGATATCTATTGGATGATAGCGCATGCCCCGTAGCAGAATCGTTTCATCCAACGCACCGACAACAAAGACAGCATCATGTAAGTCTGCAACGTCCCCGCCGCCCAACTCGGCGCTGTTGTCGCAACTGATGATGGTGCTGCGTTGACTTATTTGGTCAGCGCTGGCAACGCCAACGCCACTCAGCTGCTGCTGTTGGTCGCCGTCCGTTGTTTCGTTGGTGGTTTGCGTGTTTCCTTCGGTGCGACGAAGGAAACCAAGGTAACCGGTGCGGGCGTACACCTCAGCGGAAGTGTTGCCCTGACCGACGACGAGGCGCGTGTTAAAGTGATCGGAACAATCGCCATCATCACCGTAGATAGTGAAATAGCCAGAGGCTACGTGACCGGCTTGCACCCAAATCTCACCTTCAATCAATATTCGAGTAGCTATAGATATATGCACAGACACTACCTAAATTCAAGCGAAGTATTCACGAGATTGTTCACTTTTTTGCGTTGATTCTAGTTTAACTAGTTTTTTATTTTCTACACATTGGACATTTTATATATTGCACATTTATATTTTTGCATTATTGTTTCTTTACAATTTCAACAGGATTATTAAGTTGATTAATATTAAATATATTTTCTAGTAGTGCGCTAGAATAGATTAAGTTACATGTTTGTTGTAATCTAGCTGTTGTACATACAATTTAATAAATAAATAATAAAATATTTAGTTTTATCACCCATTTCATTTCACAGACGACTAACTAAACAACACTCACCCAAATGCGAATCCCCACATTGTCCCCTCGTCTCCGGATTGGCAATAATCACTTTGACCCCCGGCAACAGTTTCCCACTTTCCATCAAGCACAAACTGTGTGGACTGCCCCGCTCCACGAGGCTCACCCGGTCGTTGCGCAGCGCTCTCAGATCGACGTACACGGAGCTCGGTTCGGGCGAACTGGCGCCCTGCAGACAGATCGCCACGTTCACGCGACACCCGAACGACGTGCTGACCGCACGGGGCGACAAGCCCAGCGCCGAGAACAGTTTGCTGAAGGAGGCGGTGAGGTGGATGCGCGGTCGCTCCTCGGCGACAACCACGCAAGTGCGCACGCACGACAGATTGATCGAGCGGGACTTAAGTTGCGCAACGGATGAGCCGAGACCCTTTGTGCAAAGCTCCATGACACCGTACGAACAGAATGTGTCGCGGACCTAGATATATTTGAAATTAATAGTAAAAAATTTTTTTTTATAAGCTTTTATTAAAATGTACTAAAAAGAAAATAATAATTTTAATACCAGTCTAAATGACTGCCTTAAAAGAATTCCCGCATGACTATATTATAAATTTAGAGTGATATGATTTGTAGACTCTTTGGTTTGCGCTAAGAATATATATATTTAATTTTAGTCTATAGTTTCTCATGGTTAAGTTGAAAAGTAGCTTACAGCTGAACTTCGCCAACACTGACAATTATGTATTCATTTTGGATTCAATAAAGGCAGTTTATTATTATTATTATTATTATTACTAAAAAATTAAAGTGTGGGGCGTAAGTTCAGTTTTATCTGTATTATTTACTATAATTTAATTTATTATTATTATTTCATTCTGAATATTACGAGGTTATGCAACAACTAATTGCTGGCTGAACTAAGCACGATTTTGTCTTGACTTTAAATCTGGTTAGATCTCAGGACTGACCTTAAATTGCGGAATTAGATTGCTCGCAATCAGGTGGGAAAAAAACGCGCACAACTCGACGTTCTAGCAGAATGCGAAAACCATTGTATCAAAATACGGCGAGTATTATTAATATTTATATAAAAAGGACATTTCAATATTTACGCACCACGCCTTTATGTTTAGTCATATGAGGGAATTCTTTTAAGGCAATCATTTACGCTGGTATTAATAAAAAAAATGCTTTTTAGTACACTTTTTGAATAAAATATTTTCTTAGTCTGATGCGGGCATTTTAATAATTTATAATGATCGATTCAACGATTGATTGATTGAAAACTTGTCAAGATAAACAACAGTGTGTTAGGGGGTCAAAATTAGCTTAAAAGGTTTCACCCCAACTAACACGTTTTTTGTTGTTGTATATTTGTAGATTCTTTAAAAATACACAAGAAAATATTAAAAAAAAATCCGGTCGCACCTTATACTGACTAACAGCTCCAAGCCACAGGCCCGGGTTGACCTCAACCTCACTGGGCGGAATGAGGATACTATGATGGCCTGAATAGATACTACTCAAACACCACAGCGCAAAGCCTAAGCCGCAATACGGGTCCAAGCACAATGCTATATGTCTGCTCGGGTACAACTCGCACGCCAGCTTCATACTGCGACACAAGTTCGTCACGGCAGCGTGTGACATTTTAATCCCTGCCAGCATGCCCGTGGTGGAGACGCTGAAGTCCAAGTACGCCAACAGTTCGGATGTGGGCGGGCGATAAAGCGCCTGGCCGCTCTTGCGCGAACGAGCAGAGTCCTCGGTGTCTAGAATGGACGGCCAAGATTTGATGTCGACGACATTTGAGGCCTCTTTCGACTAAACAATACAAGATTGGTATTTTTCTTTCGAAGAAAACAAGCGTTTTTAGAAATGTTTGTGCTTGCAGGATTAAAAATGTATTTTTCAAGACAAAAAATAATTTTTAGTTCTGAAACTGAACTTATTAACGTCAGAGTGCAGGAAACGTCCCGAAATTGATCACTTTCAAAGAAAACAAGCGTTTTTATACATTTTCGTGCTTCCATAGTTGATTTTAGTGGACTAGTAACGAAATACATGAAATGTATTAAGAAATCAATCTTTCATTGAAAGAAATAAACCAATATTACAAGATTAAGTCACATAACGCAGTTTGTTAGTATTTATTTATTACCTTGAGTAGTTTGATGACAGGTTGGATACTCAGGACGAGCTGCGCTTTGCTCACGTCAACAATCATTCGAACTGTTGGAAGAGTCGTGTGAAGGTTTTGCGGGTGCGGAGGTCGAATAGTTACTGGCACCGCTCCTGGAATATTTTTTATAAAATCTTTTCTCAAAAATTGTATTCTTATCGCTTCTAAAGAACGCGTCAATTCTGAATATTTTTCGTTAATTAATTTCTATTATATCGTCTATTGGCAAGTAAAACTCTTATTAAGTACTTTAATTCACCATTGGAGATAATGAGTCTATTTAACTATTTTATTTTGACAAAAAATCGCGTTGAATAGCCTTCGCTTAAATATTGCAAATGAATATGTTACATCAATCATTTTAAATATCTGCATAAAGGATTGTATTAAAATTCTTCTTCTCAGTATTAAAATATTATAATAATAACTATTAAAATATTTCACATAGTGAAGAAAAACAGTTTTACAAAAAACTGTACTAAGGAGTTTTACCTGACGATGTTAAATAGCATGTCCAAACCTGCATATAAACAGCCGTAGAACGCGCACACCAAATCCAATCCCGGGGGAAATATGAGAGCGACGTGGGCGCCCGCAGAAATGCGCCCACGATCTGTTAGTAACTGCGCAACACGTTCCGCCTTCTTATGTAGCTCGGCACAACTCAATGTCCTCGCAACCGTGCCTTTACTATTTAACAGCGTGAATAACACGTGATCTGCGGTACTTTGGGCGCGCCAGCGAAGAATCTCAGAGATGAACTGTTGCTAAGCAGTACAATGAACGTCTTTTTTGTTAGAAAAATCAACATATAAAAGTGCAACTTACTTTTTTAGCGGTCTCCATAAAACCATGACCGTCTTCCACTGCGGTATCGCCCATGTCTCTGCCCTGGGCGCTGGCCAGCCGATTGCCCTGCACTAGGTTGCCCACGATGACACTGGCTGGGCCCACGTCTGAAACACAGCACACGTCGCTAGAGGCGCTAGCCGCTGAAAGGCAAACAGAGAACACACCACATGCTAGTATGTAGAAAATAGGCAGCGGCTGGATTATAGCATAAGGCAGCAGCAGTTGCTTGCTAAATGTCACAATGACGCATTGACATGATAGATGACAAGTGAACGCGTTAGTATGTGAATGCGTGTGATTGAGTTAGTGTGTTATCGATATCGATGAGTGAGTTGAGAGTTGTAGGGTAAGCTGGGAAGCGTTTTGGTTCGGATTCGTGGGAGGAATTTAAGTGGATGTAGAAGAATTTTCGAAGACAAAATTTAAGTCTATTGCTCATTTAAATTGGACAAAAATGAATAAAGTTAGTTATGAATGAAAATGTCAAGTCTACCTCAAAATGTGTGATCAATTGAAATGTTTTTTCTTTAAAAAAAATAAATACCGTTTAAAAAAGATAATTTAACGGAAAAAAAACGAACGGGGAAAAAATATAAATTATGTTAGGTATGCTTAATTTTCAAAGGAAACTGTTTCGTTTTCGTATATTAAGAATTTAATGGAAAGTAGAATTAGATAAGAAAGTAGTTTATAATTTACCAAAAACTTTTACCACGTTTACCAAATGAATTATGAGATGATTTAGGAAGATAGATAGAAAGTGCTGTAGGTGTAACTTCCTTTAAAGAATGTATTGGTACGTGTTAGTGTATTATTATTAAATGATTAAATAATATATACAATATGTACAGCTGGAGAAAATAACCCAAATACCATTGCTAGAATTATAAATACTCCCCAATAGAAGAAAAATCACCAAAATTGCGGTATATATGTATATATATAATTTCAGAATATATCACACCAAAAACATTGTATATAATTTCAATCATAGTTCAGCTATGATGGGAATCCCACTGTATAATTTCACTCACCAGAGTGTATTTCCCTCGGCTTAGGCAAGTTGGTCACGCACGTATGTGGACATAGCAGTACATTGGCTGGGTGTAAAGTGCCCTCTAGGAAACGTCTCTTCGTCTCGGACAAATGGATACCACCCAGGGGGGTCTTGGGGAGGTAATTGGGGGGCACCAACGCCAGACAGTACAGGCCGACTTGGTGAATTGAGTCCACGGCCTGCAGGACGCGAGACATCCACTGGAACGACTAAGAATTGAAGAGGAAGAACTGTATTTAAAATACATTTTTTTGTAATATAAAAAATATATATAAGATAAAGTTATAAAGATTTTGTGTAAATTTTACGAAGAAACTAAAAATATCACCGTAACTATACCGTATACTATACTCAAATACCGTAACTCAAAGCCTTAAAAATCTAGATGTGCATTTCGAAGGCTATGCCCCCATCTTCAGTAGCACCAGATAAAAACTAAATAAAATACCAGTCACGAATCGTGATTGCTATACAATTAAATAAAGAAGTCAACATGACAGAAGTATTTCAAAAATGGCATATAATATGACCTTTAAATCTAAATAACGAATTAACGAAAATAATTATATCGCCAAAAAAATCGGAATATTTCAAAGGTATATATACACGACTTTTTCACTTTTTTCGACGATAAATTCAACTTTTTCCGTTTGAACCGGAAATCAGTAAAATAGAGTTTTAAGACGATTTATAGCCATTTTGCATTGTTTTGGGCAGCATTTGTTAAACTTTGACCAAAATCGCCAAAAAAATCGGAATATTTCAAAGGTATATATACACGACTTTTTCACTTTTTTCAACGATAATTTCAACTTTTTCCGTTTGAACCGGAAATCAGTAAAATAGAGTTTTAAGACGATTTATAGCCATTTTGCATTGTTTTGGGCAGCATTTGTTAAACTTTGACCAAAATCGCCCAAAAAATCGGAATATTTCAAAGGTATATATACACGACTTTTTCACTTTTTTCGACGATAATTTCAACTTTTTCCGTTTGAACCGGAAATCAGTAAAATAGAGTTTTAAGACGATTTATAGCCATTTTGCATTGTTTTGGGCAGCATTTGTTAAACTTTGACCAAAATCGCCCAAAAAATCGGAATATTTCAAAGGTATATATACACGACTTTTTCACTTTTTTCGACGATAAATTCAACTTTTTCCGTTTGAACCGGAAATCAGTAAAATAGAGTTTTAAGACGATTTATAGCAATTTTGCATTGTTTTGGGCAGCATTTGTTAAACTTTGACCAAAACGCCCAAAAAATCGGAATATTTCAAAGGTATATATACACGACTTTTTCACTTTTTTCGACGATAATTTCAACTTTTTCCGTTTGAACCGGAAATCAGTAAAATATAGTTTTAAGACGATTTATAGCCATTTTGCATTGTTTTGGGCAGCATTTGTTAAACTTTGACCAAAATCGCCAAAAAAATCGGAATATTTCAAAGGTATATATACACGACTTTTTCACTTTTTTCGACGATAATTTCAACTTTTTCCGTACACGACTTTTTCACTTTTTTCAACGATAATTTCAACTTTTTCCGTTTGAACCGGAAATCAGTAAAATATAGTTTTAAGACGATTTATAGCCATTTTGCATTGTTTTGGGCAGCATTTGTTAAACTTTGACCAAAATCGCCAAAAAAATCGGAATATTTCAAAGGTATATATACACGATTTTTTCACTTTTTTCGACGATAATTTCAACTTTTTCCGTTTGAACCGGAAATCAGTAAAATATAGTTTTAAGACGATTTATAGCCATTTTGCATTGTTTTGGGCAGCATTTGTTAAACTTTGACCAAAATCGCCAAAAAAATCGGAATATTTCAAAGGTATATATACACGATTTTTTCACTTTTTTCGACGATAATTTCAACTTTTTCCGTTTGAACCGGAAATCAGTAAAATATAGTTTTAAGACGATTTATAGCCATTTTGCATTGTTTTGGGCAGCATTTGTTAAACTTTGACCAAAATCGCCAAAAAAATCGGAATATTTCAAAGGTATATATACACGATTTTTTCACTTTTTTCGACGATAATTTCAACTTTTTCCGTTTGAACCGGAAATCAGTAAAATATAGTTTTAAGACGATTTATAGCCATTTTGCATTGTTTTGGGCAGCATTTGTTAAACTTTGACCAAAATCGCCAAAAAAATCGGAATATTTCAAAGGTATATATACACGACTTTTTCACTTTTTTCGACGATAATTTCAACTTTTTCCATACACGACTTTTTCACTTTTTTCAACGATAATTTCAACTTTTTCCGTTTGAACCGGAAATCAGTAAAATATAGTTTTAAGACGATTTATAGCCATTTTGCATTGTTTTGGGCAGCATTTGTTAAACTTTGACCAAAATCGCCAAAAAAATCGGAATATTTCAAAGGTATATATACACGATTTTTTCACTTTTTTCGACGATAATTTCAACTTTTTCCGTTTGAACCGGAAATCAGTAAAATATAGTTTTAAGACGATTTATAGCCATTTTGCATTGTTTTGGGCAGCATTTGTTAAACTTTGACCAAAATCGCCAAAAAAATCGGAATATTTCAAAGGTATATATACACGATTATTTTCACTTTTTTCGACGATAATTTCAACTTTTTCCGTTTGAACCGGAAATCAGTAAAATATAGTTTTAAGTCGATTTATAGCCATTTTGCATTGTTTTGGGCAGCATTTGTTAAACTTTGACCAAAATCGCCAAAAAAATCGGAATATTTCAAAGGTATATATACACGATTTTTTCACTTTTTTCGACGATAATTTCAACTTTTTCCGTTTGAACCGGAAATCAGTAAAATATAGTTTTAAGACGATTTATAGCCATTTTGCATTGTTTTGGGCAGCATTTGTTAAACTTTGACCAAAATCGCCAAAAAAATCGGAATATTTCAAAGGTATATATACACGATTTTTTCACTTTTTTCGACGATAATTTCAACTTTTTCCGTTTGAACCGGAAATCAGTAAAATAGAGTTTTAAGACGATTTATAGCAATTTTGCATTGTTTTGGGCAGCATTTGTTAAACTTTGACCAAAATCGCCAAAAAAAAATCGGAATATTTCAAAGGTATATATACACGATTTTTTCACTTTTTTCGACGATAATTTCAACTTTTTCCGTTTGAACCGGAAATCTGTAAAATATAGTTTTAAGACGATTTATAGCCATTTTGCATTGTTTTGGGCAGCATTTGTTAAACTTTGACCAAAATCGCCAAAAAAATCGGAATATTTCAAAGGTATATATACACGATTTTTTCACTTTTTTCGACGATAAATTCAACTTTTTCCGTTTGAACCGGAAATCAGTAAAATAGAGTTTTAAGACGATTTATAGCCATTTTGCATTGTTTTGGGCAGCATTTGTTAAACTTTGACCAAAATCGCCAAAAAAATCGGAATATTTCAAAGGTATATATACACGATTTTTTCACTTTTTCCGACGATAATTTCAACTTTTTCCGTTTGAACCGGAAATCAGTAAAAATAGTTTTAAGACGATTTATAGCAATTTTGCATTGTTTTGGGCAGCATTTGTTAAACTTTGACCAAAATCGCCAAAAAAATCGGAATATTTCAAAGGTATATATACACGACTTTTTCACTTTTTTCGACGATAATTTCAACTTTTTCCGTTTGAACCGGAAATCAGTAAAATATAGTTTTAAGACGATTTAGAGCCATTTTGCATTGTTTTGGGCAGCATTTGTTAAACTTTGACCAAAATCGCCAAAAAAATCGGAATATTTCAAAGGTATATATACACGATTTTTTCACTTTTTTCGACGATAATTTCAACTTTTTCCGTTTGAACCGGAAATCAGTAAAATAGAGTTTTAAGACGATTTATAGCAATTTTGCATTGTTTTGGGCAGCATTTGTTAAACTTTGACCAAAATCGCCAAAAAAAAATCGGAATATTTCAAAGGTATATATACACGATTTTTTCACTTTTTTCGACGATAATTTCAACTTTTTCCGTTTGAACCGGAAATCTGTAAAATATAGTTTTAAGACGATTTATAGCCATTTTGCATTGTTTTGGGCAGCATTTGTTAAACTTTGACCAAAATCGCCCAAAAAATCGGAATATTTCAAAGGTATATATACACGATTTTTTCACTTTTTTCGACGATAAATTCAACTTTTTCCGTTTGAACCGGAAATCAGTAAAATAGAGTTTTAAGACGATTTATAGCCATTTTGCATTGTTTTGGGCAGCATTTGTTAAACTTTGACCAAAATCGCCAAAAAAATCGGAATATTTCAAAGGTATATATACACGATTTTTTCACTTTTTTCGACGATAAATTCAACTTTTTCCGTTTGAACCGGAAATCAGTAAAATAGAGTTTTAAGACGATTTATAGCCATTTTGCATTGTTTTGGGCAGCATTTGTTAAACTTTGACCAAAATCGCCAAAAAAATCGGAATATTTCAAAGGTATATATACACGATTTTTTCACTTTTTTCGACGATAATTTCAACTTTTTCCGTTTGAACCGGAAATCTGTAAAATATAGTTTTAAGACGATTTAGAGCCATTTTGCATTGTTTTGGGCAGCATTTGTTAAACTTTGACCAAAATCGCCAAAAAAATCGGAATATTTCAAAGGTATATATACACGATTTTTTCACTTTTTTCGACGATAATTTCAACTTTTTCCGTTTGAACCGGAAATCTGTAAAATATAAGTTTTAAGACGATTTATAGCCATTTTGCATTGTTTTGGGCAGCATTTGTTAAACTTTGACCAAAATCGCCAAAAAATCGGAATATTTCAACACGATTTTTTCACTTTTTTCGACGATAATTTCAACTTTTTCCGTTTGAACCGGAAATCAGTAAAATAGAGTTTTAAGACGATTTAGAGCCATTTTGCATTGTTTTGGGCAGCATTTGTTAAACTTTGACCAAAATCGCCAAAAAAAATCGGAATATTTCAAAGGTATATATACACGATTTTTTCACTTTTTTCGACGATAATTTCAACTTTTTCCGTTTGAACCGGAAATCAGTAAAATATAGTTTTAAGACGATTTAGAGCCATTTTGCATTGTTTTGGGCAGCATTTGTTAAACTTTGACCAAAATCGCCAAAAAAATCGGAATATTTCAAAGGTATATATTATACACGATTTTTTCACTTTTTTCGACGATAATTTCAACTTTTTCCGTTTGAACCGGAAATCAGTAAAATATAGTTTTAAGACGATTTATAGCCATTTTGCATTGTTTTGGGCAGCATTTGTTAAACTTTGACCAAAATCGCCAAAAAAATCGGAATATTTCAAAGGTATATATACACGATTTTTTCACTTTTTTCGACGATAAATTCAACTTTTTCCGTTTGAACCGGAAATCAGTAAAATAGAGTTTTAAGACGATTTATAGCCATTTTGCATTGTTTTGGGCAGCATTTGTTAAACTTTGACCAAAATCGCCAAAAAAATCGGAATATTTCAAAGGTATATATACACGATTTTTTCACTTTTTCCGACGATAATTTCAACTTTTTCCGTTTGAACCGGAAATCAGTAAAAATAGTTTTAAGACGATTTATAGCAATTTTGCATTGTTTTGGGCAGCATTTGTTAAACTTTGACCAAAATCGCCAAAAAAATCGGAATATTTCAAAGGTATATATACACGATTTTTTCACTTTTTCCGACGATAATTTCAACTTTTTCCGTTTGAACCGGAAATCTGTAAAATATAAGTTTTAAGACGATTTATAGCCATTTTGCATTGTTTTGGGCAGCATTTGTTAAACTTTGACCAAAATCGCCAAAAAATCGGAATATTTCAACACGATTTATTCACTTTTTTCGACGATAATTTCAACTTTTTCCGTTTGAACCGGAAATCAGTAAAATATAGTTTTAAGACGATTTATAGCCATTTTGCATTGTTTTGGGCAGCATTTGTTAAACTTTGACCAAAATCGCCAAAAAAATCGGAATATTTCAAAGGTATATATACACGATTTTTTCACTTTTTTCGACGATAAATTCAACTTTTTCCGTTTGAACCGGAAATCAGTAAAATAGAGTTTTAAGACGATTTATAGCCATTTTGCATTGTTTTGGGCAGCATTTGTTAAACTTTGACCAAAATCGCCAAAAAAATCGGAATATTTCAAAGGTATATATACACGATTTTTTCACTTTTTCCGACGATAATTTCAACTTTTTCCGTTTGAACCGGAAATCAGTAAAAATAGTTTTAAGACGATTTATAGCAATTTTGCATTGTTTTGGGCAGCATTTGTTAAACTTTGACCAAAATCGCCAAAAAAATCGGAATATTTCAAAGGTATATATACACGATTTTTTCACTTTTTCCGACGATAATTTCAACTTTTTCCGTTTGAACCGGAAATCTGTAAAATATAAGTTTTAAGACGATTTATAGCCATTTTGCATTGTTTTGGGCAGCATTTGTTAAACTTTGACCAAAATCGCCAAAAAATCGGAATATTTCAACACGATTTATTCACTTTTTTCGACGATAATTTCAACTTTTTCCGTTTGAACCGGAAATCAGTAAAATAGAGTTTTAAGACGATTTAGAGCCATTTTGCATTGTTTTGGGCAGCATTTGTTAAACTTTGACCAAAATCGCCAAAAAAAATCGGAATATTTCAAAGGTATATATACACGATTTTTTCACTTTTTTCGACGATAATTTCAACTTTTTCCGTTTGAACCGGAAATCAGTAAAATATAGTTTTAAGACGATTTAGAGCCATTTTGCATTGTTTTGGGCAGCATTTGTTAAACTTTGACCAAAATCGCCAAAAAAATCGGAATATTTCAAAGGTATATATACACGATTTTTTCACTTTTTTCGACGATAAATTCAACTTTTTCCGTTTGAACCGGAAATCAGTAAAATAGAGTTTTAAGACGATTTATAGCCATTTTGCATTGTTTTGGGCAGCATTTGTTAAACTTTGACCAAAATCGCCAAAAAAATCGGAATATTTCAAAGGTATATATACACGATTTTTTCACTTTTTTCGACGATAATTTCAACTTTTTCCGTTTGAACCGGAAATCAGTAAAATAGAGTTTTAAGACGATTTATAGCCATTTTGCATTGTTTTGGGCAGCATTTGTTAAACTTTGACCAAAATCGCCAAAAAAATCGGAATATTTCAAAGGTATATATACACGATTTTTTCACTTTTTTCGACGATAAATTCAACTTTTTCCGTTTGAACCGGAAATCAGTAAAATAGAGTTTTAAGACGATTTATAGCCATTTTGCATTGTTTTGGGCAGCATTTGTTAAACTTTGACCAAAATCGCCAAAAAAATCGGAATATTTCAAAGGTATATATACACGATTTTTTCACTTTTTCCGACGATAATTTCAACTTTTTCCGTTTGAACCGGAAATCTGTAAAATATAAGTTTTAAGACGATTTATAGCCATTTTGCATTGTTTTGGGCAGCATTTGTTAAACTTTGACCAAAATCGCCAAAAAATCGGAATATTTCAACACGATTTATTCACTTTTTTCGACGATAATTTCAACTTTTTCCGTTTGAACCGGAAATCAGTAAAATAGAGTTTTAAGACGATTTAGAGCCATTTTGCATTGTTTTGGGCAGCATTTGTTAAACTTTGACCAAAATCGCCAAAAAATCGGAATATTTCAACACGATTTTTTCACTTTTTTCGACGATAATTTCAACTTTTTCCGTTTGAACCGGAAATCAGTAAAATAGAGTTTTAAGACGATTTAGAGCCATTTTGCATTGTTTTGGGCAGCATTTGTTAAACTTTGACCAAAATCGCCAAAAAAAATCGGAATATTTCAAAGGTATATATACACGATTTTTTCACTTTTTTCGACGATAATTTCAACTTTTTCCGTTTGAACCGGAAATCAGTAAAATATAGTTTTAAGACGATTTAGAGCCATTTTGCATTGTTTTGGGCAGCATTTGTTAAACTTTGACCAAAATCGCCAAAAAAATCGGAATATTTCAAAGGTATATATTATACACGATTTTTTCACTTTTTTCGACGATAATTTCAACTTTTTCCGTTTGAACCGGAAATCAGTAAAATATAGTTTTAAGACGATTTATAGCCATTTTGCATTGTTTTGGGCAGCATTTGTTAAACTTTGACCAAAATCGCCAAAAAAATCGGAATATTTCAAAGGTATATATACACGATTTTTTCACTTTTTTCGACGATAAATTCAACTTTTTCCGTTTGAACCGGAAATCAGTAAAATAGAGTTTTAAGACGATTTATAGCCATTTTGCATTGTTTTGGGCAGCATTTGTTAAACTTTGACCAAAATCGCCAAAAAAATCGGAATATTTCAAAGGTATATATACACGATTTTTTCACTTTTTCCGACGATAATTTCAACTTTTTCCGTTTGAACCGGAAATCAGTAAAAATAGTTTTAAGACGATTTATAGCAATTTTGCATTGTTTTGGGCAGCATTTGTTAAACTTTGACCAAAATCGCCAAAAAAATCGGAATATTTCAAAGGTATATATACACGATTTTTTCACTTTTTCCGACGATAATTTCAACTTTTTCCGTTTGAACCGGAAATCTGTAAAATATAAGTTTTAAGACGATTTATAGCCATTTTGCATTGTTTTGGGCAGCATTTGTTAAACTTTGACCAAAATCGCCAAAAAAATCGGAATATTTCAAAGGTATATATACACGATTTTTTCACTTTTTTCGACGATAAATTCAACTTTTTCCGTTTGAACCGGAAATCAGTAAAATAGAGTTTTAAGACGATTTATAGCCATTTTGCATTGTTTTGGGCAGCATTTGTTAAACTTTGACCAAAATCGCCAAAAAAATCGGAATATTTCAAAGGTATATATACACGATTTTTTCACTTTTTCCGACGATAATTTCAACTTTTTCCGTTTGAACCGGAAATCAGTAAAAATAGTTTTAAGACGATTTATAGCAATTTTGCATTGTTTTGGGCAGCATTTGTTAAACTTTGACCAAAATCGCCAAAAAAATCGGAATATTTCAAAGGTATATATACACGATTTTTTCACTTTTTCCGACGATAATTTCAACTTTTTCCGTTTGAACCGGAAATCTGTAAAATATAAGTTTTAAGACGATTTATAGCCATTTTGCATTGTTTTGGGCAGCATTTGTTAAACTTTGACCAAAATCGCCAAAAAATCGGAATATTTCAACACGATTTATTCACTTTTTTCGACGATAATTTCAACTTTTTCCGTTTGAACCGGAAATCAGTAAAATATAGTTTTAAGACGATTTATAGCCATTTTGCATTGTTTTGGGCAGCATTTGTTAAACTTTGACCAAAATCGCCAAAAAAATCGGAATATTTCAAAGGTATATATACACGATTTTTTCACTTTTTTCGACGATAAATTCAACTTTTTCCGTTTGAACCGGAAATCAGTAAAATAGAGTTTTAAGACGATTTATAGCCATTTTGCATTGTTTTGGGCAGCATTTGTTAAACTTTGACCAAAATCGCCAAAAAAATCGGAATATTTCAAAGGTATATATACACGATTTTTTCACTTTTTCCGACGATAATTTCAACTTTTTCCGTTTGAACCGGAAATCAGTAAAAATAGTTTTAAGACGATTTATAGCAATTTTGCATTGTTTTGGGCAGCATTTGTTAAACTTTGACCAAAATCGCCAAAAAAATCGGAATATTTCAAAGGTATATATACACGATTTTTTCACTTTTTCCGACGATAATTTCAACTTTTTCCGTTTGAACCGGAAATCTGTAAAATATAAGTTTTAAGACGATTTATAGCCATTTTGCATTGTTTTGGGCAGCATTTGTTAAACTTTGACCAAAATCGCCAAAAAATCGGAATATTTCAACACGATTTATTCACTTTTTTCGACGATAATTTCAACTTTTTCCGTTTGAACCGGAAATCAGTAAAATAGAGTTTTAAGACGATTTAGAGCCATTTTGCATTGTTTTGGGCAGCATTTGTTAAACTTTGACCAAAATCGCCAAAAAAAATCGGAATATTTCAAAGGTATATATACACGATTTTTTCACTTTTTTCGACGATAATTTCAACTTTTTCCGTTTGAACCGGAAATCAGTAAAATATAGTTTTAAGACGATTTAGAGCCATTTTGCATTGTTTTGGGCAGCATTTGTTAAACTTTGACCAAAATCGCCAAAAAAATCGGAATATTTCAAAGGTATATATACACGATTTTTTCACTTTTTTCGACGATAAATTCAACTTTTTCCGTTTGAACCGGAAATCAGTAAAATAGAGTTTTAAGACGATTTATAGCCATTTTGCATTGTTTTGGGCAGCATTTGTTAAACTTTGACCAAAATCGCCAAAAAAATCGGAATATTTCAAAGGTATATATACACGATTTTTTCACTTTTTTCGACGATAATTTCAACTTTTTCCGTTTGAACCGGAAATCAGTAAAATAGAGTTTTAAGACGATTTATAGCCATTTTGCATTGTTTTGGGCAGCATTTGTTAAACTTTGACCAAAATCGCCAAAAAAATCGGAATATTTCAAAGGTATATATACACGATTTTTTCACTTTTTTCGACGATAAATTCAACTTTTTCCGTTTGAACCGGAAATCAGTAAAATAGAGTTTTAAGACGATTTATAGCCATTTTGCATTGTTTTGGGCAGCATTTGTTAAACTTTGACCAAAATCGCCAAAAAAATCGGAATATTTCAAAGGTATATATACACGATTTTTTCACTTTTTCCGACGATAATTTCAACTTTTTCCGTTTGAACCGGAAATCTGTAAAATATAAGTTTTAAGACGATTTATAGCCATTTTGCATTGTTTTGGGCAGCATTTGTTAAACTTTGACCAAAATCGCCAAAAAATCGGAATATTTCAACACGATTTATTCACTTTTTTCGACGATAATTTCAACTTTTTCCGTTTGAACCGGAAATCAGTAAAATAGAGTTTTAAGACGATTTAGAGCCATTTTGCATTGTTTTGGGCAGCATTTGTTAAACTTTGACCAAAATCGCCAAAAAATCGGAATATTTCAACACGATTTTTTCACTTTTTTCGACGATAATTTCAACTTTTTCCGTTTGAACCGGAAATCAGTAAAATAGAGTTTTAAGACGATTTAGAGCCATTTTGCATTGTTTTGGGCAGCATTTGTTAAACTTTGACCAAAATCGCCAAAAAAAATCGGAATATTTCAAAGGTATATATACACGATTTTTTCACTTTTTTCGACGATAATTTCAACTTTTTCCGTTTGAACCGGAAATCAGTAAAATATAGTTTTAAGACGATTTAGAGCCATTTTGCATTGTTTTGGGCAGCATTTGTTAAACTTTGACCAAAATCGCCAAAAAAATCGGAATATTTCAAAGGTATATATTATACACGATTTTTTCACTTTTTTCGACGATAATTTCAACTTTTTCCGTTTGAACCGGAAATCAGTAAAATATAGTTTTAAGACGATTTATAGCCATTTTGCATTGTTTTGGGCAGCATTTGTTAAACTTTGACCAAAATCGCCAAAAAAATCGGAATATTTCAAAGGTATATATACACGATTTTTTCACTTTTTTCGACGATAAATTCAACTTTTTCCGTTTGAACCGGAAATCAGTAAAATAGAGTTTTAAGACGATTTATAGCCATTTTGCATTGTTTTGGGCAGCATTTGTTAAACTTTGACCAAAATCGCCAAAAAAATCGGAATATTTCAAAGGTATATATACACGATTTTTTCACTTTTTCCGACGATAATTTCAACTTTTTCCGTTTGAACCGGAAATCAGTAAAAATAGTTTTAAGACGATTTATAGCAATTTTGCATTGTTTTGGGCAGCATTTGTTAAACTTTGACCAAAATCGCCAAAAAAATCGGAATATTTCAAAGGTATATATACACGATTTTTTCACTTTTTCCGACGATAATTTCAACTTTTTCCGTTTGAACCGGAAATCTGTAAAATATAAGTTTTAAGACGATTTATAGCCATTTTGCATTGTTTTGGGCAGCATTTGTTAAACTTTGACCAAAATCGCCAAAAAAATCGGAATATTTCAAAGGTATATATACACGATTTTTTCACTTTTTTCGACGATAAATTCAACTTTTTCCGTTTGAACCGGAAATCAGTAAAATAGAGTTTTAAGACGATTTATAGCCATTTTGCATTGTTTTGGGCAGCATTTGTTAAACTTTGACCAAAATCGCCAAAAAAATCGGAATATTTCAAAGGTATATATACACGATTTTTTCACTTTTTCCGACGATAATTTCAACTTTTTCCGTTTGAACCGGAAATCAGTAAAAATAGTTTTAAGACGATTTATAGCAATTTTGCATTGTTTTGGGCAGCATTTGTTAAACTTTGACCAAAATCGCCAAAAAAATCGGAATATTTCAAAGGTATATATACACGATTTTTTCACTTTTTCCGACGATAATTTCAACTTTTTCCGTTTGAACCGGAAATCTGTAAAATATAAGTTTTAAGACGATTTATAGCCATTTTGCATTGTTTTGGGCAGCATTTGTTAAACTTTGACCAAAATCGCCAAAAAATCGGAATATTTCAACACGATTTATTCACTTTTTTCGACGATAATTTCAACTTTTTCCGTTTGAACCGGAAATCAGTAAAATAGAGTTTTAAGACGATTTAGAGCCATTTTGCATTGTTTTGGGCAGCATTTGTTAAACTTTGACCAAAATCGCCAAAAAAAATCGGAATATTTCAAAGGTATATATACACGATTTTTTCACTTTTTTCGACGATAATTTCAACTTTTTCCGTTTGAACCGGAAATCAGTAAAATATAGTTTTAAGACGATTTAGAGCCATTTTGCATTGTTTTGGGCAGCATTTGTTAAACTTTGACCAAAATCGCCAAAAAAATCGGAATATTTCAAAGGTATATATACACGATTTTTTCACTTTTTTCGACGATAAATTCAACTTTTTCCGTTTGAACCGGAAATCAGTAAAATAGAGTTTTAAGACGATTTATAGCCATTTTGCATTGTTTTGGGCAGCATTTGTTAAACTTTGACCAAAATCGCCAAAAAAATCGGAATATTTCAAAGGTATATATACACGATTTTTTCACTTTTTTCGACGATAATTTCAACTTTTTCCGTTTGAACCGGAAATCAGTAAAATAGAGTTTTAAGACGATTTATAGCCATTTTGCATTGTTTTGGGCAGCA
Organism: Leptodirus hochenwartii; assembly: GCA_947310635.1. NCBI lineage: Eukaryota > Metazoa > Arthropoda > Insecta > Coleoptera > Leiodidae > Leptodirus > Leptodirus hochenwartii. The sequence goes on along the minus strand of OX371183.1, from coordinate 246,673 downwards.
TTTGTTAAACTTTGACCAAAATCGCCAAAAAAATCGGAATATTTCAAAGGTATATATACACGATTTTTTCACTTTTTTCGACGATAAATTCAACTTTTTCCGTTTGAACCGGAAATCAGTAAAATAGAGTTTTAAGACGATTTATAGCCATTTTGCATTGTTTTGGGCAGCATTTGTTAAACTTTGACCAAAATCGCCAAAAAAATCGGAATATTTCAAAGGTATATATACACGATTTTTTCACTTTTTTCGACGATAATTTCAACTTTTTCCGTTTGAACCGGAAATCTGTAAAATATAGTTTTAAGACGATTTAGAGCCATTTTGCATTGTTTTGGGCAGCATTTGTTAAACTTTGACCAAAATCGCCAAAAAAATCGGAATATTTCAAAGGTATATATACACGATTTTTTCACTTTTTTCGACGATAATTTCAACTTTTTCCGTTTGAACCGGAAATCTGTAAAATATAAGTTTTAAGACGATTTATAGCCATTTTGCATTGTTTTGGGCAGCATTTGTTAAACTTTGACCAAAATCGCCAAAAAATCGGAATATTTCAACACGATTTTTTCACTTTTTTCGACGATAATTTCAACTTTTTCCGTTTGAACCGGAAATCAGTAAAATAGAGTTTTAAGACGATTTAGAGCCATTTTGCATTGTTTTGGGCAGCATTTGTTAAACTTTGACCAAAATCGCCAAAAAAAATCGGAATATTTCAAAGGTATATATACACGATTTTTTCACTTTTTTCGACGATAATTTCAACTTTTTCCGTTTGAACCGGAAATCAGTAAAATATAGTTTTAAGACGATTTAGAGCCATTTTGCATTGTTTTGGGCAGCATTTGTTAAACTTTGACCAAAATCGCCAAAAAAATCGGAATATTTCAAAGGTATATATTATACACGATTTTTTCACTTTTTTCGACGATAATTTCAACTTTTTCCGTTTGAACCGGAAATCAGTAAAATATAGTTTTAAGACGATTTATAGCCATTTTGCATTGTTTTGGGCAGCATTTGTTAAACTTTGACCAAAATCGCCAAAAAAATCGGAATATTTCAAAGGTATATATACACGATTTTTTCACTTTTTTCGACGATAAATTCAACTTTTTCCGTTTGAACCGGAAATCAGTAAAATAGAGTTTTAAGACGATTTATAGCCATTTTGCATTGTTTTGGGCAGCATTTGTTAAACTTTGACCAAAATCGCCAAAAAAATCGGAATATTTCAAAGGTATATATACACGATTTTTTCACTTTTTCCGACGATAATTTCAACTTTTTCCGTTTGAACCGGAAATCAGTAAAAATAGTTTTAAGACGATTTATAGCAATTTTGCATTGTTTTGGGCAGCATTTGTTAAACTTTGACCAAAATCGCCAAAAAAATCGGAATATTTCAAAGGTATATATACACGATTTTTTCACTTTTTCCGACGATAATTTCAACTTTTTCCGTTTGAACCGGAAATCTGTAAAATATAAGTTTTAAGACGATTTATAGCCATTTTGCATTGTTTTGGGCAGCATTTGTTAAACTTTGACCAAAATCGCCAAAAAATCGGAATATTTCAACACGATTTATTCACTTTTTTCGACGATAATTTCAACTTTTTCCGTTTGAACCGGAAATCAGTAAAATATAGTTTTAAGACGATTTATAGCCATTTTGCATTGTTTTGGGCAGCATTTGTTAAACTTTGACCAAAATCGCCAAAAAAATCGGAATATTTCAAAGGTATATATACACGATTTTTTCACTTTTTTCGACGATAAATTCAACTTTTTCCGTTTGAACCGGAAATCAGTAAAATAGAGTTTTAAGACGATTTATAGCCATTTTGCATTGTTTTGGGCAGCATTTGTTAAACTTTGACCAAAATCGCCAAAAAAATCGGAATATTTCAAAGGTATATATACACGATTTTTTCACTTTTTCCGACGATAATTTCAACTTTTTCCGTTTGAACCGGAAATCAGTAAAAATAGTTTTAAGACGATTTATAGCAATTTTGCATTGTTTTGGGCAGCATTTGTTAAACTTTGACCAAAATCGCCAAAAAAATCGGAATATTTCAAAGGTATATATACACGATTTTTTCACTTTTTCCGACGATAATTTCAACTTTTTCCGTTTGAACCGGAAATCTGTAAAATATAAGTTTTAAGACGATTTATAGCCATTTTGCATTGTTTTGGGCAGCATTTGTTAAACTTTGACCAAAATCGCCAAAAAATCGGAATATTTCAACACGATTTATTCACTTTTTTCGACGATAATTTCAACTTTTTCCGTTTGAACCGGAAATCAGTAAAATAGAGTTTTAAGACGATTTAGAGCCATTTTGCATTGTTTTGGGCAGCATTTGTTAAACTTTGACCAAAATCGCCAAAAAAAATCGGAATATTTCAAAGGTATATATACACGATTTTTTCACTTTTTTCGACGATAATTTCAACTTTTTCCGTTTGAACCGGAAATCAGTAAAATATAGTTTTAAGACGATTTAGAGCCATTTTGCATTGTTTTGGGCAGCATTTGTTAAACTTTGACCAAAATCGCCAAAAAAATCGGAATATTTCAAAGGTATATATACACGATTTTTTCACTTTTTTCGACGATAAATTCAACTTTTTCCGTTTGAACCGGAAATCAGTAAAATAGAGTTTTAAGACGATTTATAGCCATTTTGCATTGTTTTGGGCAGCATTTGTTAAACTTTGACCAAAATCGCCAAAAAAATCGGAATATTTCAAAGGTATATATACACGATTTTTTCACTTTTTTCGACGATAATTTCAACTTTTTCCGTTTGAACCGGAAATCAGTAAAATATAGTTTTAAGACGATTTATAGCCATTTTGCATTGTTTCGGGCAGCATTTGTTAAACTTTGACCAAAATCGCCAAAAAAATCGGAATATTTCAAAGGTATATATACACGACTTTTTCACTTTTTCCGACGATAATTTCAACTTTTTCCGTTTGAACCGGAAATCAGTAAAATATAGTTTTAAGACGATTTATAGCCATTTTGCATTGTTTTGGGCAGCATTTGTTAAACTTTGACCAAAATCGCCAAAAAATCGGAATATTTCAACACGATTTTTTCACTTTTTTCGACGATAATTTAAACTTTTTCCGTTTGAACCGGAAATCAGTAAAATATAGTTTTAAGACGATTTATAGCCATTTTGCATTGTTTTGGGCAGCATTTGTTAAACTTTGACCAAAATCGCCAAAAAAATCGGAATATTTCAAAGGTATATATACACGACTTTCTCACTTTTTTCGACGATAATTTCAACTTTTTCCGTTTGAACCGGAAATCAGTAAAATAGAGTTTTAAGACGATTTAGAGCAATTTTGCATTGTTTTGGGCAGCATTTGTTAAACTTTGACCAAAATCGCCAAAAAATCGGAATATTTCAAAGGTATATATACACGACTTTCTCATTTTTTTCGACGATAATTTCAACTTTTTCCGTTTGAACCGGAAATCAGTAAAATATAGTTTTAAGACGATTTATAGCCATTTTGCATTGTTTTGGGCAGCATTTGTTAAACTTTGACCAAAATCGCCAAAAAAATCGGAATATTTCAAAGGTATATATACACGATTTTTTCACTTTTTTCGACGATAATTTCAACTTTTTCCGTTTGAACCGGAAATCAGTAAAATATAGTTTTAAGACGATTTATAGCCATTTTGCATTGTTTTGGGCAGCATTTGTTAAACTTTGACCAAAATCGCCAAAAAAATCGGAATATTTCAAAGGTATATATACACGACTTTTTCACTTTTTCCGACGATAATTTCAACTTTTTCCGTTTGAACCGGAAATCAGTAAAATATAGTTTTAAGACGATTTATAGCCATTTTGCATTGTTTTGGGCAGCATTTGTTAAACTTTGACCAAAATCGCCAAAAAAATCGGAATATTTCAAAGGTATATATACACGATTTTTTCACTTTTTTCGACGATAATTTCAACTTTTTCCGTTTGAACCGGAAATCAGTAAAATATAGTTTTAAGACGATTTATAGCCATTTTGCATTGTTTTGGGCAGCATTTGTTAAACTTTGACCAAAATCGCCAAAAAAAATCGGAATATTTCAAAGGTATATATACACGACTTTCTCACTTTTTTCGACGATAATTTCAACTTTTTCCGTTTGAACCGGAAATCAGTAAAATATAGTTTTAAGACGATTTATAGCCATTTTGCATTGTTTTGGGCAGCATTTGTTAAACTTTGACCAAAATCGCCAGAAAATCGGAATATTTCAACACGATTTTTTCACTTTTTTCGACGATAATTTCAACTTTTTCCGTTTGAACCGGAAATCAGTAAAATAGAGTTTTAAGACGATTTAGAGCCATTTTGCATTGTTTTGGGCAGCATTTGTTAAACTTTGACCAAAATCGCCAAAAAAATCGGAATATTTCAAAGGTATATATACACGATTTTTTCACTTTTTTCGACGATAATTTCAACTTTTTCCGTTTGAACCGGAAATCAGTAAAATAGAGTTTTAAGACGATTTATAGCAATTTTGCATTGTTTTGGGCAGCATTTGTTAAACTTTGACCAAAATCGCCAAAAAAAAATCGGAATATTTCAAAGGTATATATACACGATTTTTTCACTTTTTTCGACGATAATTTCAACTTTTTCCGTTTGAACCGGAAATCTGTAAAATATAGTTTTAAGACGATTTATAGCCATTTTGCATTGTTTTGGGCAGCATTTGTTAAACTTTGACCAAAATCGCCCAAAAAATCGGAATATTTCAAAGGTATATATACACGATTTTTTAACTTTTTTCGACGATAAATTCAACTTTTTCCGTTTGAACCGGAAATCAGTAAAATAGAGTTTTAAGACGATTTATAGCCATTTTGCATTGTTTTGGGCAGCATTTGTTAAACTTTGACCAAAATCGCCAAAAAAATCGGAATATTTCAAAGGTATATATACACGATTTTTTCACTTTTTTCGACGATAAATTCAACTTTTTCCGTTTGAACCGGAAATCAGTAAAATAGAGTTTTAAGACGATTTATAGCCATTTTGCATTGTTTTGGGCAGCATTTGTTAAACTTTGACCAAAATCGCCAAAAAAATCGGAATATTTCAAAGGTATATATACACGATTTTTTCACTTTTTTCGACGATAATTTCAACTTTTTCCGTTTGAACCGGAAATCTGTAAAATATAAGTTTTAAGACGATTTATAGCCATTTTGCATTGTTTTGGGCAGCATTTGTTAAACTTTGACCAAAATCGCCAAAAAAATCGGAATATTTCAAAGGTATATATACACGATTTTTTCACTTTTTTCGACGATAATTTCAACTTTTTCCGTTTGAACCGGAAATCTGTAAAATATAGTTTTAAGACGATTTAGAGCCATTTTGCATTGTTTTGGGCAGCATTTGTTAAACTTTGACCAAAATCGCCAAAAAAATCGGAATATTTCAAAGGTATATATACACGATTTTTTCACTTTTTTCGACGATAATTTCAACTTTTTCCGTTTGAACCGGAAATCTGTAAAATATAAGTTTTAAGACGATTTATAGCCATTTTGCATTGTTTTGGGCAGCATTTGTTAAACTTTGACCAAAATCGCCAAAAAATCGGAATATTTCAACACGATTTTTTCACTTTTTTCGACGATAATTTCAACTTTTTCCGTTTGAACCGGAAATCAGTAAAATAGAGTTTTAAGACGATTTAGAGCCATTTTGCATTGTTTTGGGCAGCATTTGTTAAACTTTGACCAAAATCGCCAAAAAAAATCGGAATATTTCAAAGGTATATATACACGATTTTTTCACTTTTTTCGACGATAATTTCAACTTTTTCCGTTTGAACCGGAAATCAGTAAAATATAGTTTTAAGACGATTTAGAGCCATTTTGCATTGTTTTGGGCAGCATTTGTTAAACTTTGACCAAAATCGCCAAAAAAATCGGAATATTTCAAAGGTATATATACACGATTTTTTCACTTTTTTCGACGATAATTTCAACTTTTTCCGTTTGAACCGGAAATCAGTAAAATATAGTTTTAAGACGATTTATAGCCATTTTGCATTGTTTTGGGCAGCATTTGTTAAACTTTGACCAAAATCGCCAAAAAAATCGGAATATTTCAAAGGTATATATACACGATTTTTTCACTTTTTCCGACGATAATTTCAACTTTTTCCGTTTGAACCGGAAATCTGTAAAATATAAGTTTTAAGACGATTTATAGCCATTTTGCATTGTTTTGGGCAGCATTTGTTAAACTTTGACCAAAATCGCCAAAAAATCGGAATATTTCAACACGATTTATTCACTTTTTTCGACGATAATTTCAACTTTTTCCGTTTGAACCGGAAATCAGTAAAATATAGTTTTAAGACGATTTATAGCCATTTTGCATTGTTTTGGGCAGCATTTGTTAAACTTTGACCAAAATCGCCAAAAAAATCGGAATATTTCAAAGGTATATATACACGATTTTTTCACTTTTTTCGACGATAAATTCAACTTTTTCCGTTTGAACCGGAAATCAGTAAAATAGAGTTTTAAGACGATTTATAGCCATTTTGCATTGTTTTGGGCAGCATTTGTTAAACTTTGACCAAAATCGCCAAAAAAATCGGAATATTTCAAAGGTATATATACACGATTTTTTCACTTTTTCCGACGATAATTTCAACTTTTTCCGTTTGAACCGGAAATCAGTAAAAATAGTTTTAAGACGATTTATAGCAATTTTGCATTGTTTTGGGCAGCATTTGTTAAACTTTGACCAAAATCGCCAAAAAAATCGGAATATTTCAAAGGTATATATACACGATTTTTTCACTTTTTCCGACGATAATTTCAACTTTTTCCGTTTGAACCGGAAATCTGTAAAATATAAGTTTTAAGACGATTTATAGCCATTTTGCATTGTTTTGGGCAGCATTTGTTAAACTTTGACCAAAATCGCCAAAAAATCGGAATATTTCAACACGATTTATTCACTTTTTTCGACGATAATTTCAACTTTTTCCGTTTGAACCGGAAATCAGTAAAATAGAGTTTTAAGACGATTTAGAGCCATTTTGCATTGTTTTGGGCAGCATTTGTTAAACTTTGACCAAAATCGCCAAAAAAAATCGGAATATTTCAAAGGTATATATACACGATTTTTTCACTTTTTTCGACGATAATTTCAACTTTTTCCGTTTGAACCGGAAATCAGTAAAATATAGTTTTAAGACGATTTAGAGCCATTTTGCATTGTTTTGGGCAGCATTTGTTAAACTTTGACCAAAATCGCCAAAAAAATCGGAATATTTCAAAGGTATATATACACGATTTTTTCACTTTTTTCGACGATAAATTCAACTTTTTCCGTTTGAACCGGAAATCAGTAAAATAGAGTTTTAAGACGATTTATAGCCATTTTGCATTGTTTTGGGCAGCATTTGTTAAACTTTGACCAAAATCGCCAAAAAAATCGGAATATTTCAAAGGTATATATACACGATTTTTTCACTTTTTTCGACGATAATTTCAACTTTTTCCGTTTGAACCGGAAATCAGTAAAATATAGTTTTAAGACGATTTATAGCCATTTTGCATTGTTTCGGGCAGCATTTGTTAAACTTTGACCAAAATCGCCAAAAAAATCGGAATATTTCAAAGGTATATATACACGACTTTTTCACTTTTTCCGACGATAATTTCAACTTTTTCCGTTTGAACCGGAAATCAGTAAAATATAGTTTTAAGACGATTTATAGCCATTTTGCATTGTTTTGGGCAGCATTTGTTAAACTTTGACCAAAATCGCCAAAAAATCGGAATATTTCAACACGATTTTTTCACTTTTTTCGACGATAATTTAAACTTTTTCCGTTTGAACCGGAAATCAGTAAAATATAGTTTTAAGACGATTTATAGCCATTTTGCATTGTTTTGGGCAGCATTTGTTAAACTTTGACCAAAATCGCCAAAAAAATCGGAATATTTCAAAGGTATATATACACGACTTTCTCACTTTTTTCGACGATAATTTCAACTTTTTCCGTTTGAACCGGAAATCAGTAAAATAGAGTTTTAAGACGATTTAGAGCAATTTTGCATTGTTTTGGGCAGCATTTGTTAAACTTTGACCAAAATCGCCAAAAAATCGGAATATTTCAAAGGTATATATACACGACTTTCTCATTTTTTTCGACGATAATTTCAACTTTTTCCGTTTGAACCGGAAATCAGTAAAATATAGTTTTAAGACGATTTATAGCCATTTTGCATTGTTTTGGGCAGCATTTGTTAAACTTTGACCAAAATCGCCAAAAAAATCGGAATATTTCAAAGGTATATATACACGACTTTTTCACTTTTTCCGACGATAATTTCAACTTTTTCCGTTTGAACCGGAAATCAGTAAAATATAGTTTTAAGACGATTTATAGCCATTTTGCATTGTTTTGGGCAGCATTTGTTAAACTTTGACCAAAATCGCCAAAAAAATCGGAATATTTCAAAGGTATATATACACGATTTTTTCACTTTTTTCGACGATAATTTCAACTTTTTCCGTTTGAACCGGAAATCAGTAAAATATAGTTTTAAGACGATTTATAGCCATTTTGCATTGTTTTGGGCAGCATTTGTTAAACTTTGACCAAAATCGCCAAAAAAAATCGGAATATTTCAAAGGTATATATACACGACTTTCTCACTTTTTTCGACGATAATTTCAACTTTTTCCGTTTGAACCGGAAATCAGTAAAATATAGTTTTAAGACGATTTATAGCCATTTTGCATTGTTTTGGGCAGCATTTGTTAAACTTTGACCAAAATCGCCAGAAAATCGGAATATTTCAACACGATTTTTTCACTTTTTTCGACGATAATTTCAACTTTTTCCGTTTGAACCGGAAATCAGTAAAATAGAGTTTTAAGACGATTTAGAGCCATTTTGCATTGTTTTGGGCAGCATTTGTTAAACTTTGACCAAAATCGCCAAAAAAATCGGAATATTTCAAAGGTATATATACACGATTTTTTCACTTTTTTCGACGATAATTTCAACTTTTTCCGTTTGAACCGGAAATCAGTAAAATAGAGTTTTAAGACGATTTATAGCAATTTTGCATTGTTTTGGGCAGCATTTGTTAAACTTTGACCAAAATCGCCAAAAAAAAATCGGAATATTTCAAAGGTATATATACACGATTTTTTCACTTTTTTCGACGATAATTTCAACTTTTTCCGTTTGAACCGGAAATCTGTAAAATATAGTTTTAAGACGATTTATAGCCATTTTGCATTGTTTTGGGCAGCATTTGTTAAACTTTGACCAAAATCGCCCAAAAAATCGGAATATTTCAAAGGTATATATACACGATTTTTTAACTTTTTTCGACGATAAATTCAACTTTTTCCGTTTGAACCGGAAATCAGTAAAATAGAGTTTTAAGACGATTTATAGCCATTTTGCATTGTTTTGGGCAGCATTTGTTAAACTTTGACCAAAATCGCCAAAAAAATCGGAATATTTCAAAGGTATATATACACGATTTTTTCACTTTTTTCGACGATAAATTCAACTTTTTCCGTTTGAACCGGAAATCAGTAAAATAGAGTTTTAAGACGATTTATAGCCATTTTGCATTGTTTTGGGCAGCATTTGTTAAACTTTGACCAAAATCGCCAAAAAAATCGGAATATTTCAAAGGTATATATACACGATTTTTTCACTTTTTTCGACGATAATTTCAACTTTTTCCGTTTGAACCGGAAATCTGTAAAATATAAGTTTTAAGACGATTTATAGCCATTTTGCATTGTTTTGGGCAGCATTTGTTAAACTTTGACCAAAATCGCCAAAAAAATCGGAATATTTCAAAGGTATATATACACGATTTTTTCACTTTTTTCGACGATAATTTCAACTTTTTCCGTTTGAACCGGAAATCTGTAAAATATAGTTTTAAGACGATTTAGAGCCATTTTGCATTGTTTTGGGCAGCATTTGTTAAACTTTGACCAAAATCGCCAAAAAAATCGGAATATTTCAAAGGTATATATACACGATTTTTTCACTTTTTTCGACGATAATTTCAACTTTTTCCGTTTGAACCGGAAATCTGTAAAATATAAGTTTTAAGACGATTTATAGCCATTTTGCATTGTTTTGGGCAGCATTTGTTAAACTTTGACCAAAATCGCCAAAAAATCGGAATATTTCAACACGATTTTTTCACTTTTTTCGACGATAATTTCAACTTTTTCCGTTTGAACCGGAAATCAGTAAAATAGAGTTTTAAGACGATTTAGAGCCATTTTGCATTGTTTTGGGCAGCATTTGTTAAACTTTGACCAAAATCGCCAAAAAAAATCGGAATATTTCAAAGGTATATATACACGATTTTTTCACTTTTTTCGACGATAATTTCAACTTTTTCCGTTTGAACCGGAAATCAGTAAAATATAGTTTTAAGACGATTTAGAGCCATTTTGCATTGTTTTGGGCAGCATTTGTTAAACTTTGACCAAAATCGCCAAAAAAATCGGAATATTTCAAAGGTATATATACACGATTTTTTCACTTTTTTCGACGATAAATTCAACTTTTTCCGTTTGAACCGGAAATCAGTAAAATAGAGTTTTAAGACGATTTATAGCCATTTTGCATTGTTTTGGGCAGCATTTGTTAAACTTTGACCAAAATCGCCAAAAAAATCGGAATATTTCAAAGGTATATATACACGATTTTTTCACTTTTTTCGACGATAATTTCAACTTTTTCCGTTTGAACCGGAAATCAGTAAAATATAGTTTTAAGACGATTTATAGCCATTTTGCATTGTTTCGGGCAGCATTTGTTAAACTTTGACCAAAATCGCCAAAAAAATCGGAATATTTCAAAGGTATATATACACGACTTTTTCACTTTTTCCGACGATAATTTCAACTTTTTCCGTTTGAACCGGAAATCAGTAAAATATAGTTTTAAGACGATTTATAGCCATTTTGCATTGTTTTGGGCAGCATTTGTTAAACTTTGACCAAAATCGCCAAAAAATCGGAATATTTCAACACGATTTTTTCACTTTTTTCGACGATAATTTAAACTTTTTCCGTTTGAACCGGAAATCAGTAAAATATAGTTTTAAGACGATTTATAGCCATTTTGCATTGTTTTGGGCAGCATTTGTTAAACTTTGACCAAAATCGCCAAAAAAATCGGAATATTTCAAAGGTATATATACACGATTTTTTCACTTTTTTCGACGATAATTTCAACTTTTTCCGTTTGAACCGGAAATCTGTAAAATATAAGTTTTAAGACGATTTATAGCCATTTTGCATTGTTTTGGGCAGCATTTGTTAAACTTTGACCAAAATCGCCAAAAAATCGGAATATTTCAACACGATTTTTTCACTTTTTTCGACGATAATTTCAACTTTTTCCGTTTGAACCGGAAATCAGTAAAATAGAGTTTTAAGACGATTTAGAGCCATTTTGCATTGTTTTGGGCAGCATTTGTTAAACTTTGACCAAAATCGCCAAAAAAAATCGGAATATTTCAAAGGTATATATACACGATTTTTTCACTTTTTTCGACGATAATTTCAACTTTTTCCGTTTGAACCGGAAATCAGTAAAATATAGTTTTAAGACGATTTATAGCCATTTTGCATTGTTTCGGGCAGCATTTGTTAAACTTTGACCAAAATCGCCAAAAAAATCGGAATATTTCAAAGGTATATATACACGACTTTTTCACTTTTTCCGACGATAATTTCAACTTTTTCCGTTTGAACCGGAAATCAGTAAAATATAGTTTTAAGACGATTTATAGCCATTTTGCATTGTTTTGGGCAGCATTTGTTAAACTTTGACCAAAATCGCCAAAAAAATCGGAATATTTCAAAGGTATATATACACGATTTTTTCACTTTTTTCGACGATAATTTCAACTTTTTCCGTTTGAACCGGAAATCAGTAAAATATAGTTTTAAGACGATTTAGAGCCATTTTGCATTGTTTTGGGCAGCATTTGTTAAACTTTGACCAAAATCGCCAAAAAAATCGGAATATTTCAAAGGTATATATACACGATTTTTTCACTTTTTTCGACGATAATTTCAACTTTTTCCGTTTGAACCGGAAATCAGTAAAATATAGTTTTAAGACGATTTATAGCCATTTTGCATTGTTTTGGGCAGCATTTGTTAAACTTTGACCAAAATCGCCAAAAAAATCGGAATATTTCAAAGGTATATATACACGATTTTTTCACTTTTTTCGACGATAAATTCAACTTTTTCCGTTTGAACCGGAAATCAGTAAAATAGAGTTTTAAGACGATTTATAGCCATTTTGCATTGTTTTGGGCAGCATTTGTTAAACTTTGACCAAAATCGCCAAAAAAATCGGAATATTTCAAAGGTATGTATACACGATTTTTTCACTTTTTTCGACGATAATTTCAACTTTTTCCGTTTGAACCGGAAATCAGTAAAATATAGTTTTAAGACGATTTAGAGCCATTTTGCATTGTTTTGGGCAGCATTTGTTAAACTTTGACCAAAATCGCCAAAAAAATCGGAATATTTCAAAGGTATATATACACGATTTTTTCACTTTTTTCGACGATAATTTCAACTTTTTCCGTTTGAACCGGAAATCAGTAAAATATAGTTTTAAGACGATTTATAGCCATTTTGCATTGTTTTGGGCAGCATTTGTTAAACTTTGACCAAAATCGCCAAAAAAATCGGAATATTTCAAAGGTATATATACACGATTTTTTCACTTTTTTCGACGATAAATTCAACTTTTTCCGTTTGAACCGGAAATCAGTAAAATAGAGTTTTAAGACGATTTATAGCCATTTTGCATTGTTTTGGGCAGCATTTGTTAAACTTTGACCAAAATCGCCAAAAAAATCGGAATATTTCAAAGGTATATATACACGATTTTTTCACTTTTTCCGACGATAATTTCAACTTTTTCCGTTTGAACCGGAAATCAGTAAAAATAGTTTTAAGACGATTTATAGCAATTTTGCATTGTTTTGGGCAGCATTTGTTAAACTTTGACCAAAATCGCCAAAAAAATCGGAATATTTCAAAGGTATATATACACGATTTTTTCACTTTTTCCGACGATAATTTCAACTTTTTCCGTTTGAACCGGAAATCTGTAAAATATAAGTTTTAAGACGATTTATAGCCATTTTGCATTGTTTTGGGCAGCATTTGTTAAACTTTGACCAAAATCGCCAAAAAATCGGAATATTTCAACACGATTTATTCACTTTTTTCGACGATAATTTCAACTTTTTCCGTTTGAACCGGAAATCAGTAAAATAGAGTTTTAAGACGATTTAGAGCCATTTTGCATTGTTTTGGGCAGCATTTGTTAAACTTTGACCAAAATCGCCAAAAAAAATCGGAATATTTCAAAGGTATATATACACGATTTTTTCACTTTTTTCGACGATAATTTCAACTTTTTCCGTTTGAACCGGAAATCAGTAAAATATAGTTTTAAGACGATTTAGAGCCATTTTGCATTGTTTTGGGCAGCATTTGTTAAACTTTGACCAAAATCGCCAAAAAAAATCGGAATATTTCAAAGGTATATATACACGACTTTTTCACTTTTTCCGACGATAATTTCAACTTTTTCCGTTTGAACCGGAAATCAGTAAAATATAGTTTTAAGACGATTTATAGCCATTTTGCATTGTTTTGGGCAGCATTTGTTAAACTTTGACCAAAATCGCCAAAAAAATCGGAATATTTCAAAGGTATATATACACGATTTTTTCACTTTTTTCGACGATAATTTCAACTTTTTCCGTTTGAACCGGAAATCAGTAAAATATAGTTTTAAGACGATTTATAGCCATTTTGCATTGTTTCGGGCAGCATTTGTTAAACTTTGACCAAAATCGCCAAAAAAATCGGAATATTTCAAAGGTATATATACACGACTTTTTCACTTTTTCCGACGATAATTTCAACTTTTTCCGTTTGAACCGGAAATCAGTAAAATATAGTTTTAAGACGATTTATAGCCATTTTGCATTGTTTTGGGCAGCATTTGTTAAACTTTGACCAAAATCGCCAAAAAATCGGAATATTTCAACACGATTTTTTCACTTTTTTCGACGATAATTTAAACTTTTTCCGTTTGAACCGGAAATCAGTAAAATATAGTTTTAAGACGATTTATAGCCATTTTGCATTGTTTTGGGCAGCATTTGTTAAACTTTGACCAAAATCGCCAAAAAAATCGGAATATTTCAAAGGTATATATACACGACTTTCTCACTTTTTTCGACGATAATTTCAACTTTTTCCGTTTGAACCGGAAATCAGTAAAATAGAGTTTTAAGACGATTTAGAGCAATTTTGCATTGTTTTGGGCAGCATTTGTTAAACTTTGACCAAAATCGCCAAAAAATCGGAATATTTCAAAGGTATATATACACGACTTTCTCATTTTTTTCGACGATAATTTCAACTTTTTCCGTTTGAACCGGAAATCAGTAAAATATAGTTTTAAGACGATTTATAGCCATTTTGCATTGTTTTGGGCAGCATTTGTTAAACTTTGACCAAAATCGCCAAAAAAATCGGAATATTTCAAAGGTATATATACACGATTTTTTCACTTTTTTCGACGATAATTTCAACTTTTTCCGTTTGAACCGGAAATCAGTAAAATATAGTTTTAAGACGATTTATAGCCATTTTGCATTGTTTTGGGCAGCATTTGTTAAACTTTGACCAAAATCGCCAAAAAAATCGGAATATTTCAAAGGTATATATACACGACTTTTTCACTTTTTCCGACGATAATTTCAACTTTTTCCGTTTGAACCGGAAATCAGTAAAATATAGTTTTAAGACGATTTATAGCCATTTTGCATTGTTTTGGGCAGCATTTGTTAAACTTTGACCAAAATCGCCAAAAAAATCGGAATATTTCGAAGGTATATATACACGATTTTTTCACTTTTTTCGACGATAATTTCAACTTTTTCCGTTTGAACCGGAAATCAGTAAAATATAGTTTTAAGACGATTTATAGCCATTTTGCATTGTTTTGGGCAGCATTTGTTAAACTTTGACCAAAATCGCCAAAAAAAATCGGAATATTTCAAAGGTATATATACACGACTTTCTCACTTTTTTCGACGATAATTTCAACTTTTTCCGTTTGAACCGGAAATCAGTAAAATATAGTTTTAAGACGATTTATAGCCATTTTGCATTGTTTTGGGCAGCATTTGTTAAACTTTGACCAAAATCGCCAGAAAATCGGAATATTTCAACACGATTTTTTCACTTTTTTCGACGATAATTTCAACTTTTTCCGTTTGAACCGGAAATCAGTAAAATAGAGTTTTAAGACGATTTAGAGCCATTTTGCATTGTTTTGGGCAGCATTTGTTAAACTTTGACCAAAATCGCCAAAAAAATCGGAATATTTCAAAGGTATATATACACGATTTTTTCACTTTTTTCGACGATAATTTCAACTTTTTCCGTTTGAACCGGAAATCTGTAAAATATAAGTTTTAAGACGATTTATAGCCATTTTGCATTGTTTTGGGCAGCATTTGTTAAACTTTGACCAAAATCGCCAAAAAATCGGAATATTTCAACACGATTTTTTCACTTTTTTCGACGATAAATTCAACTTTTTCCGTTTGAACCGGAAATCAGTAAAATAGAGTTTTAAGACGATTTATAGCCATTTTGCATTGTTTTGGGCAGCATTTGTTAAACTTTGACCAAAATCGCCAAAAAAATCGGAATATTTCAAAGGTATATATACACGATTTTTTCACTTTTTCCGACGATAATTTCAACTTTTTCCGTTTGAACCGGAAATCAGTAAAAATAGTTTTAAGACGATTTATAGCAATTTTGCATTGTTTTGGGCAGCATTTGTTAAACTTTGACCAAAATCGCCAAAAAAATCGGAATATTTCAAAGGTATATATACACGATTTTTTCACTTTTTCCGACGATAATTTCAACTTTTTCCGTTTGAACCGGAAATCTGTAAAATATAAGTTTTAAGACGATTTATAGCCATTTTGCATTGTTTTGGGCAGCATTTGTTAAACTTTGACCAAAATCGCCAAAAAATCGGAATATTTCAACACGATTTATTCACTTTTTTCGACGATAATTTCAACTTTTTCCGTTTGAACCGGAAATCAGTAAAATAGAGTTTTAAGACGATTTAGAGCCATTTTGCATTGTTTTGGGCAGCATTTGTTAAACTTTGACCAAAATCGCCAAAAAAAATCGGAATATTTCAAAGGTATATATACACGATTTTTTCACTTTTTTCGACGATAATTTCAACTTTTTCCGTTTGAACCGGAAATCAGTAAAATATAGTTTTAAGACGATTTAGAGCCATTTTGCATTGTTTTGGGCAGCATTTGTTAAACTTTGACCAAAATCGCCAAAAAAATCGGAATATTTCAAAGGTATATATACACGACTTTTTCACTTTTTCCGACGATAATTTCAACTTTTTCCGTTTGAACCGGAAATCAGTAAAATATAGTTTTAAGACGATTTATAGCCATTTTGCATTGTTTTGGGCAGCATTTGTTAAACTTTGACCAAAATCGCCAAAAAAATCGGAATATTTCAAAGGTATATATACACGATTTTTTCACTTTTTTCGACGATAATTTCAACTTTTTCCGTTTGAACCGGAAATCAGTAAAATATAGTTTTAAGACGATTTATAGCCATTTTGCATTGTTTCGGGCAGCATTTGTTAAACTTTGACCAAAATCGCCAAAAAAATCGGAATATTTCAAAGGTATATATACACGACTTTTTCACTTTTTCCGACGATAATTTCAACTTTTTCCGTTTGAACCGGAAATCAGTAAAATATAGTTTTAAGACGATTTATAGCCATTTTGCATTGTTTTGGGCAGCATTTGTTAAACTTTGACCAAAATCGCCAAAAAATCGGAATATTTCAACACGATTTTTTCACTTTTTTCGACGATAATTTAAACTTTTTCCGTTTGAACCGGAAATCAGTAAAATATAGTTTTAAGACGATTTATAGCCATTTTGCATTGTTTTGGGCAGCATTTGTTAAACTTTGACCAAAATCGCCAAAAAAATCGGAATATTTCAAAGGTATATATACACGACTTTCTCACTTTTTTCGACGATAATTTCAACTTTTTCCGTTTGAACCGGAAATCAGTAAAATAGAGTTTTAAGACGATTTAGAGCAATTTTGCATTGTTTTGGGCAGCATTTGTTAAACTTTGACCAAAATCGCCAAAAAATCGGAATATTTCAAAGGTATATATACACGACTTTCTCATTTTTTTCGACGATAATTTCAACTTTTTCCGTTTGAACCGGAAATCAGTAAAATATAGTTTTAAGACGATTTATAGCCATTTTGCATTGTTTTGGGCAGCATTTGTTAAACTTTGACCAAAATCGCCAAAAAAATCGGAATATTTCAAAGGTATATATACACGATTTTTTCACTTTTTTCGACGATAATTTCAACTTTTTCCGTTTGAACCGGAAATCAGTAAAATATAGTTTTAAGACGATTTATAGCCATTTTGCATTGTTTTGGGCAGCATTTGTTAAACTTTGACCAAAATCGCCAAAAAAATCGGAATATTTCAAAGGTATATATACACGACTTTTTCACTTTTTCCGACGATAATTTCAACTTTTTCCGTTTGAACCGGAAATCAGTAAAATATAGTTTTAAGACGATTTATAGCCATTTTGCATTGTTTTGGGCAGCATTTGTTAAACTTTGACCAAAATCGCCAAAAAAATCGGAATATTTCGAAGGTATATATACACGATTTTTTCACTTTTTTCGACGATAATTTCAACTTTTTCCGTTTGAACCGGAAATCAGTAAAATATAGTTTTAAGACGATTTATAGCCATTTTGCATTGTTTTGGGCAGCATTTGTTAAACTTTGACCAAAATCGCCAAAAAAAATCGGAATATTTCAAAGGTATATATACACGACTTTCTCACTTTTTTCGACGATAATTTCAACTTTTTCCGTTTGAACCGGAAATCAGTAAAATATAGTTTTAAGACGATTTATAGCCATTTTGCATTGTTTTGGGCAGCATTTGTTAAACTTTGACCAAAATCGCCAGAAAATCGGAATATTTCAACACGATTTTTTCACTTTTTTCGACGATAATTTCAACTTTTTCCGTTTGAACCGGAAATCAGTAAAATAGAGTTTTAAGACGATTTAGAGCCATTTTGCATTGTTTTGGGCAGCATTTGTTAAACTTTGACCAAAATCGCCAAAAAAATCGGAATATTTCAAAGGTATATATACACGATTTTTTCACTTTTTTCGACGATAATTTCAACTTTTTCCGTTTGAACCGGAAATCTGTAAAATATAAGTTTTAAGACGATTTATAGCCATTTTGCATTGTTTTGGGCAGCATTTGTTAAACTTTGACCAAAATCGCCAAAAAATCGGAATATTTCAACACGATTTTTTCACTTTTTTCGACGATAATTTCAACTTTTTCCGTTTGAACCGGAAATCAGTAAAATAGAGTTTTAAGACAATTTAGAGCCATTTTGCATTGTTTTGGGCAGCATTTGTTAAACTTTGACCAAAATCGCCAAAAAAATCGGAATATTTCAAAGGTATATATACACGATTTTTTCACTTTTTTCGACGATAATTTCAACTTTTTCCGTTTGAACCGGAAATCTGTAAAATATAAGTTTTAAGACGATTTATAGCCATTTTGCATTGTTTTGGGCAGCATTTGTTAAACTTTGACCAAAATCGCCAAAAAATCGGAATATTTCAACACGATTTTTTCACTTTTTTCGACGATAATTTCAACTTTTTCCGTTTGAACCGGAAATCAGTAAAATAGAGTTTTAAGACGATTTATAGCCATTTTGCATTGTTTTGGGCAGCATTTGTTAAACTTTGACCAAAATCGCCAAAAAAATCGGAATATTTCAAAGGTATATATACACGATTTTTTCACTTTTTTCGACGATAATTTCAACTTTTTCCGTTTGAACCGGAAATCTGTAAAATATAAGTTTTAAGACGATTTATAGCCATTTTGCATTGTTTTGGGCAGCATTTGTTAAACTTTGACCAAAATCGCCAAAAAATCGGAATATTTCAACACGATTTTTTCACTTTTTTCGACGATAATTTCAACTTTTTCCGTTTGAACCGGAAATCAGTAAAATAGAGTTTTAAGACGATTTAGAGCCATTTTGCATTGTTTTGGGCAGCATTTGTTAAACTTTGAACAAAATCGCCAAAAAAATCGGAATATTTCAAAGGTATATATACACGATTTTTTCACTTTTTTCGACGATAATTTCAACTTTTTCCGTTTGAACCGGAAATCAGTAAAATATAGTTTTAAGACGATTTATAGCCATTTTGCATTGTTTTGGGCAGCATTTGTTAAACTTTGACCAAAATCGCCAAAAAAATCGGAATATTTCAAAGGTATATATACACGATTTTTTCACTTTTTTCGACGATAATTTCAACTTTTTCCGTTTGAACCGGAAATCAGTAAAAATAGTTTTAAGACGATTTATAGCAATTTTGCATTGTTTTGGGCAGCATTTGTTAAACTTTGACCAAAATCGCCAAAAAAAATCGGAATATTTCAAAGGTATATATACACGACTTTTTCACTTTTTCCGACGATAATTTCAACTTTTTCCGTTTGAACCGGAAATCAGTAAAAATAGTTTTAAGACGATTTATAGCAATTTTGCATTGTTTTGGGCAGCATTTGTTAAACTTTGAACAAAATCGCCAAAAAAATCGGAATATTTCAAAGGTATATATACACGATTTTTTCACTTTTTCCGACGATAATTTCAACTTTTTCCGTTTGAACCGGAAATCAGTAAAATATAGTTTTAAGACGATTTATAGCCATTTTGCATTGTTTTGGGCAGCATTTGTTAAACTTTGACCAAAATCGCCAAAAAAATCGGAATATTTCAAAAGGTATATATACACGATTTTTTCACTTTTTCCGACGATAATTTCAACTTTTTCCGTTTGAACCGGAAATCAGTAAAAATAGTTTTAAGACGATTTATATCAATTTTGCATTGTTTTGGGCAGCATTTGTTAAACTTTGACCAAAATCGCCAAAAAAAATCGGAATATTTCAAAGGTATATATACACGATTTTTTCACTTTTTTCGACGATAATTTCAACTTTTTCCGTTTGAACCGGAAATCAGTAAAATATAGTTTTAAGACGATTTATAGCCATTTTGCATTGTTTTGGGCAGCATTTGTTAAACTTTGACCAAAATCGCCAAAAAAATCGGAATATTTCAAAGGTATATATACACGATTTTTTCACTTTTTTCGACGATAATTTCAACTTTTTCCGTTTGAACCGGAAATCAGTAAAATATAGTTTTAAGACGATTTATAGCCATTTTGCATTGTTTCGGGCAGCATTTGTTAAACTTTGACCAAAATCGCCAAAAAAATCGGAATATTTCAAAGGTATATATACACGATTTTTTCACTTTTTTCGACGATAATTTCAACTTTTTCCGTTTGAACCGGAAATCTGTAAAATATAAGTTTTAAGACGATTTATAGCCATTTTGCATTGTTTTGGGCAGCATTTGTTAAACTTTGACCAAAATCGCCAAAAAATCGGAATATTTCAACACGATTTTTTCACTTTTTTCGACGATAATTTCAACTTTTTCCGTTTGAACCGGAAATCAGTAAAATAGAGTTTTAAGACGATTTAGAGCCATTTTGCATTGTTTTGGGCAGCATTTGTTAAACTTTGACCAAAATCGCCAAAAAAATCGGAATATTTCAAAGGTATATATACACGATTTTTTCACTTTTTTCGACGATAATTTCAACTTTTTCCGTTTGAACCGGAAATCAGTAAAAATAGTTTTAAGACGATTTATAGCAATTTTGCATTGTTTTGGGCAGCATTTGTTAAACTTTGACCAAAATCGCCAAAAAAATCGGAATATTTCAAAGGTATATATACACGATTTTTTCACTTTTTCCGACGATAATTTCAACTTTTTCCGTTTGAACCGGAAATCAGTAAAAATAGTTTTAAGACGATTTATAGCCATTTTGCATTGTTTTGGGCAGCATTTGTTAAACTTTGACCAAAATCGCCAAAAAAAATCGGAATATTTCAAAGGTATATATACACGATTTTTTCACTTTTTTCGACGATAATTTCAACTTTTTCCGTTTGAACCGGAAATCAG
Source organism: Leptodirus hochenwartii (assembly GCA_947310635.1). Lineage (NCBI taxonomy): Eukaryota > Metazoa > Arthropoda > Insecta > Coleoptera > Leiodidae > Leptodirus > Leptodirus hochenwartii. The sequence continues at coordinate 225,315 of OX371183.1, read as the reverse complement.
TAAAATATAGTTTTAAGACGATTTATAGCCATTTTGCATTGTTTTGGGCAGCATTTGTTAAACTTTGACCAAAATCGCCAAAAAAATCGGAATATTTCAAAGGTATATATACACGATTTTTTCACTTTTTTCGACGATAATTTCAACTTTTTCCGTTTGAACCGGAAATCAGTAAAATATAGTTTTAAGACGATTTATAGCCATTTTGCATTGTTTTGGGCAGCATTTGTTAAACTTTGACCAAAATCGCCAAAAAAATCGGAATATTTCAAAGGTATATATACACGACTTTTTCACTTTTTCCGACGATAATTTCAACTTTTTCCGTTTGAACCGGAAATCAGTAAAATATAGTTTTAAGACGATTTATAGCCATTTTGCATTGTTTTGGGCAGCATTTGTTAAACTTTGACCAAAATCGCCAAAAAATCGGAATATTTCAACACGATTTTTTCACTTTTTTCGACGATAATTTCAACTTTTTCCGTTTGAACCGGAAATCAGTAAAATATAGTTTTAAGACGATTTAGAGCCATTTTGCATTATTTTGGGCAGCATTTGTTAAACTTTGACCAAAATCGCCAAAAAAATCGGAATATTTCAAAGGTATATATACACGATTTTTTCACTTTTTTCGACGATAATTTCAACTTTTTCCGTTTGAACCGGAAATCTGTAAAATATAAGTTTTAAGACGATTTATAGCCATTTTGCATTGTTTTGGGCAGCATTTGTTAAACTTTGACCAAAATCGCCAAAAAAATCGGAATATTTCAAAGGTATATATACACGATTTTTTCACTTTTTCCGCGAATAATTTCAACTTTTTCCGTTTGAACCGGAAATCAGTAAAAATAGTTTTAAGACGATTTATAGCAATTTTGCATTGTTTTGGGCAGCATTTGTTAAACTTTGACCAAAATCGCCAAAAAAATCGGAATATTTCAAAGGTATATATACACGATTTTTTCACTTTTTTCGACGATAATTTCAACTTTTTCCGCTTGAACTGGAAATCAGTAAAAATAGTTTTAAGACGATTTATAGCCATTTTGCATTGTTTTGGGCAGCATTTGTTAAACTTTGACCAAAATCGCCAAAAAAATCGGAATATTTCAAAGGTATATATACACGATTTTTTCACTTTTTTCGACGATAATTTCAACTTTTTCCGTTTGAACCGGAAATCAATAAAATATAGTTTTAAGGCGATTTATAGCCATTTTGCATTGTTTTGGGCAGCATTTGTTAAACTTTGACCAAAATCGCCAAAAAAATCGGAATATTTCAAAGGTATATATACACGATTTTTTCACTTTTTTCGACGATAATTTCAACTTTTTCCGCTTGAACCGGAAATCAGTAAAAATAGTTTTAAGACGATTTATAGCCATTTTGCATTGTTTTGGGCAGCATTTGTTAAACTTTGACCAAAATCGCCAAAAAAATCGGAATATTTCAAAGGTATATATACACGATTTTTTCACTTTTTCCGCGAATAATTTCAACTTTTTCCGTTTGAACCGGAAATCAGTAAAAATAGTTTTAAGACGATTTATAGCAATTTTGCATTGTTTTGGGCAGCATTTGTTAAACTTTGACCAAAATCGCCAAAAAAATCGGAATATTTCAAAGGTATATATACACGATTTTTTCACTTTTTCCGCGAATAATTTCAACTTTTTCCGTTTGAACCGGAAATCAGTAAAAATAGTTTTAAGACGATTTATAGCAATTTTGCATTGTTTTGGGCAGCATTTGTTAAACTTTGACCAAAATCGCCAAAAAAATCGGAATATTTCAAAAGACTTTTTCACTTTTTTGGCCTTAATAATTAACGAAACTAACAACAATAAATATTGGTTTCTCAAAACCTAAAATAACCAAAATAATATAAAAATAAATTTAAAAATAGTCCTTTACAATAGTCATTTAAATAAATTAAATAGACAAGATTAAATTGGGCCGAAATTCATTAAATTTGATTTTGATTTACACATGTATGTACTTTCATAAGCATTTAACTCAGAATAATTCAAAACACTTTTAAGCAATTTAAGTGAACTCATTTGAATAGGATGACGACCTGAATGATCAAAAATATGTTCGACTCAGCACTTTTAACCTTTTAAATTATTTACTGACCTCTTCTTCGCTACAATCGGGTCGTTGCTCGGCAATAACGCACACCCGCTCATCCCTGAGCACGCGATGACTAAACACGGCAATGCGGCCCCGATATATAAACTTCATTGGTTCCACGGCGAGAACGGTGGCGATTATATCGTCCGCATTGTGTTTGCGCCCGGTGACAGTCATGAGGCCATCGCGGGAACCGCAGATGAACACAAGACCGCCGGGCCCAAGGAAACCGAGCAGGCCCGAACGCGTGTACTCGGCCGTATCGGAGATCGGGTGGCCGTCGGACGGATTGATCGGTGACACGCGGAAGGTGGCGGTGGAGAGGCCGGTCAGGCCCCAGTATTGAGTACCTTATAAGATTTTATGATGGAATTGTTCGTATTCTCGCTACGGTGTTAAATAATTGTAAAAAATATCAATCAAATAGCGTAACATAAAGAATTTATACGCATTTCGAAGGCTGTGTCCCTATCAAGATAAAAATAAAAGCACAAGCTAAAAATAAAATAAAATACTTCGGTCACTAATCGTGAGTGCTAATACAATTGAATAAAAAGTCAATATGACAAAAATAAATAAACAGTTTAGCTATTAAATGCTTTGAGTTACAGTATTTGGGTGATATTTTATACAATTATGATAAAATATTCAGTTAGCGCTTATAGAATTATTAAGAAAATATTTGGAAATACAAAAAATAATTCAATTTTACGACTTGGAATATAAAAACTACAAACAATTCTACAATATTTTATATCACAGTTAAAAACAAGGATTTATTCGACTATAGTTTCGCTAAAATTAGATTTAATGAACATGTTAATAATTGTAAATAAAAAAAAAATAAAAATTCGCACTTGGCTAACCATATTTTAGAATCTCACCATAATTTTCCTAGTATAGATAATTTAACAATTTACATGTTTGTAGAGTCATAAATTAAATTTACTTCAATCACTAGAAAAATTCAAACACGGTAAAAACCCTAATTATAACTTACTTTAGACCTAATCTCCTTCCCATTATTCGATATTATCTGTTTATATATAAATAAGTTTTCTGTAATTCGTTTTTTATTTCTCGATAATGCTCAATAAGCGAAACTATAGTCGAGTAAATCCTCGTGTTTAACTGTGATTGATAAAACATTGTACCTTTATTTCTCTTCCCTAATATGGAACATCACAACATAACAGCAAAATCTAAAACCTACAAACACTTGCGTAAAACAACACTTTATTATCGCTAAAACAAATGTCACACACCAAACATGTACAAACTTCTCACCTGTGCATCCGCTATTGATACATATCTCACCCACTTCGTCAGTCTTGCACAGATAGGCGGGTCCATCCATCTTGACCACGACAATAACACATCCGGGCATAACTTGTCCGCAATCTTGCAGCGTTAGAGAGGTGAGCGAGTTCTCCTGGTCGACACGGACGACGCCGTAGCTCAAACCCTGCATACTTAAGACGCCTCGGCCGGTGGAGTTGACGCCCGCTCGACCGGGCCGCCGCACGGACACGGTGAGGACCTCCGACGAGGAGGCCGATGGACAAATCGCATCCGGTTTTAGACCTAAATGTACTTAGTAATGAAATTCTATCCGAGGTATATAAGTTGATATATATGAAGTTTGAGAGTGTAAATGTTTTATAGTAAATTATTTTATACCAAATATAAACTTGTAACTGTAAATTGTATAAATAAAATATTGCAAAAATTGTATAAGCAGTTTAAAATAATAAATTATTATTTTATAATGTGTCCATATTTATTGATGGTCGAGAGAGAACATGCGGTAAGATAAGAATGTATTTGTTAGTAGATTTTGTAAATGTGGGTGGTGTATAGTTCACGCACCTTTCGGTTGGAAAACGCTCAAAAACTGATCGCAACTGCTCAGACTCCATGGATTCGCACCATCAGCGACGAGAAGCATCCTCAAGGAAGCCAGGCTAATGTCTCGGTGATCTTTCGTGGCCAATAATCCCCAATGCAAGTCCCTGCTCTTGCACACCGCCACGCTGGCTCTGTACTTAGTTATCATCTGCATCCAGCTGGCGGGATTTACCTTCATCAGAGCGTACGGTATGTAGATCACATGCATTCCATTTAACACTGACGCCAAGACCGAGTGCCATAGTCCAACTTCGCGTTTAAAGTCCAACACACACACCATATTCTCTCCTACAAATAATGATTTTTTTTTTTTACAAACTAGTTGTCCTAACTAAGGTATATATAGAAGACAAAAACGTAGACCTATTGGAACTAGATTTTGAGGAACATTTAACTCATTAATTCAGATTAAATAGAAAGGATAAATAAAAATGCCGTAGCTGAGCATATTTTTGATCACTCAGGTCATCCTATTGTGAAATTAGTTCACGTAAATTACTTAAATGTGTTCTTTTGAATTATTCCGAGTTGAATGCTTATGAAAGTATATACATGCATAAATCAAAATTAATGAATTCAGATTCAGGCCCAATTTCATCTTGTCTTATTTATTTAATAAGGATTATTTTTAAATTTATTTTTCGTTATTTTAGGTTTGACAAACCAACGTCTATTTAGTATTTTGTTTCGTTAATTGTTAATTTGTATTGTTCAAAAGATTTATAGTTCATATTTTGAAATACTTCTGTAATGTTTCCTCACTCTCACGAAAGAAGTCTATAGAAATACAAATACAAACCAGCTTCTACCAAATGAAGTCATAATAATGGGAGACGTCAAACACATTTACTTGATAAAGAACCACTTAATAAAAAATGAAATAAAAATTCACGAAACAAAGAAATACATAACCAAATAACAAGAAGTGCTGAAGATGTCCATCCAAGATCGATACATACGAATAGAGGAAAATACAATATCACACATAGAGCAGTCACACTTCAACAACGTACCACAGAATATCAGAAATACAACACCCCGGCAGCATTCAAAAAGAATATAAAGAACCGCATAATAAGTAATAGAACAAAAGAAGAAGAATAAGAAGCATAAAAACATACCTTTCTTTACGCAATATTAGATTGTAAGATATAATGCACCTAGATTAAGAAGTAGAAACTAACTTAAAGGTTTTTGTTATTACAAATTTAAAACAAAGCTGTTACCACACCCTCATACCAGCGAGAAGCTGCCTGAGGGGTGGTCTATGTATAAGTTAGATTCGAATATTTGTTATTTTATAATACTGTTTCTTATATTAAATTAATAAATATTTAAAACATTAAATAAAAAAATTGGCTCGATCGAATTGAAAACGTACAACGCGTACCTTCTGTATATCCGCACGCCATCGTGACCGTCCTACAATGACTCAACATGGCCGCACGTGTAACCGTCACCCCCATAACGCTCCCATCTCGGTCGGTGCTGTATTCTATATAAGCGGGCGTATCGTCCGTTAATCGAGGGGCGGGTACCCAATCTTTGGGCGTGCGAGCTAGATGCTCGGTGACGAACCAGTGCAAGCGGGGCCAACCTTTAAATTGCGCCACCTCACCGGCCGTGGTCTTCGGAAGTCCTTTCAGGCACGCCTCCGATGTTAAGGCGACCTAAAATATAATATTTTAACGCTTCCTTGTATTCTTCTCCCAAAGATATGTTTATATATTCGTAAGCGCAGAGATCTTTTTTACAAACAATATTGTACACAATCATAATACCAGAACAAATGATCATTACCATTATTCTCGATCAAAGAACATATATTCCCAAAAACTGTGTGAACTATGCAGGACTTGAAATATACAATAAGCTGCCCAATGCACTAAAATCAATTCATGATATAAAAAAATTAAAGGAAATGTTTAAAAAAAACTTTCAGAAAGCGTCTGTATATGAATATTTTCACATTTCTTAATTATTAATTATCGATATATTTATTGATCTACTCCATTATGTAGTAAATTTTAATATATTTTGTTCTATCTATTATTTTTTATGTATTATTAACGATATCACTTCCAACTTTATAAGCTGTGCATACTGCCCCTACCATGTAAACGTTATATCTTATATTTTGACTTATATACATGCATGTATTCATGTCCCTTTATGAAATAAATACTTTACTATAAAATAAATTGTCGCAGCACTTGTTGCTTTTCAACATCTTAATCTATAAATAATTTAAAGAATTGGCTCACTTGAACACCACAGCTGCCCAATAAGAACCCGATCTGCAGACTGCCAGCGTCCCGTCTGGTGATGGGCACTTCGATCGGAACCGGAACAACGCCCGCATGCAAGCAACCATAAAATGCACACAGAAAACTAACCGGATCACTGTTGGGATACACCAGAGCGATGCGATCCCCACTCTTTAGGCTCGTATCGCCGGTCCGACCGAAAGATTTGGTCAGCAAAGCGTAGGCGATTTTATACGAACGAGATAATAGTTTGCCTGGAATGTAATTCGATTGGTGAGTAGTTGAATGTTTGTGTAAAACGTTTAAAAATAGTACCGTAAGTTAGGGAGGTAGTTAGCTTTCCATTTGGATCGAGAACTGTTGCGACAGAGGCTTTAAATGACGCGGATCCGTACCGCGTTATTGCGGATTCTATGTTTCGTGGAAGGCCTGATGGTACGACCAATTGTTCGCCAACAACTGGCGTCATGGAACTACCTGCAATTAAATCATCGCTCTACATTTTGCACCTGACAGTTAATTCTAGTTAACCAGATTTAGAATTGTAAGTGTTACCCTGGAGTAGTGGGGGAGAGTACTAGAGTCGTATTAGAGTTAGTAGGGGAGAAGAGAAGTATTTGGAGAGTATTACAGCGCAGGAGAGATAGACTAGTAGGTCACATTCTTAGACATAGGGGTGTTACGCAAATAGTTATAGAAGATGTAAAGTAGGATGAATAGCTATAGAGATGAAGGAATTAGCTGAGGGTAGTTCGACAGATGGCGTGCTGTTTCCAACCAATTCTTAGGATTGAGGACAATCTAACTAACAAATTGTGAATTCATTACCTTCCGGTTTAGGCGCATTCGGATCTCGAACATTCGCAGCCAATTCCAACTCGATATCATCATCTTCATAAAACTCTGGCAATGGTCTCCTCTTGGGCCTCTTTAACGTATTCAACAGTTGCTGTATCTTGGCACTAACCTTCCATCGACCCGTTCCGGTACTGCTCGCCGTGCCCATTGATATGTTGTCCACAGCAGTGGCACTGGTATGATCCACGACAGTAGCCGCGGACGACACATTTGACACAGCCGAACTGGTATAGCCACGAGTGACACGATCTGCGGGCGTTTGCGAGATAGTCCTTCGGCTCTGATTCAACACCGGCCCAACATGATGGCCGGCTTGCTGCTGTTGTTGCGAAGAGACGTGCGTGACATCCGGCGGGAGCGGATGTTGTTGCTGTTGCGACGCATACGGCCGGAAATTGTGCATGTCGTTAGTTATGTCCGTGGACTTCCATTGTTGCTGGCTACTTTGCGGGGGTGGTGGTAGTCGGGGCCTGTGATGCGGTGGGGGCGGACTACCCTGTGTGCTGCTGTTGGTGGAGTCGGACATTGCCGGCGGTGGGGGTAACGGTTGCGATTGCAGTGGCGGGGGTGTACCGATGATCTGTCTGTGCGATTGTTGAATGTGTGTGCTGAGCGGGTAGTGATAATGCGGGTGATTGTGAGCGTCACGTTCGGGCGTGGATGTGTTTGTGTTCGGGTGATTCAGGCTGTCCGAGTCCGAGTTGTTTAGTTGGTGTAAATCGTCATCTTCTTCAGTTGTTGATTCGGCTGTAAGAAGGATTTATCTCAAAGAAAATGTGGATGCTTTTTAGAGAATTATTACAGTTGATAAATGGTTACACTTTTTGACCCGGCCTGTATTTACTATGGTCATGTAGAATTAAATGTTAAATTCTAGTTTTAAGCAATGACACATTACTTGCTAATTGATAATTTTAAACTGCGGGTTTGTCAGCTAGAATACGTACCGCTTTTAATATATAAAAACAACGAACATATATAGCGGTGCTTACTTCCTGCTCGCGTAAAATTGCATACTATTAATATACAATGGATAAATAATAAATGTTCATTCAGAACTAATCATTTTGTAGTCGCAGATACCCGTTTAATAGAGATATGTTGTCTTTATATTTAAATTAATATCTATTATTTCGTTCCAAGTACTTCCAAGTGAAGTTCAAGTTTCTCTATACTATTGAAACTATAGTGTATAGAATATAAATATGTAAAATATGCCAAACGTATTAGTATAGTTAACAATTCCAAGAATGTAATATTTATTAAATTTTATTGTTATGCGGATTTATTTTAAAATTAGAATATCAATTTAACGCTTTATTGATTACGCTGTTCTATGTAAGATTCGGACCTTGGCTCGCTTAAATTATAAAATAGATTAACATTTCACAACATTTATATCAGAATAATTTAATTTGAATAGAAATTAGAAATAAATGAATAGAATAGAAATAATTGAAATTAGAAATAATTTGAATAGAAATAAATGAACAGGTAAAAACAAGCCGCTATTTGATTTTATAATATTGCAAGTACAGAAAAAGAAAGCACGTATCTCAAAAATCTTTTAAATTTTAACACAAATATAATAATGCCATATAAAAAATTATCACTACGGTGTTAAATAATAGTATAGAATTTATTTAAATTTATTTAGTTTTTATGTTGTACTACTGAAGATGGGCGAATAGCGTTCGAAATGCGCATCTAGCTAGTTAATGCTTTAAGTTACGGTATTTGGGTGATATTCTATACTATAATAATGTCAGATTAATAAAAATATTTAATAATCTACATAAAATAAGTCACGTGTAATACGTTGTTCCATTTTTTCAAACTTTAACTGACTCAAAATAAAACAACAAAACGTCCTTTTTAAAGCACCAATATTATTTAGGAAGAAATCGTTATAACCGGCACGAATTCACATACTTTTTTTAAAAAGAATAAAAAATGTACAAATCGAATATGGCAAACTACCATCGCGAACAGGTGTTCGAAAATCACTGCCGAGTAGTTAGTACTCAGTCAGTCGTCTGCTAGATTTTGTTGAATAGCTTATTGAGTCATAAGAAATGTGCTGTAGAAGTAGTGGACGTACTGCATTAAAGATTACGTACTTCTGGTATGTATTAAAAACAAACTTGCATGTATTAGTACCATTGGTACTGCAAAGAAAAGAGAGAATCAGAACTGCAATGACGTCAGACTATGACTAACTAATGTGTCTAAGCTATTATACGAGGAATACGTACCAAATTTATTTTTATTTTGTGAATATAATAAATGAATGACCCAACTTTCGAATTTTAATTAAAAATTGGCATTTATAATTTCGGAAAGGTACTAAAAACGGTCTATATATTTAGAACATTTTCAATTTGTTTTAATTGCATTCCTTAAAAGCAATATTTATTTCCTACAAATGTATAGAAGAGTAGTTATTTTATCTTTGCACTAAACGAACTGTACTTCTAAATCGCAAACAATAATATTCTGCAGAATTCATCATTACACAACACTTTATATATAATTTTCAAGAATTTGAACAAAATCACCCTCGAATAAATCCACATAAACAATGGTACTAACAGCTATTAACGGAATAATAGATATTTGTTAGATTAAACACTAAACTTAATTAAATTCTCAAAATTAAAAACTGCCAAGATTCTTTTAACAATCCATTATCAATTACAGAATTTCGCGTTTGACGTTTAAATATAAACATGTCAGATTGTTGCCATGGTAACGGTGTCAAAATTAAGCGGTGGCCATCCGGATTTTACCGTAGCCAATAGCAGCATACGTCAAACTGACAATTCCAAAGTCCAAACAGCATCCCGTCAAAATGAAAATAAACAAATCGTTGCCACTTAACTAAATTATTTATGCATCGAAATGACATTGTCGGATAATATTTTAAATAAATTTTTATTATTTTAGGAACAAAATATTAATTTGTATGAAAAAATGTACTAAAAAAAATGTTTACAGTAGTTTTTTTTATCAAACATAAAGGTCTAAACCACTATAATAAAGGTTAGCGAAGCTTCAGCTCAGTTGGAATGTATTTACACCCTTGTAAAGCTTTATTCCTCGTTTATTTCTACTGCCGAACCTATTGTGCGCATTTTCATTTCCTAAAGTACAGTAATTTCTGCGATAACTTCTGGATATAACAATGATGTTGCAAGAATGTGCAAGAATGAAATAGGTACTTTTACCTTTTTATTGACAATACCCGCATATATCTAACAAACGGATTGACGAAAACACTAACAGTGGCGACGATAATACATATAACTGACGAAAATACTTTACCGGAATCACGACCGAATTTATCTGGACTTCTTGCCATCACAGAGGTTCGTTTCGAAGGCATTGGTAAACTGGGCTTATGCCTGCTCTGCATCGCTTGAGCTAAAGCCTGTTGGACGGCTTCTTGTCGTACTTCTGTTAAAGAGATAATTTTTTTAATTCTGTACGTTTTTGTCAAATTCATTTTAAAAAAAATCGAACGAAATTTTACAAATATATCTTAAAAAATATATAATTCTAATTTAATTTAATGCTGTTGCCGACTTTTTAACGTAAATTTTTTTAAAAACACTTAAAGACAAGCAACGACCAAAAATACACATCGATAAAAAAAATCATGCCAACAATGAATATGTTCATTAATTTTTTTTACCTGCCACATACATTTTTTTCCATTCTCGTTCGTATCAACTTACTATTATCTAAAACCAATATATTTTTATATCCTTCAACGGCGCTCATTATATTTTATTTTCTTCCATCGGGATTCTATTTGATCCGTCGTAAGGACCTCTCTCTATACAGACAGGACTCCCTTAACCTTATATAACTATACTTTACGTAATACTATTCTGAATCGCATTCGATGATGGACTATAATTCGGAAAGTTCGCAAAGAAGTGAGGCCCTTATCTTTTTCATTAAGTCACAAAAAAGCTGCGCGAATCCTTGCTGATTAATCTGGACGTCTTAACGGGGGAATATAACGTAATATCCTTTGAAATACGGACGGAATTCAAGAATGAAAATGACAATGTATCCCCGTGTAAGAACAGTTGAAATTTGAAAAGTTGAAGAAGAAAAAATCACATGAAGGGGAATAAAAAAAATCCAACTTAATAAATTTCACCACAAGTCAGGACAATTAATTTGTATTAAAACACATCGTAGCGATAAATCGTGTCTATTATCCTACTGGAGAAAATGGAGAATTGTGAGACAGCACAAGACTGGAAATGTGGGTCTTATATATAGATTCTGGTAGCTTCCGCAGCAAAAGGAAATTGTCACGATGAGCTAAGTCTACGAGAGAGATCGTAAGGTATGCCATGTTCTTGACATTGAACGAGTATTATGTTACATTGGAGGACACAAAAGATGGTGAAGAATAAAAAATGCGCCACAGAACAAGGCGAGAAGAATATAGAAGGATTAAATAAATAACTTACACAGTAACCATCTTCGATGTTACTAGAAATATATATAAAAAAAAAACACTACTGCAGTTGAAATAACTCTTCCGAGGTTTCGTTTATAAAATGATTTTTATCGAAAATAGTGTTATAAAATATACTTTCTTCATGTCGTATACCAAGTCAGTTGGGATACAAAAAAAAGGGAAGACACTGAAATGGTAAGTTATGTTGATGACGTCTATAAGTCTTCAGCTGAAAGCTGCTGATATTTGAGCGCAGATGGGAAGAATAAAATGGAAAACGGAAAAAATCCGATTCTAGGTTGTCAACATTGCGCTAGATAATAAAGAAGAAATCGGTATATGTAGGTAAACGTGATAGATCAACTATTGGCAGATGATCAAACGATTTTTTTTTGCAAAATTATTCTTTAGATAGCACTCTACACACAAAAGCAAGGATACTAGCATTTTAAATGGGCCAAAGAACAAGTTCCCGCACAATTGCTATGAAATATTTTACATACAAGACAATTGAACTGTTTTCAAGGCACAAAGCGACCTCGCCAACTTATTTCCAGGCAGCAATTATCATCTGCACAACTTACCCGAATGATATCGACTTTCATTTCGCGTCAAACGTCTATTACCCCTGCGTACAGCCCTGTTGGATGGACTACTATTAGCTAAGCCGGCGCTGGCAGAAACGCATTGTTGCTGCTGTTGCTGCTGCAGAAGCTGCTGTCGCTGTGGTTGAGTAGCGGCGCAAGAAGCTGCTACTCGATTCATACACGCACACGCACATATGTATATATATATTGAACGAGAGACGACACATCGATGGTTGGTGATCGGTGGAGGACACAGTGTGAGGAAGATCAAAAGACAAAACGGAGGCGCGCGCGCGCGCGCGCGTTCATGCAAAACAATAAGAGAAAATGCCTTGTGATGGATGATGGTCGTGCAGTACTTGTTTTTGATAATCAACGTGCAATTTATATGTGTTAACAATTGTCTTTAACACTAATTCTTTTTATATATAAAATTTGTATGAGAAAATGATAGAAGATCACACAAATAATACACACACGCAACCATGGCATAAAAGCACAAACGTTATTTTGCATTATATAGGCAAGCAAAGCGATATTATAATAATACGACATTAATATTAACAACATACTTAAATTATAGAGTTGTACCTCAGTTAATATAAAAAAAATACATCAATAAAAACAATACAATAGTTAATTTCGTATATTACTATTGACAAATAAAGATACCTGTCTATTATTGCTATACAATTGCAATTGTGCTACTGAAGATGGGGGCATAGCCCCCGAAATGCGCATCTAGTTATTTAATACTTCGAGTTACGCGGTATTTGGGTGATTTTTTATACAATTACTATTTAATGGTTAATTTAATGGGATAATAGAATTATCCTAGATTTCTTATGGTACGAGTTTCAAATTAAAATCGTAATTGTGATGTGCTTTTTTTTCAAATAAAACAACGCCGCAAGAGTTTTTTTTTACGAAGCGGGAGTGAATTATGTTTAACCCCATTTTAAGAGGACACTCGCTATGTATATATATACATACATTTTACTTGATTTATGATACTACTTTGTCATTTCAAGGAAACAGAAGATATTATTGGCCAAGTTCAAATTTGCTTAACAAGTAGAGTAAGATACAACCTGGCATGGTTGCGGTCATGACTATTATACAGGGTAATACCAAAAATTTAAAGAGAATCCCACTATAACACTATATTATAATTTATTTTTTAATCGCTTGATGTATTTTTTATTTTATTTTTTTCGTAATATTCCTGCAAAATTAAATCTTTCAAGTAGAATATATCTGGTCATATTTAGTGTTTAACTTTACCCTCTGTATAAAGAGGATGTGTAAACTAGCGTAAGTTAGTTCAGGGTTTTGGACTTGGGACAAGTTGGCACTTTAACTTTTGATTTATAGCATTATTTCACTGTTGGTTGACATAACATCTGCCATATTTGAAAGGTCCCAAAAACTACCCTTTTCCATCACAATTTTCCAAAAATCAATGTTTTTCATTAAAGTAAGTAAAGTTCTTTTTAATTTGGTTTTACCATATCCCACAATTTTTTATTATATTCCCTAATAATCTGAATATATTGCAGTATTCTTTTTCTATTACGGAATTTTTTCTCTGTAGTCTATCTTGAGGAGGACTGAATTTTTTTAACGTCTGGAAGAAGCTCAAACAATATATTGTAGACTATAAATGTCTGGCTGGTAGAATATTAAGAACACAATTGAGAAATATTATTATATTCTCAGATTTCTTGAAGGCAAAGTCGAAAAATAACTAAATCACATTCATAATAATAATAATAAAGAAAATCACGCCACCAAAAACAAGAAAAACATGCCTACAAAATTCTAAACTAAACGCCAAAAAACAAATTTTGTTTAATTCAAAGACAATCCAAAAACAAAACACACCTGAATGATATCTCTTTTCATTATGCGTTACCCTCCTCTGCGTCCTCCGTCTACTCTGCTGCTCCCTCTCCCTTTCCTTATCCCTCTCCCGATGCTTGTTATCTCTACTACCGTCAACACCAACACCCCCAGATGATCTCTGACCACCACCGCCACCAGAAGAAGAGATACCTTCCCTATTGCCACCGCCACTGGAAGTGCCGCTACTGTGCACGCCACTGGTGCAGTTGTTACCACCCGCACCAGTGGCGGCGTTACATGTCGACGATGATGACGATGCGGAAGGATCAGCTGATGGTTGTGTTTGTTTTTTATGTAAATCAGTTGATGAAGAAGAAAAAGAAGTGTTAATAAAGTGGCGCTTTTTCATTAGAGTTAAATGGGGATTTTTTTTGGGGGGGTGGGATTTAATCGGTTCTATGCTAATGTATTTTTCGATCCTTTGGATATAAATATACTCATGCTCGGTGGGTGGTTATGCTAAAGCGGAATATAAATGGCTCTACTTTCAACAATACATCGAACTGAAATATCACAAAAAAAAATCGAAATAAACGACGATATATTTTTGTTCTTTCTTAAGAATCGAAATCACACACTTAAGAGACGTTGTTAGTTTTTCTTAAACGATACCAAATGCACATGTTGAAGGTAATTAATCACAGTCCTTTCTGCCAGAGGATGCTTTTATATACGAAAGTAGAGTAGATGGAAAGAGATTAGTGGAAATGGTGCACCTAAGCGAAACAAAGATAAAAAGACACACTGGTGGTAGACAAAGAGATGTGGTGGATAGAAATCATCCGAGAAGGAATAGCACAGATGTCTCTAAGCAAGAAAATGTATAGTGGAAAATAATAAAATCGAGTCTAGATGAAAAATGTTATATAAGATAAAATTATTTTAATTGAATACATTAATAAAATTAAATAAATTAGTGTAGATGTATATTCGCGTTACACGAGGTACGTTTATAAAAAAAAAACCCCCATTGTTAATTTTATCCTTTCATATTATTGCGCGGAACACGGAAATAGATCATTTGTTACGTTGCAACAACAAAAAAACAAACTAAATTGGAACACAGTGTAATATGTACCGGGTAACCCAAGAAAAATCGAATCAAGTTTTTTTTTGTGAATAAATCGATCAAATATAAAAAAAAAAAATTTAAGCGATTTGAATTTTTTACATGGGGAGGGGGGGGGGGGCTGTATATATGTTCTAGATGTATTAGATCCAGAGGGACATTTCGTGTGTATTATTATATTAGAACAAAGATAATATTAACAATAGCTTATGAGTTCCGAATGATAGAAGAGAGAAAAGTTAATAATAAATTGGTTGTGATAACATTAGCCAACATATTGTATTAAATATAAAGAAAGATAAGATATATTTTTAGAACGTAATCTTGTAGAAGATATATATGAACAGAGAAGTAAACAAAACAAATATTCTTCACATAGAAATATATGTGATAATAATTTTTGTTTAAGAAAATATTAAAAAAAAAATGAATTATGTGATTTAATATCAAATAATTTTGTTATCTTACTTATGGTATGTTGTTGCTTCGGCACGTACGGGGACAGCAAACGCGTCCTCTTCTTTTCGTAGCCTTTCTGTGTTATATCACCTGGAAAAAAAAAGTAAAGTATATTAGAAACATTTTTACATAATGTACGATTACATTTAAAATTTTAAATTAATCGAATGTACGAGCTATTTAGATAAAAGGAACATCGTTTGAGGACTGCAGATGCTTGAAATTGTATTTGTAGAATAGTTGATATAAGGTAAGTAATAAATTTGGTAAGTCGTAAGGCATATTCTATAATTCTATTTTTTTATTATTTTATTTATTTTAATTTTAAAACAATTTAAAACGATAAATTAAAATAAGCCACTGGACCTGAGAATAAATAAATAAAACATCAAGCGAATTCTTGTATAATTTGCAAGAATTTCAACAAGACTCTTCTGGAAAAAATCCTTCTAAGCCAACTGCTATTAACTGAATTTAAAAGATTAAACACCGAACTAAATTAAACATTCTTTAAAACAACTTTGTAACAAATCAATAGAAATTATTTAATGTGTAAAATAATATAAATTTCAGGTTTACTTATGTCTTCGTTTGATATTAATATGTAAATAAACTCGTGTCAAAATATGGTAATAGAAATGACAAGTGTCAATAAATTAATTCGGCAGCCATCGTGATTCTACCACATCATAACAACGAAACGTCAAACTGACGTTTACAAAGTCAAAACAACAAAATGAATGTATCATCAGCGATGTGACAATACCCTCCTATCTGCTTTGAACTTGTAATGAGTCGGGAGATGTTCTGAACATGCGCAATAAACCAAAAGAATCATGTCATTTTTCGAACTTTTGTAATATAAAATATCACCCAAAACCGTAACTCAAAGCATTAAGTAGCTAGATGTACATTTCAAGCGCTATGCCCCCATCTTCAGTAGCACAAGTAAAACTAAATAAAGCACCTCTGTCACGAATCGTGATAACTAAATAAAACTAGGAGGCATTGTCACATCGCTGACGATATTGTATTTGTTAGGCTAATTGCGGATTGCAGCCGCATTTATTAGCATATTCGTATATACGTTTCGGTTTCCCATACGCTGCCAGATTGGATATAATCTTCAGGCAAGACGGTGAAATTGCCGAATCTTGTAAAGGCAATGGGAAGAATGCTTCGTAGTTGGACGTGTCTAGAATATTATGTGGTTTTACCTTTCGCCCTCGTGGTATATTAGATAGTTGCGGGTTCTTGCAGTTGGCGGTGGAACTATATAGCTTTTGTAAGGATGACAAGGATTAGAATAGAATAGGAGATTAGCTTGGTCGTACAAAAGATTTTATTACGCAGTAAAATAACGGTATTTGTACAAGGGTGAATGTATATTTTGTAATTGACAGGTCTATCCACGCCATCGCGCGGCTGAATTTAGTAAATAATAAACGGGGGCGAATAATCAATTATCGACTGTGATTAATTCGATGTTGACACGCGTAGAAAAGGTATTAAACTATCACATGATAATATATATTACTCAAGGTGTATAATTAATTCGAGCTCAAGTGGGAAAGTTGTATAATTTTAATACGCAGATATTTTAATCAGCTTTAAACATTTTTTGATTTATTCTGTATTCTGCACAACGTTGCCAAACTTATATTGCCTGTTGAGATGCTCTTAAATAATATCCAAAATTAATTCAATTTCGAGTGGTAAAGGGATTTTGATCACATATTATACAGTAAGGCTTGAAATTCAATTTATTATTATGGTTAACATATATCTCTTAAGTACACAATAGGCAGCAAAAGCGTTTTTTTTTATACTTCACCTTCGGTTTGGAAGAGTTCTGTATTTGTTTCTAATTTTTTGGCAAAGTCTCAAAGTGAACTTATTTTAACTGATATTTTTTTAAATTAACCAAAGTATCAAATACCTCCAAAATCTGCCATTATCTAATCCAGACCCTTTCAAATATATATATTAAAAATTACACCTTACGACTTTTGTGTTCTTGAAAAAAAAATTCTTGCCTCAATATTGATTAACTAAACTTGAGATTATTTTCGTTGATCCTGATACATATTTGATTCGTTTTTGAAACCGGATTGACCTACCTATCTGAAGAATGGGGTTGAATGTTTATTACAACCCCCATGACAAGACCAATTGTATTTGCAAGGGTGGCAATAAAAATGTCCCCAGTCTAGAATCTATGTATCGTTGCCTTGCTTCCAAATGAGCGCCAGTCGTAAACTTCACCATTTACGACAAGTGTAAATAAAGATGGGCACAATTATATGCTCGTTTAAATAGAATTTTTTTATATAATTTTTATTTTTTTTAAATACAGAAACAGAAGTTTGTAAGAAAAAAATGTAAAATTTGAACAGAAAACAAAAAAAAAACTAGAAAATTTTAAGTAGTTGCTTTAAATATTAATTTTAGAAAAATGCGTTTAAAAAAATGTTTAATTATTTTGATTTATTTGAGTTTTATTTGCGCATCTTTGCGGATGGAATGGTCGTATGAAAGCTAAGCACAAGTGGTGTTGGTGTATTAAATGATGGCAATATCTTGCGCTGCGTTTCGACAAAACGTTGGACCAGAATCAGTCATCTAAAAACTAAACTATACAGGCAACCCCCGTATAACACGGGGTATTCGTACAACACGGTTTCGTTGTAACGCGTTTGGTTCGAGAAGTTTGGTTTTTGTAAGCACAATAGAGTTAGCTATATATAAAAGGATATTTTAATTCATAAAAGGATTTTTTTTTTATCCTAGAAAATCCAAACACGCACGTGTTAAAGCGAGAAAAAATAATTTTTTTCTTAGATATAATTTTAGATATTCTTACGATATTTATTTCTTAGATATAAAATGAAAATATTGTAGTTCTTTTTAAACTTTTGGAACCTAACCCACTTTTTTGTATTATATTTCGTATAATACGAATTCACATAACAAGGCATTTTTTAGTAACCCAACGACCCTGTTATAGTCTTTATATACCTGTATATATATAGCAAATAGTAATTCACTTTAATACTTGAAAATTTACCGAATATATTTGTAATTGGTTTTGCTACCGAATACAACAAACAACAGCCAGGCATAAGGATAATATTTATGTTTGTTTTCGCTAACTAATAAATTCTTGTTATCTCTTTTAACACTCCGCCATGGATATATAGTGAAAGACTTAATCCTATCTCTTACAAGCGAGGATTATCGACACAGTTCGATAACAAATTTTCACTCTACCGAGGAGAAACTGCAACATTCAGATAACGGGGGATAAATTTTACTCTTACGTTCGCTTACTTTGGTAAATATTATAAATTCCATTTTTTTGTATTAAGAGGACGGTCTGGCTACGTTAAATAAATGAATAAATATGTATATGTATAGTTTTTTTTTATAAGATATTTTTTTTATGAAACCTCAAAATCGACTTTCTTTTTCGTCAAAATTATTAATCAGACAAACTACAAATTTCTATAAACATTAATCAATATTACTAAATTAATTAATTATCTACGACTTAATATCATCTGTCGTTATCCTGTGCTCAAAGTCTAGATTTAAAGTTATATGTGGCAACAGTGTAATCCTACAACAACGAATAAATAATTTACATGTTATTGTTGTTGTTTTTTCAAATGCTAAACTGAAATATTCTCTTCACGTACACACACAAATTTTTTTTGCACAAAACTTATTTTCCAGTTAGTTGCGCAACTTTAAGATGAAGAAGACTAACAAAAAAAAAACACAAAGATATATGCGTCAATATAGCATTCACTAAACAGAAAGAAAACCATTGAAATATATAGAAATATTTGTATTTTATCAAAAATATATATTTTCTTTCCCTAAATGAAGAAATTCAATATTTTTATTGTAGGTAACTTAAACAACATTTGAGCGAATATGACGTAGGTGGAATTTAATTGTCTAGTTATGCATGGTGAGCATGCGTCATAGAAAAAGTCACTACACTGTTGCCATATCGAATCTAAATACAGATTTTTAAAGAATAATTTAAAAATATATATAAGTTATTATACACATCACGTGAATTATTCCAATTGTGTTATTTTTTCGACACAAAACAATACATAATTCCACTAAAATATCGAAGGGATTATTTAACTTATATATGGCGATAATATTAGCATTCTATCCAACACGAATTTCTATAGAAAGATCTCTTTCGTTACTAGATACGTAGATACTGTTTCTTTTATAAGTTGTTCTAGAACAGGAACAAAAAGGAACTCTAGAACAAGAAAAACCACGACAGGAATACGTAAAGAGATAATCATAATCATATGAACACTGCAAGAGGAAAAAATGGCCTTGTATTTGCAAGTCTTAAGAAAAAAACTGGGATGTGTTAAATTTTTTATACGAGAACGTTTTTAAAAATATCTGTAATTTATTTATTAATGCAATATAAAATAAATGAATTTAGATAGAATTCATCATTTTAATCAGGTTTTTATATTTAAAAAATAGACAATAAACTTACTGCCGATGAAGAAAAAAACGCACAAAGGACAATGCAGCATCTTCTACATTAGGAATACGGATGAGAAAACATGGAAGGACATTGCAACAATTTTTTCACATTCCCCAAGGCGAAGTTGGTAACCCACACGGACATATATACCAACTAAAAAGGACCTCGGGGACCTTACATTCTCCGACACACGTGTTTTTCTTTCAGGATATATATATATATGTTAAGTCTCTTCAAGAAATAAGACAGGTATCGTATATTCTAGTCTTTGCGGTTTTCACTTTTCAAGTCAATAATTTGTTTAAAAACATTTATGCCGATAAATTTAACACGTACGATTAATGTGAAATCTTCTAGTTGTTACCTACATTCTGGAATCGTATAGTCTTTCATGCAGAAGCAATAAATTTGTCGCTTCTAAAGTGCGAAACTTGACACTTCCTAGTTTTATGGCCCGTTCGCTTTTGTTCGACTAAATTGAGTCATTTATTAAAATAGCCCGATCCATTTTCTACGATCTGTCTACTAAGAGTTTATATATTACAGTGTTTAAAATTAACATAAAATTTTTATTGTTAAAACCAGTCCGATATCAAATTTACTATCGAATTACAAAATCCAAATATTCTGTGCTGTTTTTTTGAGCAGAAATATATTTTTTTAGTATTCCAATGTAAGTACTTGACAAGGTAAATAAATTTTTGTACCCTATATAGTATAACATATGGTGGTATACTATATTTCAATATCTATAGCCTAATCACAATCAATCAGGTAAGATAATAGATTGATGTTTACCTAAAACCAATATTGACAGAACTATATTGTAGGATTGATTAAGACAAATCCATATATGGCAACCATATATTCTCTTACATTGTATGAATTTTCATGGAAAACAATAATTTAAGACATATTTTCTATGGTTATCTTTTTTTTTTAGAGAAGACACAAAATTAAAAAATGTATTTCTTCGAGGTTTATAAACAAAACAAAAATGTTTGTGCTTTAAGAAGTGATTTTTATTTTTTTTTGGAAAATGTTTTAATAGACTACTAATTTTTTAAGAGATTATATAGAATATAGAAGCTTATCCAGAGTACGAAACAATTTTCGTATTATTTGGGTTTGATTTTATTGTGTTAGAGAAGAAATGCAATAAATCAGACAATAGTTTGCTGCTCTACAATGCGGAAAAGCGAACTGCGAAAAAGCAGTTGACACGATAAACGAACGTACACAATCAATTCACCGGGTATAAGAAGGAGAGGGGGGGGAATTTTGCGCCACTACAGTGGAAAACAATCCGTTTCAGTTAAGTTGATTTGTTGTTGCCAGTGTTGCCAGTCGCAGAGGAAACTTACGACGACAACAGAAACAAAAACGAGGAGAAATAAAACACACTGCGCGAATGTGGAGGAGAGCTGAAAGTTTTTCATCACGCTGAAAAATGACTGTAACAAAAATTCCGTAGAAATTCACTATTATATCTGCAATTCTTTAATTATCATTTAATTTAAAAATATATACTCTGCCTTAGTTCTTACTATAATCGAATTTAATACATCTTTGTACAATCCTTTTATATAACAGCAAGCAATCTTTGTTGTAATATTTTACAGTATACTGCAGTATTTAACATTCCCTGTTGGAATTCCCAGTTTTCTACGTGTCCAGAATCATCCTTGTTCAGCCGAAAACTATTCACCGGTGTAGTGTATCCTAATTTAATTTGTCTCCACTTTTACAGTACCTTCACGCTTTAGATGAGTGTACAGTATGCAACCCAACATACCTTAGAGAACTATATAGATTATACACCGAAGAACAAAACTCGGTACTCGTTTATTAGTTATAAAACGATTTTTTTCAAAATAAATTTACTAGTGGATAGTGAGGTTATTTATTATAAGTTATATATACAGGATAGATTAGATTCAAATTTATATTTTATTAAATTAATCGTTGGAATGTTCAATGGAAATTCAATAAATTATCGTATTGATTTTAATTTTAGTTTATCGTATATATTGGGTTGCCGTATACAATTTAATGGTTATAATGAATAACGAAAACCATAATGATTATTGTATACTATACCCGATTAGTATAGAACGTACAACATTTCAGTAATTAAATAAATACAAGCAGTTCTAGCTGAAGAACGAACTAGTTACAAACATTACACAGTGAAACATAAAATCATTTAATTACGCCACGAAATGGAATATTTGGAAAAATCGTTTGTGAATAAATATTTTTAAATTAACAAATTTATGTGTATTATATACCGAAACTAAATTCCACCTGATTAGATTTGTACATTATATAAATTTCCGGGTGGAATCCGCTTTCCTTTGTTAGGCAACCGGTCGGACAATATAGCCACATTTTCCGAGATAATATGCTACATGGAATTTTAAAAACTTCAAAAATCTAGCTTTAATATAAATGTAAAAAATATTTTATAAAGCAGTAAATTTAATTAATGTTTCATTCAAAATAGTACGTTAAAAACAAAACGATTTTCTTCATACAAAAACAAATTTAGTCTTTTCTTTACATATGCAGCCATCATCAGTGATATTATAAACTATAAATTACTAATAGAAAAAAAGCAAAATATATTTAATTCATTATTAGATCCGATAGTAATATAAAACTAGAATTAACGAATTGTTGGTTTTTAAGTACCTTGTATACAGTAATATAGATAGAAAGCAAACAATAATTTGGGAATTACGATAGCGGTCGAAAGGGCATTAGTTCAGGATAGATAGCCTAGTTTGGTCGGTAAACAATAGTTTAAAATAACATTGTTAGACCAACATATACAAGCTAATTATCACCACAGAAAAATCATATAACATTAAATAGCCAGATGCGCATTTCGAAGACTAAACACACATCATCAGTAAGGACAATTTAAAAAATAATCTAGCTGTGGTTTTAACCAAATTTTTGCATATATATAAAAAAATCCGTGTTAAGTTAAGGACCTGACAATCGATCAGTATGAGCAATTATTCCTTCCAATCCGAGGCTAGACTGAAGAAGATAGCGAACGAAAAACCTTTGCTTTCTGTGTGTAGTATGTGCGTGTGGTGTTATCTACTCTGGCACTTATTTATACTTGAATAGATTTGAGCGACCTTTCAAACCGATTGAGAATTTCAGGACTCTCTAAAACGAACCTTTACTTCAAATAAATGTAAAGTACCCTAAGGCAAAGAGGGATAATGTATAAACAATCATGTATTTAAAAAAACCGTACAAATTTCTAACTAAAATCATCTGTAAAAAAATCTAACTAACGTTAAGAAAAAAAAATTCAGTACATGTATTAATTTTATTTTTGAGAATAAGGAAAAATA
The DNA here is from genome assembly GCA_947310635.1 of Leptodirus hochenwartii. Classification (NCBI taxonomy): domain Eukaryota; kingdom Metazoa; phylum Arthropoda; class Insecta; order Coleoptera; family Leiodidae; genus Leptodirus; species Leptodirus hochenwartii. The sequence continues at coordinate 201,735 of OX371183.1, read as the reverse complement.
TTTTACGAGTAAATAAATCTTTTATATATTGCTTTATACAAACATATAATGGATATTGAGAAAAATCGAGAGGGTTCATTAATTTATTGGATAACATAGATAAAAGAGGATCCTAAACGTGGCATCGAATAAACGCTTATCCTGAAAAAATACGAAATAAGTTAACGTATATAAAAGAAAATTTTTTGCATGGGTTTTGTGTTTTTGACATAAATGGCTTTCGAGTTATTCTTTATCATATACAGCAACAAATCAGATTTTAATCAAGCTATGTAATTTAGGATCCTAACAAACATATGATTCTAGAATAGTTAATCCTACGCTTGCGAAACCAGGATAATGGAGGAATATATCGGGAGGAACGTTTAAAGCTGCTTTTTCGTATTTAAAAAATGATCGATTTTGAATCAAAAAAAAATATACAAAACCAAAGTATTGAAAAATTATTTTTAACACACATTAAGAAAGGTTTAGATTAGATACTAACAGATTTTGACATTATTAGCTTTGAAATTTAATTTTTTTTAATGTTATTATTTTTGTCCAATATTTTTGTCATTTGTCAAAAAAATTAGCAAACGATCAAAAATATTTTTTTAACCCTTATATCTAAATTTGAAAACATGGAACAGCTCAGTGTCAAATTTTGGTTCACTACGCTTAGTTTATCAAAAAAATTCTTGATTCAACTATTTTATGTATTTATATATATTTTATATAATTTTGATCAAAAAATATATTTTTAGCAATGCTCGGTATATAAAACTAGCTATCACATGTGCAATTCCGTTGTATAATATTGTCTCTGCGTTATCCTTGTTATAAAAAAAGGACCTAACTAGGATCGTCCGAACTGTACGACAAAAACTACTGTACCAAGGATTTTCCTGAAATCCTGAAATTAAACTCATATTAAGATCAGAAAAAAATTCCGCACTAATATAAGACAACTAGGCAAACAATTCTGCTACAAATAATTGTATGTACTTTACATCTAAAAAACAACTTTTTTTTTTATTACCTTTGATTATAGCGATTTAAATTTTATTTTTATTTCAGTTGAATTATTAATCGATTGTCTTGTTTGTAATTAAAAAAAATCAATAACACGTGGTGTTATCTATCAATCAGATAAATCACCTGACGAGGGACAGGTTCGGACTAGTTTTGGTTTACACACAATGGGATTTCCATAGAATTTGCTCGTTTTTACAACTAATTGCCAAATTTTGTTATTCTTGTTTGAGCCGGTATTATTTGGACTGGAAAACATTTCATTTCAGAGGTCCTTGCAAATCGAAAATAAATCGACAATCTACAATTCAACGACAAACAACATTCTTAAAAAAATCCGAAAATATTTCCACCAAAAAAAAATCAATTCTTTGCCCACCCAGCGTGCTACTGTGAATAAAAATTTATTTCACGTAACCAGTCAGTAGTGATTTTTCACGGCCCCTTCTGAAACGTCCGAAAATACGAAAACTGTGCGACAAATAGATTTTTTTTATCAACAGCCTGCGGTTTCGTTGTATCGTACAAGCATATTAGCTCTTCGTAATATTTTACGATATATTCTTTTCGTTGTAAAATATACACGAACAGGGTTTGAAAAAATATATAAAAACTTTGAAAATATTTAGAGCGATGATAAAAAATATGGTAGCAGGTTAAGAGCAAATAATAAAGTGCTTCAAATATAGTTAAATGAATGATTTAATAAAAAATATTTTAATATTTTTAAATAATTAAATAAAATGCCTATTTGCATTTTGGATTGTTGTTTTGACGTTGGAAATGTCAGATTGACAGCTTTTGTTAGCATATGGTAAAATCATGATGGCCGCCGAATTCTTTTGTTGACACCATTACTATCGAAACCATAATATATGTTGATCTATTTTGACATTAGTTTATTAACACATAAAAGTCAAAAACAAATATTTAAATAAAACAAAAAATAGTAGACTTGCGGAAAAGCGATTTGATTCTTGGAAGCAATCGTTGGATAATGCACACATATTTTTGTTTAACTATTTTCCGATCTATTTTAACAGGTCGATTTGGGACAAAGGATAAAAGGGACGATACATCCCGCTATAGGATTTCCCTGGTTAGTCCTGCTGCAGCAGTTAACCGGTTTTCCACGGAAACGTATACCGACATTGATGGATGTATTGCCAACGCAAAAAAAGCCGGCGGGACGACGGAAAATGGCATCTGAGAATTTTTACATTATTTTTGGGAGTATGAGCTTTGCATTTTTATATACGTATAAAACCGATGTTTTAAATATAAGGATTCGAGGTGTGTTTTGAAGTATTTTTAGATCATTTCTGAAATTAAATCAAATGTTGTTTGAAAAAGATTAAGAGATTTTCACTGAAGTATATAACGTTATTGAAATAATTCAGTTTTGGTATAATATAAGATTATTTAGTGGTTTTGCACAATTTTTAATTAAAAGTTTCGCGGTTTATTCGTCTAATATTATGACACGCCGTTCTAACGTAATTAAGTGGAAAAGTTTTTGTCTGCGGAATGCTAAAACACTACCTAGCTGTAAAATGATATATTATTAATGCAAGGTAACTATATGCAATATAAAATACATCAGTGGCGTACATAACATTTTTTAAATTATTTTTTACACTGAAATTATATTTTAATTCTAAATATTGTCTACAAATTGGCAAACTGCGATTAAATTTACAATCGGCACAATTTCAGATTCGAAACTATCGTTGAAACAAACTTCCACGAAACTTTCCACTTTCAATAAATTAAGCTTATATGATTACATATATAAAAGCTTAGCTACAAAATGAAACTTTCCAATATATACACGAGTATATACGTTTTGTTTTATTAATCAAAACTATAGCGAAATAAGCTGACATTGTGTTAAGAAAATGTCCTCGTAGAAGCAAATGAAAATTTTATTTTATTCGTGAAATATTGTTGACAAAAACAATATTTTTTCCGAGAATATTTGACCTGAACGTTTCGCATCCAATTAAACTAGGATTCGACGTGAGACGGAATTTCAGCGTGTTCTACTTTTTATTGTTCCCTGTGTCTGTTTGACGTATGGACGTGTCCTGATTGACACGACTGATATTAACAATATGATCCCGTGATCCTGATGAACTGTATTCCTCCAACAGTCATGTCTAGTTTTGCTGTAAACTTCACAGTATTGAAAATACCCTAGTGCCAAATAGAGTCCGGACATCGTTTAACGATGAAAACTTCGTCTTCTCTTTCAAATTTTTTATTTTTTTTGGAATTTCAAATAACAATACACCTGGTATATGAAGTAGAATTATTCTCTATGTGTGGGCAATATTTTAAAAATGCATTAACACCAATATTGATCATATTGATCGCGTATGGCAGAGTTTCATGCCCTTTGACATGTTTCGCACACGAAACCGAATAATATATTATTTAACTGGACGCCTAACAAACAAACATTTTGACATTTCACTTTTAAATTATTAACACCATCCAAACCAAACATACACAGCTAGTGTCAAAAGAAACGACATTATAAAAGAAAATTTCAATAGCACCAAAAATATATATTCTTTTTCAAATGGAAAATAAATACAAATTCAAAATTTATGAGTCACTTTTACAGGACCTACTTAAATATCGAAACTTTTTTGATTTTTCACGATCTGCCAAAGTAGTTCAAAATGACATTGTGGAAAGAAGCCGTTTTTTTCCTTTCTAACTATTCCAATAAACTGCAGTCATATATTTTTTTGTTCCAACGTGTAACCAATGGTTGTCCAGTGACTGAGTGACAGTCCATAAAAACCTCTACAATACTCTTTTCTGCAACGACGAAACATTCTTCCAGTGTCTTCCTTAAAGGCCTTCGTTCTAAGGAATATGGAAGGGCACGAGACAAGTCATATATTATTTCCGATGTTGGCAAAAAGAGGAATTAACGAGGCGCAAGAGGATGCCAAGAAGTAAAATGAAAAGGAAATTATTCGTGGTTTCTTCTAAAAAAAAAATCAAATTCGAAGATTTCAAGAGTCGGCATATATTTTTAACGATTTCTTTGATTTGGAAAATTAAGAAATCTAACAATAAAACGGTACAAGTAAACTATCATTTTTTTTTCTCGATATTTTAAGATTAGAAAAAATAATTTTAACGAATGGTATGGAAAAAATAACATTTCAATTTAATTTCCCGAATGAAAATAAGCGAATGGTTTCTTTTTGATACCTTCTGCTTTTATAATTTGATATTTTAGCGAGCTACAAAAATACGATTCTCATTAAATGAAAAATATAATTATAAACCCCATCGCCATATTTCCCCTCATTATATCTAATTGAAATAAGAGAATTCCTCGGCGGTGTGGATGATAATAACTTGAATACTACCATTCCTTATTATTTGCTTACGGTCACGATGTATAAACGACAAAAATTATCTGCGGCAAATTTTTGCATTATAAATTCCCCGTGCGCATTTTTCGCGCGCGGGGGGAATAATTCTGACAAATCTGCCACAGCGAGTCCTCGCTTCTTATTTAGTCTGTGCTAGATTGCGACATTTAGGACATTTATTTCATTAAAACTTGCAAGTTATATATATATGTGTGTGCAAAATGATATTTTCCCTCACAACTGGTACGGTACTTCGCCAAACTTTGGACAACCCTGTTTATGACAGACATTGCAGCAAACTTTGCTCCAAAAGGAACGAAAGAAGAGCGAACGAACGGCAAGCTAATATTATTATTATATGTTTTTTTTTTTCATCAAATCAACACCCGAAAAAAAACAATAAATTTCGAAGTTGAAATTTAATTTAATCGAAAATAATTTTGTTTGGTTTATTTTTAATCGAACTGCACGTACCTACCATGCGCAATTATTGGACATGCGTACAATAATCGCGGCGAGATAACAAGTTACCTATCATAAAAATAAATATAAAATATATCCATGTACAACGATTTTTGATTTACCATTATTGTTTTAAAAAATGTTTTTTTTTTTTGCTATTTTGAATACGATGTAATTGTTAAACGAGGTCTCGTTGTAGCTTCAAACATTAATTAAAACTACTTTTTTTTTATAATGTCATGTAAATCTGGATTAATGTAATTACAAGGATGGTTCGTCTCCTCCGATATATATTTTCTGTTATATGCTTTTAATTAAAAAATAATGATACTCGTTATTAACAAAATAAATCCACAATAAAGTTGATTTTATTGTATATTAAAAATGTATACTAAAAAAATTGGTTTGAGGAAAATTTAAATTATTAGATTTTTTAATAAAATAAGCATTAGATGGATAAATTTTATAACATGTTGCCAGAGCACTGCACTGTCAATTTGTACGCTTCGTAGAACTGCAATAACATTGTTGAATGTTGACAGGTGAAATGGCAACAACGCGAAAACTCCATTATCTAATCCTTAACTAAGAGCCCCAAACACACACTAAGAAACTTGTAAATTCCCACTGGATGTGCAATATTTTAGCAATTCCTAAATTTAAAATAGCGTCTCAAACAACCTTTTCACAAACGTTTTTCAGAATAAGCTCGTATGTAATCATCAAATCAACAAAAAAATAAACAACGTCTTCTTGAGAAAAAAAAACCAGGACAACCATTTATCTTAAATCTAATAAATGACACGTCTATCGGGAAATAAGTATGGGGGGGGGGGGGACAACGATACAATTGAGACCTCAGATTATGACACATCCCATGTGATTTGTACTTGTCAAAAATGCAATTTCCTGTCGTTGCGCGAGATCGTAACATGTCACATGTAGTAAAAGGATTGTTGTTTATGTTCGTGTAGAGATTGGGGTGGTTTATATAAAAAAGAAAAAAATAGATGTCAACGAATAGATTTCAGACGATTTTTATTTAATTGTCTTGCGAAAATGTTTTTTCTTTTAAATATATAAAGAAAAAGGATGGATTTGAGACATCCCGCGCTAATTGCCCGAACGTTGCCTATATTAGCATAAAATAACAGCGGATTTATATATTTCCTATTTGTCCCCAAAAAGCAGCGAACAACTGCGTCACCAACTTACTTTGCATATTTTACTTCTACACATTGGACCAGACGCGACGTCTGTATGTTAATTCCTTATGTTTCCCCTAAGAGAGATTATCTACCATAAATTCCCTCCGCCAAGTTTTCCTTGCTGTCCTCCTTCTGCTGGGGAGTTTAGGCAGCACTTTACCGAAGACACTTTTTTCACTCGCTCCCGCACATTTTTTCTACGTAAGAAAAAAATACGCGACTACTGAACTTTTCCAATTTTTTTACCGTGTTGGGAAATTTCTACACGCGACAAGCAAATTGCGAAAAACGATAACAGCTCGTAGAGAGTAATCAGTGCAGTATCCAGGACTTTATTAACGAAATGAAACAGATAATATCTCTTCAAAGATCTTGTAAAATATGCATTATAATTATTTATACTTGAGAATAAATATATAAAACATGATATGGATTCCTGTATAATTTTCAGGAATTTCCACAACGATTTATTCTGGAATAAATCGTTCTAAGCTAACTTGCTACTACCTGAATTTAAAAGATTAAGACAGGAGGGTATTGTCACATCGCTGACGATATATATTTTACTGAAAAATAACTAAAATATCGACCAAATTATCACAAAAAAAAGAATATACTGCATGATTTAATTTAAATGACGCGATTATCTACTAAGCGAATGTATGAAATTATGAATTACTTTAGCGTAGTTAAGAAGTACTACGACATCTTTAACGAGCTCGAGGCTTTTACACCAGATTGCAATTGAGATAGAGCAAATTAAGATCATTTAGATCTTGCAATTTGCGCGATAAAATACATGGAAATTGTTGAAAGATTATGTAAATGACAAGTGTGTGTGTAATTTATAATTAGTAATTTAAATTAGAAAGGGAGTGTAGAGAATTAGAATCTGCGCAATAACATCAGTGAAGACCAACACGAAGAAACGGCGCCGCGACATTTGGGCACACATAAAATCCTCCATACAATATATATAACTGAAGATATAAAGCCCTCATGTTTCCAAAGATACAATTTCATATTTCCCGCACGCAAACTGGGAAACATATTCCATAAAATGGAATCACCGACACACAACAGGGTCAGGCAATACATATAGAAGACTTTTCTCTTTGGCGCAGCAACTGTGCTGTTGGTGGATAGGTAATGTCTTCACACGCTAACCGTACTTACTGGTTATTATGCGCCACAGAGCCGTAGATGTGAATAGATCCACAAACGCATATACAAGACTTAGTTGAAAGATATTTTCTAAAATTTGAATAAATGAAATGTTTCTGTTGAAAAACTCGAAAATTTAAATAGTATTTTTTTTATGATTAATCATCGATCTGGGGATGTTTATTTCTACGGTTGGTGGTCACATATTTCCTATTGTGGCATATAAAAGCGATATTACTACAAACTAAAAAAAACTGAAGGCGTCTCAACGCCTTTTCAAGAAATTTCCTTCTTATTTTATACACATTATAACAAAAAAAAGGCTTTTGAAAAATCCGGTGTGCGTATAATTTAATACACTTGATATTAATCAATGTGATTATCAACTTATTTTCTATTCTTAACAAAAAAAAATATATATATTTGTTAAAAATTTAAACAGCCTGTATAATTATACCTTCAACACGTAAATTTATTTGATAGGATATGTTTCTAATGACACCCAACAATGGCCAAGTGATTCAGCTACAACACGAAATTTACAACAACAAAAAACAGTAAATATATTTAAAGAAAATTTTTTTTTGGCTAAACAAATTTAAAAAAATCGATTAAAAAACAATAATTTTACATTTTTACAGTCAGATTAGATCAGGTCAGATTATTGAGATAAATGTAAGTTAGTAGAGGCCTGTTCTTGAAAAAGCCACAAAGGTGAAGTTGAAGAATTTTGGGCTTTAGCTGTTTGGTATTCAGGGAATGTTATAGAGGCAACACTGGCTGCTGTTATGGTAACGCAGCATGTATTTAAATGTACCCTAGGAAGCCGGGGGCAGCCATTAATGTTAATAACAGGCGAAAAAGTTTAGACAGCCAAGAAAAATGTATACAAAAATTTATTTAAAATATAAATTGTACTTTATATCAATGAAAAAAGTATAATATAGACAATTATTTATTGATATTAGAACAAAACGTTTTTTTAAAATTTTTATAATATGGCAAAACTGTAACACGTTGACCTACAAGTGGATCAATGATATAAGGAAAGGCAAGAAAGTTCGACGCACTATCTAATCATCGTAAATTACCGGCAACTGAACGAGAATCTAAAGAAATTTATTGCAAAAGGGCACGCAGCCCCACAAATTGAACAAGTATATAGAACGTCGAAGCAAAGGAATGTAACACTTCCGCAGTAAAAGGGTTCAATTTAAGACCTAATATAAAGCGAGGCGTTATTCAAACTAGAGCAAGATTATTTACCAAAAAAACGCATGTTTTGAGATATGTTTCTTTTTATCACAGGGTAATTTTGATTGGAATATTTTATTCACTCTGGCAACGTCGCAGGGTGATATTATATATACCCGCCGCAGACAATCAAATTAATGTTTGATCTCATCTTTGAAGCGAGTCAGTCTGTTCGCAGTCCTGCCTATTTGCATATTATTAGAAACAACCGTCAAATAATATAATATACCACCAGAAGCGTGTATTCACTCGTTGCTCAGTTATTATACTAGTTTCCATATATCGCAGAGATAAGTGCTCAGAAATGTATATCATCGCAAAAGATACATTCACGAGAAACGTGAATGTACATTACATTATATAAAACACATCCTAGTCCCGTTGGTTTTGACTTTTTAGCGCCCATTTTTACAGCACCGCACCATATTTATCACAAAACTACTCGACTTGTAAATGGCAAAATATTTTTGACAATTAAAATAACAATCGCGAGATGTTTTGATGTATATTGCATAAAATTTTGATCAAGAGTCCGTAGAAAGTGCAAATACGAAATTGACTTGTAAAAATACAGATGGCGCCACGATACAGTTGATCGAAAATTAAATAAATTCGCAAAAATGAAGATTTGCAAATAAATGATATTTAAAAATACATTTAAAAAAAATTCTCATATGAAATCTATTTTTTTGTAACGAAAGTTTAGGTTATTTAAGACCGGTAGTTCTTATTCAATGCTATATATGAAATGTGCATTTGACCTACTTTGGCGAAAATTTGACACAACACAGGATTTCATTGAACAAATTGGCCTGTTTAGTATTTCGTATAAATTTTTCACTATTTCGATCGTAATAATTGTTTTTCTATAATGCGAGCCACATTCTATATATACATTAAATCCCTGTTTCTCTATCCAATGTAGTATATTATGTCTGTTTTTGAAGCGTGATGTTCTCATAAAAAAATATCTAGACATTTACAGGGCAGAGTAATTAAAATGTATCCAGTTTCAATTTGAACTAATATCAATCAACAAAAGGGAGGTTTGATATACCATGCGCGTACTATAACAGTTTCCTAATTAAGTTTTTTTTTTCCTTTTTTTATCAAGTCCAAAACTTTGGTTACAAAATATACAAAAATGAATAGAAATAATTTTAAAAAAAATGATTTGGTGGTTTCCTAAATATTTTGTGGTCTTATATTTATATAGGGGGAAAAAACTTACCAAATTTTATACGGGATGTTCGAGAACAAGGTGTTTTTTATGCGAAAAACATACCTGTAAAAAAAGATTTTTTTGATTATTTATAATATAATATAAATAATAAGTAATATATTTTTTTTAATTTTTTTAAAAGTATTCATTTTTTAAAAATAATTTTACATATAAAAATATTTTAAACCAACAAAACATTCATTAAAAAGTACGTCATACTACAGTTTTGTTACGTATGAGCCATAACTGTGGGTCTTTGCATAAATCCTCGTGGTTTGTTAAAATAGCTGCAGTCGATGCATTTTTATAAAATCTTGCATTTAAAATAAAATGTCATTATTTTTTATATACGCAAACAGATTTACCCACACACAAATAATATACATGGTGTTCAAATTGTTTTTGGATTTTTTTAAATTTTCTCTATAAACAAACCATTTCTAAACTGATGAGGTGGCGGTGGGCGAGGAGCAGGCGGGGGGTCCTCAAACTGTTGTAACCATTCATAAAGTTGTTCCAAATCACGTAGGCTTTGCTGACGTTCAGCCTCTGTACGATCCGCTACCTCTTCCAGTGTTTCCATTTTTATTTTTCAAGTTTTAATTTTAATTTTAAATTTTATTAACACATTCATTTAAAAATTCAGTGTTGCATCCAAAAATAATAATTTAATAATTTAATTTTTTTTTAAATAATTTGTTTATATATTCATAGTCTTTCTATTTAAAACATTATTATTTTTTTAATAAATATCACATCTTTTTTTACGTATAGTTGATATTTTTTTTTTATAATAAACTGTATTTTTTAAGAAATATTTTTTATAACAAATTCAACGGTATATTTGTAATTTTTTATTTTAAAACGTTAACGACGATACTTTTGACATAAGGACATTATAAAAAATAGTTAAATAACAAATTACTAAAGTTGTAGCATCACAAAAATTAACATTACAAAAAAGTCAAAATTTAATTTGGCGAATTTTAAAAACAATAGATTTTTCGAAGAAAACGCAAAAAAAAACATTAAAACTATTTAAAAAATAATAAAAAAATACGAAGAAAAAGTTTTCAGTTCAATTTTTGTGTTTGACTGGTTGCATATAGCACGGCTGATTTAGGTAGGCAATGGCAGTCACTTTTCACGCGTTCTACACGTTTCGGATAATATACAAAACGATCATCTACAGGCACAAATTAAATTACGAAACAATACAAGCGTTTTATAAAAAAATAATAGCTAAAAGTCGATTTTTTAAATTAAATTATGTATTTTTCTTTTTGTACGCGCGTTTTTTATTTGATTTTTTTTTAGTATATAGTAGAATATAATAAGATATTAATATGTCAGCTATTTTAGCTCAACATGTGGCTGTATGAAGAAGAAATAGTATAGTGTGTCTCTGGAAGAGGAAGTTGTACTTCCGTTGTGATGGTTAGACAAGAAAATAAATATATTTCTACGTTTTTTAAGAGATATACATCCAGATGACATACCAGATGCGAATTTGGAAAATTATTTCTATTTTTTTTTTAATTCATTTAATATCAGCATTTAGATTCGATATAGCAACGCTGCATATGCGATTTGCGCTATGACATATGCAACTATACGCAAACATGCGTTATACATGCGTTTAACACTTGTGTGCGTATAGTTGCATATACGCATTAAACAAAAAAACTAAACGAAACATATTTTTCTGATAAAATATATAAGCAAATATGTTTATTTAAAAACATTCCAGTTGTACAAAAAAATTATTTTTAATGTTTTATAATTTCGTAAAGGTTGCAGCTGTTTCACCTGGATTTAAAATAAATGTTTATAAAATCATTAAACACAAAAAATAGTGAGGAAAATTTGTTTGTTTTAAATTCCACGCTACAAGTTGGAAATTAAAAAATTGGAAAATAAATTAAATACAGTGATTTTTTTATTGGGTGAATCTCTGGTGTGGAGTATTAAACCATGCGCTACATGTAGAAAATGAAATATATGCAAAATTACTTCCGAAACATTATTACAATCTGAATTCGGAATACGTAAATCTAAAATTGAATCTACAAATCTGCATAATTTAAAATTGTTGCAAAATCCAGGAATCCACACTATCATATGGAACGGTGACAATTATTAACCGCCAGCAAAATTTGAAATATATATTTTTTCTTTTCTAGATTTATCTTTCATCGATTTTTTTTTGTACTCAATTAATTATATAAATAAAGATGGAATGATTATCAATTTTTATTGAAAAAAAAATAGATTTTTGCCTTGAAATTTTTGCAGTGTTAGTTTTGTATCTAATTGTCAAATTGAAATAAATTGTTAAGCAAACAAACAAATAGAAACATTCGATTTATTTTTAATATTCATAAATTTCATTTTAAAAGATTTTTTTATAAAATATCCTTTTCTTTTCAGAAATATCTTTTCAGCGCTCTTAAAAAAAATATCAATACTTCTTAATTTTGAAACGATTCTTTGCCCACAACAAACTAGAATTTTAGACGAAATATTGAACAATTTTTATTGCTGAAGAAATCAGTTTTTATATTTTGTCTTTGAAAAGGTCTAGGTGCAAAGTTTTAAATAAAAACTCTTTTTTTGGTTGGTAATGCAAATATATATGTATAGTTAGATTAACATTTAAAATACGTAAAATTTGGAACATTTCAAATAACAATAATTAATAACTTAAACGAATGTCGAACTACAAAATTTATGTTCCCATTACACGGTTCCAGTTTGAATGAAAGCTAACAAAAGCTTTACCATCTAGCTTTCCTCGAATAGATTATTTATCGCGATTGTACGATCCGATATAACTTTATAAATTATTGTGCCCAGTCAATGTTTATTTAGCAAAATTAACAGCAAAATATATCGTTTCTACAATAGATTTTTTTATAAAAAAAATTAAAAAACTGTTGTCAAAAGAAGAAATATAACAGTTTTTTCTCTCTAAAATATATACTAAACTAACTTAGAATGGAACATACAGGGTGTAAAGTTATATTAAAATTTTCTAAATCAACTTTACAATAAAAATTAAATTGTAACATTTCTTCGTAACCATTTTCCACCGTGTATATGCAACCAAACAAACAATTGTATTCGCTTAATAATACCAGTGTAGATTATTGCATGATGTAAGCTACGTTTGAGTTAGTCATTGTCCAATGACCTATGTGAACCCCAACATATTTAGTTATATAGACGACTAAATTGAGCTATTTTAGACTCGGTGACATATTCTACTCGATGATATCTACGCCACTGGGTTATTATGGTCTGATGTGGTCTCCCGAGTTGCTCAAAGGTTAAGTGGCTCAAATTGATTAACATATATAATAATACAAACGTACAGTAGATGTTTATCAAATGAAATGTCATTATACATTTTTTTTTTGAAATTTTGATAGTTAATTATACAAGAAAATTAAATATGGATAAAAATGAATCCATGGAAGTATTGATATTTTTTGATAAGATCAGGAAGAATATTTCCAATAATGTCCCCGTACTGAAAAGTGGTAACCTATAAAATTTATAAGGTATATAAATGGTCGAGCTCGGCAGCACACAATACACAGATGTGTGTTTGCGCCTCTACCTTGTTTGTTTTTATTTTCTCCAGCCCCCATAAAATGCGGCACGGTTTTATCAAGGCTTAGTATGGAAAGTATATATAGAGTGTTTCTACATATTTTTTTATTTCATATATAAAAATATATGTGTAGTAATAGTCGTATATACATCCAACTTATTTTTATATTAAATTCAATTTTTTTTCTTCATGCCACGTATTTTTTTAATGCAACACTGTGTAAATATAAACATATAAAGGGAAGAAAAGAACTTTTCCTTGGTTGGGAAGGGTTTACTAACTATTTAGTCGTTAGCTGGAAAAGTTGAAAAGTTGATAAGCAGCGTATTGAGCTCTTTCCCTACTAAAACTGAAATTCGTATCTATTTAACACACCCGCCAGTGGCGAAGAATCAGAAAATCCTTCCAATTTTGTCGCTTTTAACGAGTATTTATTAAATCAGCTGAAAATAAAAATAAAAATAAAATTAATACAGCAAAAATTGATTTAAAGCGAAAACAACGATTTGGAATTTTTTTGAACAAATTATAGTCATGCCATTGACTATAACATAATTTCTAATTTTACAGTAATTTTGATACAGTGTTGACTTTCATAATAATACGTATTTAGGTCTAGGTAAATTATAAAAAAATATATACTGCAGTATATAATTTAAACCATGTCCAAAAATAAATAAACGTCAAACAATCGATGATATTTAAATAATTCTAGTTTTTGTGATTAAAAATTGCAAAAATATTAATTGATTGCTACAACGATATTAATTAGTATAAAAAAATAACTTGTGGATTAAAAAAAAAAAGTTTTTAGTTTGTTAATTGTTTGTACAAACCATACCAATAATTTTTCGATTTAACCAATTTCACAAATTTTATATATTTTAAAATTTATACCGACAATATTTAAAATCTTACACTAAATTTAGAATGCTTGCTTTTTTGCAATAACGCACAAATTTAATTAATTTAATTAATTTGTAACAATCGAATATTTTTATTTACAAGTGCGCTAATATATTTATTATTTATAAATCAATTTCAAGTTTTCATTTTTAAATCCCACTTTTTTTAATAATTAATTATAGCAACTTTACCGTCCAGTAAATAATTTCACAAAATTTACTTCCGTCACTTTTAAATTATTTAAGTGCCTTGGTTAAAATTTCAAAAATTCATATATGTATATCATTTTTTTTTAAATCCTCACTTTTTAACAATTTCCCATTAAAAATTTGATGATATATCTAAATTTTTACATAACTAACCGTTTATATAACACCAAACAATTGCTCTTGTCGCACGCAATTGTTCGACGAAGCACAATGATAAGAACAAATGCTATCAGCCTCGACTGATGATAATGACAATAACCTCAATATCACTTAGATAAGCGGCCAAAAAAACGAACTGCAAGAACAAGTAATAACGGAACAACAATAACAACTTGAAGAATGTATTCAAGCTGATTTTATTAATTATTACTCAAATATATAGCACGAAAATTTAAAAAAATATTTTTTTATAGAAATATTCTACGCTAAAAATTGATCAAAAAAAAATGCGTGTACTAAAAAAAATAATTTAATTTTTTAGATATAAATAATGAGCGTATTTTAAGTTACAATTTAATATATCGTCTGTTGTTGATGTAAAAGGAAATGTCTTTTCTTATATAAGCCAGATGTTTTTAATTAGAATTTTTATGAAGACTTAGTATTGAATAGAACATATTATTTTACTTCAAAAATAAATATTATTGTCAATAAAAAATTGTCAACAAAACTCTAAAAACAATGAATCCTCTATTTTTTGTTCCCACATTTCCAATTTTATATATTTTTAATATACCATTAAATAAAAAAATTTATTCGATGTTTAACAACTTTAGAATTTTATTAATATAATGTTATTAATATAATTTTTAGAAAATCTAACGCGCTATAAAATTAATATAAAAAAATTTATCACGATTGTTAATTATTTCGAACAATCCGCAAGCCACTTTATTTATTAATCAACAAGCGCCGAACGTGTTCTTCACTCGACAGCCGCAGCAGCTGCAACAACACATATACGTACGTGTGTGCAGCTAGCGGCGTCGCGACGCCCTGCCACAATAGCACAGAGGAAGGCACAACAGACACGCGACGCTCACCGCCCCAACTGAAGCACCGCCGGCCACTCGAACACTGACTGATCTTATGCGGCACACAGCGCACTCTGTGTCCGCCACGAAGAGCAACGTGGGCGTCGCGACGCCGTCGGTCATTGCCGACGCTCCGCCGACGCAACACGAGTTCAAGACGACGGTAGCATATTATTTAATTGGACCAATGTAAGACGTCAAATTAAAAAAATATATTTGAAATTATCCAAAATTTTATATATTTTTAAATTAATAAGCAATACTTTTATTTTAAAAAAAATCTAAACTCAGACTAAGTCAATTTAAAAAATGCATTTTTTTTAATGGCACACATTGGATTCTTCCAGCTGATTTTCAAATTGAGCTATTTTAGCAATCTCACTTCTAGCGTATAAAAGATTGGGGCACTGATCTCTGGATCTCCAATAGCTTCAAAATTGCAAGACTTGTGTTTGCGTGAAAATTCCTTAACAATTGCGTAACGCTCAAGTGCGAAAAACTCGCCAAATAAACGAACACACTAAGAAGAGTAATTAAACAAAAGTAGCGTTCAATAAATAAAACTCTTTATTTTGTCTAAACAAATAGATGAAATATGATAAATCGATTAATTAATTAATCGGGAAATTGTGATGGATTTAATAGAATTTCTAAAATTTCTAATTAATGTAGATATTGTCAACAATAGAATATGTACTTTGAGGAATTCTGTAGAATCAGTTCGAAATATAATTAAATGTAATGGCATCGAGCAGAATTCGATACAAGAAGTATTTACTCATGCTATATGGGGACATGTATTTCAGATTCAATAAAATCAATTTCTCGAAAGAATACAACATTGAATTGAAAATGGAAAGGAATTTATATACAAAAAGAACGGTTTTGATAATGTAAATTGTCTTCAAAATATATTTTTTAATAAACTTTTTATTAATTGAACTAATAATTTCGCAATAATTTTTATTAATTCACAATATTTGAGTCTAAAAAATATAGAAGAGAAAATAAATTTAAAAAATTCTTCGTGAAAAATAATTTCATTTTTCACAAGCAGAGCATATAGCATTAGCATATAACGAGAAAAATAATCACAGATCAAGTCTTTTCGAGAAAGAAATCTGTCCTTATTCAAGGTTTAGAATGATATTAGGGGACGAATGAAGATAGAAAGAAGAGAAAATGAAAATTCGGATAGGTAGAGGAAATTTAAAAATTGTTCGATAAAAATCTTAATAGCTAAAATTCGTTTTAAACTTAGCAGACGCAAATCTATAAAAATTTAATTATTTATTCAAATAGATATTAAATTTTGTTCTTTAGGAAGAATATTGTGTTTGGGGCAGATTTAAAAATTATATGCGGTGTTTGAATAAAGACAAAAGTTTTGTAACGTTTGCTAAATTAATTATTTTAGAAAAGTTCTTGACGAGGGTTTGAAAATATCAGCAATTTAAATTAAATTATTAACGCAAAAAGTATTTGATTTACAAATTATTTTTCAATAATCAACGTTGCAATAAAAATTTAAAAACCATATAATTTATTTCCCTTTTAAAACTATTTTGTTTATTTTTCTGGTTACGCTTTCCCAAATCTTCGTTATGTTATTTATCTATAGGTCGGACACGTGCCTTTACCTGTTTCCTCCTCTAGTGAAAACTAAAGCTACGTGCTGTTTTCAGTAATTTTTCATGATGCTTTCAAAGCTCCAGTCTAACATAAAACTAAAAGTTTATACAGCAACAATTTTTCAAAGACATGAAAACATACTAGTATATATGTTAAATAAAACAGAAGCGAAAGGAAGTAATTATTTCGACGTTAAAATAAAATAAAAAATAATTTTTCACCACATCAACTGTTTGTTTTTTTCGGAAATATTAAACTGGATATACACCTTCAGAAACTAGTTTGGGAATGGGAAAAGATTTTTAAATACTTCGAGCAAAAGAAGATGATTTTTCTAAAGTTTTTCCATTGTCGTTAGCTGAGCACTGGTGGTGCCATCTACGAATGTATTCAGAATGATATATTCACTCTAAAGCAGTAAATCATCTGCATATGCCGTGGCATGTGTGTATATACTATATAGGGTGGATAAATTAGTTATACAATTTAGATTTGATTACTGAAACTAGTAAAAAATTCTGTTATGTTGCTATTAAATTAATTTTTGCTAATCGCACTCTCAAAGTTATTTTTTCATAATATAATGAACACATTTTCTAAGAATGGGTGTTTATTTTTCGCAATATCTTTTTTATAAAAAGGTGTTCCGCTCAAATTTTTGATTTATTTTATTCCTAACACGTCTGCCTTAAAAATAAAATACCTATTTGAAAAATCTAAGGTGTACCCATTTTTGTTGTACAAGTTCATTGTACACACAATGAACTTGTTTTTTTGTATCAAAATTTCCAATAAACTTGCTTTATTGATAATTACGCATTACCCTGTATTAACAATGCGGTATTGTACAGGTACGTATAATAAATTATACATCTGTTGACATTTAAGGAAATAATATATGACATAAAGCCATTAAACGGAGATAAAGCATAGTCCTTCCTTTAATATATATATTTTTAAAAAGATAATAATGTGAAATATACCAGTTCTTAATATACAAGCAATTATATGCATAAAATAGTATCGTACGTCTAAAAAAAAGCAAGCAAATTGGTATTTTATTCATTGAAAAAGAAACATTAACGTTGTAATTTTTTTACGACACTCTGTATATACGAGGAATATTTTAATTTTAGAAAATCGTAGGTTTATAGCCTTTTATATAGTATTTAAATTTGACAATGAACTTCATTTGGAATGTCTGCTTCTATATTTATTATTCGAGTTCGGTAAGGTCAAGATAAATAAAAAGGGAAAGTGTTAAATTAAACACTCGAATATAAATTTCCTGTTATTTGAATTTTTAATGTGGGAATATATTATTTTGACCAAATTTTTTTTTATATATGGAAACAAAAAATTCTTACCTATTTGTAGATGTCTGCTTATTATAAAAAAAGTTTTTTGGAGGCGGGCTTACCTGTAAAAGAAAGAAAAATGTGTTATTAAATTTTTTTGGGGAATTATTTTTTAATCTGTGTTATTTGCCATCAGCAGAATATTTTATAACAAAATTTTGCAGGCCAGTTGAAAATACACGAGACCTTTTATATGACAATCGTAGATATATAAATCATGTAAAATTATATTACTCATGAAAAGGACTGTATAAAAAAAAGTTCGCTTTGCCTGCTTTTAATTTGCATGAAAATAAATGGCTGTAATTCAAAACTGGGCTATAGTAGAATATCAGAAATACAAAAAAAAGGATAAATATGGCGAATTGAAAACGCAATTTTAAATACAAAACGAATTTTTAATTAACGAAATTAATAAACACCAGTTTTTTTTTTTTTAACTCGCCAAAGTACATTCAATTATTTATTTTTTATTAATTTAACAGCTGTTTATTCTTCGGGGGAAAATTATTCATTTTATAGATCATCGATTATATTATTTCACAAACTGAAGAAAAGGTGTATTAAATAATAGATGAGGCTTCGAAGTTGAGATACCAACATTATGAATTTTTTTTTCTTTACAAGGAAGAAAAAAGTACTGGATTCGAATTCGAAATAGAAAAGAAATATTGACAGAAACAGAAAAGTCATCTGAAGGGATGTAATCCATCAAAAAGTCTTTTTTTATGGAGAATTCATTAAAAATCCTCCAAAATGTAAAAAAAAAAACAATATCTTTTAAAAGACGAATATTTTTAAATGTATTCTTCAATAATGAAGCGATATCATTAGAGATTTTACAAT
This sequence comes from Leptodirus hochenwartii, assembly GCA_947310635.1. Taxonomy (NCBI): domain Eukaryota; kingdom Metazoa; phylum Arthropoda; class Insecta; order Coleoptera; family Leiodidae; genus Leptodirus; species Leptodirus hochenwartii. Next base: position 182,412 of record OX371183.1, on the reverse strand, counting down.
TGCATTGTTTATTTTCCGAGTTAATAAGAACATCGTGGTACCCTGTGGTATCCAATAAAATTGTGGTACCTTACGGTACCTCTAGGCAACCATCTTTGCATATTATAACTGTCCAGCAGAGTTGTTTCGCCAGGTATTATATACTACAGGTAGAACAAGAAATTGCATAAATTAGGTAAAGCTTCGGTTCAATTTTTCTGTGCTTTGTTAAAAGAATTTTTTTTTATGTAGCGATATAATTTTTATTTATTTTTAGTATATAAATAAAAATATGCTCAAATTTTTTAACTTCATTTCAAGTATTTTAATGATTTGAAAAAATTATTAAAACTAGATTTAGTATTATTTCCAGGCTTTGCTTGTGATATTTATCATGGGTGTTTCTTATGGTAAAATAACCACTTGTCTAGCGAAATGGAAAAGTGGTACTGAAAAGCATATCCCAGTCCTTTTGATTCTGACAATGTACTAAAAAATACACAACACAATAAATTTAAATATATTTTTAATAATTTATTTAAATTCCATGGACTTAATTTAATAAAATACATATTTGAATCTTGATTATCCTGTATATTGTGATTGTAAGTCTGGACAGGACCGTATTTAATACGTTGGCAAAATATTTTGCTAAACTAAAGGTATGTACCAAAAAAAAATCAAAATTGAAGAATAAATATTTATTTTTGTTAAAATCTAAACCAAAAAATGCAACTATATAAAATTTGCATGATCACTGTATTATTTAAAAAAAATGTCTTTTTCCTTAAAGTTAAAAGTTGCTTGTCCTTAAAGTTACAAACTTGGATTTAAATTCAGTGTCAAATAGTAAAACTTAAAAAAAAAAAACGTAAGTACCATTCTGTTCAGTTCATGAGCGTAGAATGTAAAAGCAATGTATATTGGGAAGCATACTATACACACATCTATAGCGAGACGGTACAAATCGGCGTGCAAAAGTGATATCCAAAATGAATAGGATGTACTAAACTGCAAGTATGGTTTCTTGAAACACTATCATGAAGAAGTAAGGTAAAAATACTGAAGAGCGTACTCAACGAGTTATAACGATAACGGCTGCAAATCATACCTTCTTGGTCAAATGAACTATCTGCTATCAATGATGAATACATCTTTGACAGTGCAGCTATAATAACTGTGAATTTGCTGAAGAAATTTGAATATTTCAAGAAAATAATAAAATGAAATTCTCCCCTTGATACAGAAAAGTCTAAACTAACATAATTGACAGATAAACTATGTAAAAATAATAATTTTTAATTAATAGAAGAACTTTAATTAAAACCACTAAATCTAATTCAAAATGAAAAATGTTAAATTGGTATTTTCTATACGGAATTTTAGCAAAAGTAAATTACACAGGGGAATCAATTCATTTTATGAGCATCAACGATATTTTGTTTGCTTCTACTTTACCATCGGAATAACGCATCTATAATTAAAAATCAAGTTTATAATTATTTGATACTCATTCGTGATTCATTAATTATAAGTTCCACAACCGTGCTATTATATGTTTTAAAAAATTGTTGTAAAATGACAGGCAGAAAAAAAAATCTGAAGGTGAATGCATAATAATTAATGAAATATAAAGTGTATATACCGAGTGGATTTTTTATTAGTTTGAAATTATAGAATGAATTTTAATTTATTATTTAATAAAAAGATTTTTATGTTGAAATAATGTGGGTTCTTTTTGATTGGATTATTATGTAGTTCATTGGCTTTACTATTAATTGCTAATTAATTATGTCATTGTCAATGTGATTGATTTAAATCTTAATTGAGGATAGATCGACCAACAAATTTTTTCTTAGTAATTCTTGCATAAAATATGTAAAAGCGCAAAAATCGAATAAATTAAATCCAACAAGGTTTAATTAAATCGAGCATCGATTACAAACAAACACAACCGCCATATTTACGACCATATTACACAAAATGGTACGTTGATTTATATGTTTAAATATTCCAGTGGATTTAGCACAGAATGATAAACATACACAGGCCAGGCTTAACGTGCAAACTTGAAACGAAACATCTACGTTTGTATTTTCAAAAATTTCCAATTTTTTTTTAATTATTATTTTTCTAATGTAGCTAATTCGATTTTTGTATGTTGATTACGTATGGGAAAATATTTTTTTTACATAACACCTCTGTGTTAAGTGCCTGTATAAAATCTGCAAATAGATTCATTACGCAAATAAGTAATCTGAAATGAAAACACGGCCTTTATAATTAAAGTTAGAATTATAAGGGGATATATAAATCTGTGCTCTGTTGCCAGTTGTATATCAAAATAAGCACGTAAAATGAACAATTTTATTACGTGAATAGAAATAAAAAAATTAAAAGAACTTGTATTTAGAAGAAAATAACATTTAATATCAAAAATTGTATTTTTCACTTATTTTATTGTTTGAGGGCCACGGCTTTAATTATAAACATCTAGTTTAAAACTGCAAGAGAACGCGGTGAATTTTCCGGGTGACCTCTTTTTGTTTTTCCGCTCCAGAGTCTAGCATCCGCAAACTAGACTCGTTCGTGTCTTCGTTTGGCACAAGTGCATAAAGTTTTAAGTGGCCTCTGGGTCGTCCCGTCTCCTCCGGCAATGATTTTCGTCTAACCAAACATTTAAAGAGACCCCGCTTAGATTCGATTAAAATCAGCGAAGAAGCTGGTGATTAAATTGCACACTGGGTACAGGGGGGACAAAATGTGTTCATTAAAATTAAACAGGAGTCAAATTTTTTTTGATGCATCAGTTGGTTAGTTATTTATTCGGGATTTATTAATTGTTGAAATGACGAAAGAATTTGATGATTGACACCGAGGAATATGTAGCAGGATTAATAATACATCGATTAGGATCATTAGTAAATACGTCCAGTCTGTTTATCTTTAAGTTTCCGTTCATTAGATTATAGTCTCGAGATCACTTATTCGCCTCGAAGAAGGTACGGGTTAGACTGTTAGAGGATGGTATTCCAAGCCACCTACCCTCGAGGCAATTTATATATTATACATAAGCTAGAAAATCAAACATCTAAAGAGAGTTCATACATTGATGAAGTATGAATTGATCCTTCTCCAGCAGTGGACCATGTGCAGGTGTTTAGCTGAAGTAGGTATTATAGGAAAAGGAAATATGTACTTAACTTAAGATGTGTTTAAACTAAACGATCACAATAAATCCCCATTGGTGTAGATTATATATCTGAAGATTTTTCTTTATTTAAAAAAATATATATTATCAGGTGTAAATTTAGAAATGAAAAATTCTGCCATAATAATGATTGATATTCTATATTGGCGAATTATTGAAAAATAAATGTCCAAGGCACAAGATGGATTTATTGTGTGGCGTATTGTGCGAAGCAGTTATGGGTATGCCTGCCTGTCCCTGTCTAAGATGCTAGGAGGAGGAATGACTGTTATTTATCATTACAAATCGCTTAAAGGTTAAATTGCTAGAGAATTGCATCTATAATACAACAAGCAGACAGACGTATCTCTAGTCGTCTGTACCGAACGTATAATAATATTCACTAAAACAAAACAAGTGACTTAGCTAGCTAGCTATAGTACGTTCGTGCTAAAATGTCGCTTTTCTCATTACCAAAAGTCAACGGTGTGAGAAAGAGAGAAACGGTCTTTCCTCGTTCAGCACATTGCACATGAGGCTGTTCGCTCTCCACGTAAATGCTTTAGTACGACAGTAATGGGTATATGCGCGAGTACAACGCGTTTCAAAGGGCACCGCCTTCAAGAGAGCGGTGCCCATGTGCAATGTGTCGAACGAGGAAAGACCGTTTCTCCCTTTATCACACCGTTGACTTTTGGTAATGAGAAAAGCGACATTTTAGCGCGAACGTACTATATCTAGCTAGCACAGTTAGTCTAGTTCTAGGTGGAATATGCACTACTAGCTAAAGTATATTCTATTGCTTTAGGTTTTGCGTTTTAGACGTCGATTAGAATCGTTTAATTGATTATAGATACAATAAGATATTAATTAATCGTTTAGATAGCGATTTTATGAAAAAATTATACATAAAATTGTTTTAATCAGCAATATACGGAATAGGCTTAAAAATAAACAAAATGCACTTTTTATACAATGTCGGAATATTTATATAAAAATTAGTTAGAATAAAGATTGTTTTTATTATTTTAATGAAATTAAAAAAATAATAAGTCCCCTTTTAATTTTTTTATTTTATAAAATTTGATGCGACAATGTATTATAAAGAATTCTCAACATATTAGATTAAATTAAATTAAAAATATGATATATTTGATAATTTATTTAATTTCCATTCGACATTCCAATACTTAATTTAATAAAATATAAATTTGAATCTAGTCTATCCTGTATATTGAGATTGTAAGTCTGGACAGGACCGCAGTTAATACGTTGACAGCGATTTTTTTGAAAAAAAATTTTTACAAAATTTACGGACTTTCTTAAAATAGTCAAAAAATGCAATCGCGCAACCGCTTTGAAAAAATTGTAAAATATTTATTTGTCTTACATTAAAGGTATTGTATGAAGGTTTGCATACAGTGAACACCCATCTATCAAAACTAGTCAAAATCTAAATCACTTAGACGTACTTTAACAACATATATATACTTTTCTAAATAATACTAGATAATATATCTGCAGGAAATATAATATAATAATATTTCAAGTTGATGAACAAATATTAATCTGCAGACATAAATCTAAAATTACAAAAGCCTCTCTATTTGATTTACAAACGTAATTTTCCCATCAATATAACTACATAATACAATCAATGAAACTTTGACCTAAGAATAAACATTTGGTTTTATGCACAAATATTTCTCAACCAACTCATATTAAATACCTCCCTTTTTAAATTAATAATTACAAAAGAATATTGAATTTACACTATCGATAATTTTTTTCCATAGTCTCCCCCGTTGTTATTTTTTCCTTCATAAACAATTTGATGAAATTTCAAACAACAAGTGGCCTAATATTTTTATTTTTTTAATAACTAATGCGCTGGAATTTGATTTTCAAAAAAGTCAAAGTGAAACAATATTTCACCAGTCGACGAACAATTGTATTTCTTAACAGAAACCAATTATTTCATCGCTTTATCGAATGACATAACTTTTCTGGAAGACATGTTAAATAATTCTTTCTAAAAATATCTACACGCAACAATTTTAACATGTCAAAGAGCAGTAAATCGACTACCTACACCTATATGGTCACGTATAAATTTATTTTAAAACGACCGTTGCTGCATTTTTGTAGAATTGTTCTTGAGTAGGTGTGCGTATAAAGTCTACACCAAGATGGCAGAGTGAAAGTAAAAAATGCGAGACAAGATGAAGAGATCGAGGCGATTTGAGCCGGGCAACATATATACAGCGAGGACTTGCCAGAAGAACTTGCATATACGAGATCTGAAGAGGTAGAGGAAGAACACGAATTGCGAGGTGAAAATAATTTTGTATTTTGTATCAACCGAATGAAATTATAGTTTTAAAGAAATCATTTTACACGACGTTCGTTTGAATTGTTTTCAAATGTTACGGAGCCAAAGGATCTGTTGGAGAATGCATTTATAAACGGCCAACTTCGTTAAGAGGATATCAAATTAGCGAGTCCTGATTTAATTAAATACCGGAAACGCAATCGAATGAAAAAGCGCAAGGGAAATTAGAAGGGTATAATCAAGTGACGAACATCGGCTGATCTAAAATTGAAACTTCATTTTTTTCATTTTTTTAAAAGTCCGATAATTTTTATTTGCTGCTAATTGGGAAAATGTTTTTAATGCATTTTTGTAACGTTAATGGCAAGATATAAATAACTAAAAGAACCGTTATAATAATCTTAAAGAAAATGACGAATTCTAAATTATTTTTACATAATTTAATAGGTACTTACATTTAATAGCATTTTAATGAGCAATTTCGTGTGTCCTTACAAGTATATTTTAGTCCTTTTGGTTTTGACTTATAAAAGTCTTACTAGGGATGTATACAACCCATCATACATTGCCTTAAATTTACTTAGGCAATTGTTATAAATGAATATTCGTCCGTAAATTTTGTAGAGAAAATCTTAGTCTTTCTGTCAATGTATTAAGTGCGGTCCTGTCTAGACTTATAGTCACAATATACAGGATAGTCTAGATTCAAATTTATATTGTATTAAATTAAGTATTAAAATGTCCAATGGAAATTAGTTAACAATATCATATTATTTATTTATCTTAATTTAATATATTGATACAAATTTTTATAAAATGACGAAACAAATCTTTTGTAAGCACTAATCGGGCGGCTAAAAGCCATAACCAAAATCACGAGGAAATACTTTACATGCCTTGCAGAACCGAGGAGATTAACATCATGCTCAACCAGCTGACACAAGATTATAATTGAATTATAAATCGCAATTGGCATAATTTAAACACACAAGACAAGACATCTTGTAAAGTATTGTTGGTTCTTGTATATAACGAAATATATAGTCGCTTATTTTAGTTGACTATTTTTAGAAAACAAATTTCTCATCATTTTTTTTTAATTAAAAATAAATCAAGTCATAAAATTGTTTAACTTGCATATTCGATACATTTTTTGTTCCATCTTTCATAAGATTAATGCTTTGACTCGATCCGCGTTAACATTCAGATTAATTGAGATATCAAATCTTATTTAAAAGTATTTTAATTGCGATTATAAAGTACTAGTTAGGCAACAGACATTACACGTAAGTATTGAGTGTAATTTGGTAGTTCCAGCTCAAGATTGGCTGCATATACCTAATTTGGCGCGAAGTTTTAAGAATTATAGATTCGAAAGTGGTAATCATTGGTGGCAAAAGAATTATTCATTTTTAATACCGACATACATTATTAATTTTATTTCTCAAATTATATATAATATATAATTGAATTAAATTAAAATTTATGTCGGTTTTTTATAAAAGTTATAAATTATCCTAAAGTTAAACGAAAATAAATTAAAAAAGAACAACGGCGAATTAAATTAATTTAATGTCAGAAGAAAGGCTCACTGAAGCATCTACTATATATATAAGAAAATAAACAAAGCACAAATCAATATTTGGTAGAACTTTTGGAGACTCTTCCAGATGTGTTATTATTATTTTTTAATAAATCAGCAAATGGTTAAAAGGTTTTTTTTTTAACAAATCAGCAGATGGTTCAAAAACTAGTATTAGTCGATCTAGTTATTACAGCAGAGCAAAGATCAAGGGATTACCAGAAGACATCACATCTCCGATCTTCTGAAGACTTTCACTTACGTACCAGACGTGGTGGTGTATGGCAACGTTTGCTTTAAATGGACTTCTTCGTACAACCATCTTGGCCAGCTTTCAGCGTGGGAATACATAATACAGAACGTACTACGAAAAATGTAGTTCGAAACAAGAAATGTTACATTCCAATCGACAAGAACAAAACTAATTTGTAATCCCCAATTAAGAAACTGCATCCACCATAAGAAAAGTTGATTCCATACGCTTGCAATTTTATTAAAGATAAATGCAATTTAAAGGCTAGAAGAAAAAATATATATGAAGATATTTTATTTTAAACCAAAGATGGACTTGAAGCTTGTCATCCAATAATGAGATCTAAGAAATAATGAGGATTATTATATGCTGTACAATACGGACCACGAAAATCGAAAGAGCACCTTTGAAATAGGAACAAGATTAATGGCCTTTGGATGGGGCAATCGAAATCTTAGCTTCTGCAGCTGAAGTATTTACGACAACGTATTTGTTAAATGTTGCAGCAGCAGCAAGATATTTCTTATAACGAAATATCTTCTTCTGGTATTTATTATATTAATAATGATCTAACTGGAGAATTGAGGGGGATATTTATAAATGGATTTACTACATCTGTAGGAAAAGATTTTAAATATGTTGAATAACCGCCGCTGCAAATGAATATTTCGAAATTATCTATTTCCGCATTTCAATATTTATTGCATTTAATTGAAAATCATAAGATGGTATAATCGTTACAATATTGCTAAAATTTTATTATTACATTATATAGTAGAAAGTACCATTCCGAAAATTATATAAACGCTCTTCATAATATAGTCTTCCGCATCACCAATATTAATAACTTTCTTTACTTGTCTACCATTTTTATTTTTACAAATAACTTACCGTATTTCTTTGTCGTTCTCTTCAGCGTAGAAGGCGCCCTAAAAACCGGCCTAGCAACATACGTAATCCTGTTGTTCAGAAGAACGCCACTCTTCCTGCGCCTCACAGGTTTTCTTCGAGGCACTGGCGAAACACCTTGCACCAAATATCTTGTACCGTGTACAGAATCACTGCTCGAATTATAATCACAATCATCTTTCACAAACTCGGTGCGTTCATTAACACTCTCTTGTTCTTCGTCAACTTGAACAGTTTCTTCCTCTTCAACATCGCTCACTATTGGACTTATTAAGGCGGACGAGGCGTTGGAATGTCCAGCGTCAATTTCAACATCCGCCTCATCTTCTGAACTGAAGGCAGCATCCACACTGGGGAAGCCATCATCCTCTCGTATGCTAAGTCTGGACACGCGGCCACTTAACAGCACCATATCGTAAGAACAATTCAAGCAATCGTCTGCTAAATCAGCGTCTGGTAAGGATTCGTATAATCCCTCGTCGCTATCGTCCAGGTCTCTTTTATTTCCGAGGTAAATTTCATTTTCGTTTGGATTGCAGTTTCTAATTTCCTTCAGGCTTAATTTGAACGAGGGTTTCTTGTGCAGCGATTTATTGTTGGTTTGACGTTTTTCTGGAGGTACAAAAATCATCGGGTCCAATTTGAGGGATTTTAAACATCTGGGCGGGCGATTTACAACAACTTGATACATCAAATCGTTATTGGAGTTTTTGAAATTCCTTTTGCGCAGTGAGGACTTTTTAAAAGAACTTCTTCGGCTATTCGTAGTGGATTCATTTAATAAAGCACCGCTGGTTCGTTTGAAATAACCATCTCTGCTGACAGATAATTTCGGCTTCTGTTTCTTCTTTCTGAAAAATCCTTTAGGAGCATCAACTGCTGCTGGCTGCTGCTGATCCTCCACCTCGAGTTTTGGAATTGAAATTGAGAAACTAAATCCGGAATCTTTACTGGAAAACAGTCCAGTGGACGTTGTTGTAGCATTACTAGTCGAAGACAATGTCCGCCCAACAACATTCTGACCGGGCCTTTTCTGCAATCTGTTTAACACAAGCCCATCATCCCTAAGATCTTTTAAAGCACTATCCAAAGAATTGTGCGCAGTTACCACGCCACTATTCGCCCTTTGTGGTAACTCCAAACTTCTAGGCGACATCACTTTAGGAGCATCCATCCATATGCGACCTAAACTAATCGAGAGCGAACATAACTCTTCGGAATTTTGATTCTCCGGCAATAAACCGGCGGTGTCTCGATTATCTTCAGGTCGCTGTTTCCGTCTGATCAAAGGTGATTTCTTGATTATATCAACCGAATCACCCCAAGGGAACATTTCAACTGCAGAGTCATTGCTTTCTTTGCGCGTTAACAGTGGTGTTGTAGGATTCTTTATTGCATCTGACGATAATCGTTTGCTATGGTACGTAGGTGAACTGGTGAGTTGTCTTATTATTGGCTGTTCATCCGATGCGGGAACGTAAATAACAGTTCTTTCCGAACCTTTAATTCCCGTTGTTGGCGAATCATCTTTGCAGATGCCTTTTAACCATTGCCCATAGGCGATAACACTTTGACCTGGTCCACCGTTACTTTTGCTATCTTTGAAAATCGTCTGCCGTTGCTCTTTTTCTTTGTACCTCTTCACCACTCGCGTATCAACAACAATATTTTGCTTTCTATCGATCGTATCCGCTAAACTTGTCGAATCCAAAAACTCCAGCTGCTGCAATTCTTCGGGCACAGTTTGAGTTGCCACCTCCAACTTTTGCAAATGTTTCTTTTTACCTCGATCCAGATAACTCTTTCGAATCGAGATTCGTTTGAAAGAATCGCTTCTTTTAAACGACGATTCTTTGTCCTTTTTCTTACGACCGCCTCCGACGAATCGCCGGAGATTTTCGAACGTAATCGGCTTCATGTCGGTAGATTATATTTTCATCATTTATGGTTCGTGAAGAGCCTCGGCATTTTCAACCACCTGAAATGTTTCTTCGTAGAAATAAACACGAGTTGATAAATCAACGTTTATCGACAACGAATTCTGGCTTTTAAAAGATTGTCAAAATAAATTAGTAAGAGATGCCGAGCATATATAAGAAAAATATAGTATATAAAATTTAATGTATAATCTTCTTGAATTATGAAAGCTCACAATAAGTACGCAACTTTGTATCATAGTTCCGTTTATGTTCCGCTTCACCTGTTTCGTTGAAGCAACGGTACTAACTCTAGTATTGGCCACGAATATCATATATAGTCATATAGTATACCGAGTGTTGTTAATATTTTAAATATTATAAAATGAATATTTTTTTACATCTGTCGATGAAAAAAAAATCTAAACCCCATTTAATTATTAAATTAAAAACTTATTTACATTAATATAAAATAAAGAAATAAAATTAACTCTTTAGAAAGAAAATTTCTTGAGGGTTTCTTCAGAAGCTATTCTCGCATGTTATATCCGCTCATGTGAAACGCAAAATACGATTGTATAATTTATATGATACACGCACACATTATACCGAGTGTTCTGAATTAATTACTCCAGTTCAACAAAATAATCGAACGCTTCTTCAAAGAAAAACACTGACATACTTCATTTGTACCGTATACGTTTAAGCATCTATTAATTTACGTAACAGTTAGTTGTCCTTATGATAGTTAATGATGGCACCGCGTTCATTTTATTTATTTATTTATTTATTAGTTTGTTTATTTATTTATGTGGTGCTATTGAGATCACACATATGACTTTATATAACTTATCACCTAATGTCTTCTATTATATATAATAAATTCAATGAATTTAGAACGAAGCAAAAATGATTTCGAATGCTGCTATTGCGCATAGTTTTGCAGTACTTGCGGTACTTGGCGATAAAGACTAACAACTGAGGGACCTCATCATCATGGCACCTCTACAGCCTCAACCATACCACACCTTCCCACAAACAAGGAACTATATATCCAGAAATAAATTGCCTGATATGCTACAGAGTATCGCACAAAAAATTTTTTGGGAAAAACATTACGTTTTGCAAACATTCTTTGATTGATTTGAAAATCGTTTTTGTAAAAACTAAGATATACATTTATGGTATATAATGATAGCTTTATTGTACTACTCCTCCTGTAAATTTTGAACAACATTGAGGTATAGATCATGGCGTAATGTCACAAAGCATGTAGTGTGACATTTCGGTCAGTGGTATTGTGTTTATATATCAACTTCAGTGCTGCTAGCGACCTCTATTATATTGTTAAACTACAATAGAAGGTCCTCGGATAATGTTTGCTAAATTACACGTCCAACTATTAAATTTCCAAACATGTCAAAAAATCTCGAGTTTCCAATATAACTTTTCCAATTCAATTTTAATGCAGCGAAGAATATTCCTTTCATCATTTTTCCAGCCAGGAATACTTGAGGGGCTCTCTATGGCCATATATAAGAGGTGTATAGTATATTTCTTATCAGGAGGGGGGTCGTGGCAGGCACTGTTGCCACGATCTCCGGATTACAGGCAGATTTATAGCGACTTTCGCACAATTTATCCCTTTGCGCAAAATTCTATATGATCCAAGAGATATATTTACAAGAACAGAAAAAGATACCAACCGTCAAAGCAAAGCGCATTTTATAGTTAAATGTTGCGAAAAAGATTTATTACGAAAAATGTTTGATATATTAAATTTTAGAATATTATAAAAATGGTTAAGTTGTATGTTAAATATTACCCTGTATAGTCGCGACGTAAGAAGGTATGCGAATATTTATGACATGTCAAAATTGATAAAAGCTCACAACGAACGGTAATATTTCAAACAAAAGTTTTCAGTTTTTACATCATGAATGGATTGAACAGGATAATTTGATTTGGTACTTTCGATTGCTTCCTCCTTACACACACACGCACCAATCTCTTGGCAATTCAGTTTATGAGATGTGTGTGAAGAACAAATAGAATATATACAAAACATTGAACCTTCTTCTCACCTTGATAGTGTTGGCACGCTTAATTAAACTATTACAACATCAGCTAAGCGCGATAACATATGGCTCGCTTCGTACAGTCCTCATATGTGTGTCTGTATAATGGTACAGTGTCTTCGTCTGTCTGGTTTTGAGAAAAATATAAAAACGCAAAACTAACAACGAATCTTTGCACAAGAAGTCCTCGTTCAAATTAAGCCTGAAGGAAATTAGAAACTGCAATCCAATGTTGGAAAATTTATATAAAAAAAAATCCCATTAAATAAATTGAGTTTAACAAAAACTCATACCAAAGCAATTTCATTGTTCTTTTGTTCGATACCAACATATATCTATAATTTTTTTATAACTAGTCTTGATCTAAATTTAAATAAAATCATTTCCTAATCTTTCTCAAAGTATCTTTACGTAATTTCAACCCACTCGTTGAAATAAAAACAAACGAATCGTTACCTGTCCATTAAAATAGACACAAGCATAATTTACTAGATCTCGTTCAGAATAAATTTTCGCAATAATAAACGAGAACATTTTTATAACCGACCTTGCCTAAACGATATGCTAATTACTAAAACAAGAAGGATTGCATCAAATTTTCAAATAGAAAATTCTTCGTATTACCTGCGATCTTTAATTTAAACACTTTTAACAAAACGGTGCGATAATATTTTAGTATTGCTTTTGTTAATGGTCTGCATGGAGGACAGTGTGTGTGTGTATCCGCTCTCAAATGCTTAACATTAACAACAACAAGAATTACACAAGCAATTACAAGATAACAACACCAAAGATCTAAAGCGAGGCTTTGTTTGCAATTTCGCAAGTAATTTTACATTTTAAAATGCGAGGAATTAAAAAAAAACAATATATGTAAAGTGTAGAGGAATTTGTTTCCAAATTGAAATATTTGTGACGAAATATATGGCGCTAATAGGAGCATTTGTGGTTGCCTAGCTGACTAGGTTTTGGTGTGGTCACCATTGGAACAAGACAAAACCGCAAGATATGAATGGACATCCGTGCAATGGTTAGTTTCGATCTAAATGCTGATTGCACTTTCTAATGATCAGTAATATTTACCCAGAGATCAAATATAAACACATTTAATTTAAAAAAAAATTACAAGTCAGTTCATACAGAATAATCTTTTAAGAAAGTTTATTTTTAATAAACGCTGTTTATATTTTTATACAAACAAAAAGTCTGTAAAATCTTTTTGTAGGATTAATACTGGAGATAATTCTGGAGCAACCTGTATAAATGCAACCTATATTTATGTTTGAAGATGCAAAATCAATCGGAAATTGTGGTGAATGCACAAATCATCAATGTATTGTCATCATAATTGCAGATGATTGTGCTTTTACAACAAAAGAATTCATTGAAAAAGAAATTTTTAAGAAATTATATTATGTGATATCCATTCATTTTTTTTTAAATGATTTTGTAGGCTCAAAAAAAATTCCATCAGATGTTAACTAATTTGGATTTTTTCATCTTCAAGAAGAAATTTCTATATAATATAACGATGGAAATGGCCATTTGCTCACAGGACAAGCGAAAAAGGATTAATATTAAAAAATTAGGTGAAATTATATTTTCGGGTCGCTCTATCCGATCAAATTAATCGTCTTCGTGAATACTTCGTAAAGAAATTATAATGATTGATATTTTTTTAATTGTAAATTCAAACTCGAAATGTGCAAAAATGAGTTTTTTTTGTTTGGATCAAGTAGATGGTGGTAAAAAGCTCAAGGAACGATGAAAATTATTTTAATTTATAATAGTTGGTCGGAATTAAAAACTAGTAACCAGTTTAACAATAACAGACGCAGCTAGAGGGACATATATAGTCGTGTGCTGTTTGGTGCGAATATAATAAAAAAATATATAATGGCTTGTTTGGTCAGTACCTTTTTATGTGAAAAGTAACGTTGACAGATTCTAATAGTAAGAAAGAACTTTTTTTGTTGAAAAATGTTAAATTTGCAATTTTTAACTTCTTTGCAACTTTTGAAATTGTATAAAAAAATATTTCTACTTAGGTATTAAAAGTTTTGAAACATTTTTATGTGGTGTTAATTTTTGGTAATCTTAAAGTAGAAAAAAATTCGCTACTTCTGAAATTTAAAAAAAAACTAACCAAACTACCATAAAAATCTGTCATTATCTAATCTAAACCTTTCTTAAGATTTAATAAAAAATATAACGTCCATACGACTTTTGTTTAAAAAATATTAGGCTCAAAATATATCGTGTTAAAAAAATAACACGACACAGTGTTTTTTTTTACTGTACATGTTTATTTGATCGTATCCAATGAATTGGATGACTTTGCACAACTCTCAGCAATTAGAGTAATTAATCAAAACTTAGCAACGTGGCAAATGCAAAGCTCGAAAGCTCCCACACATACGCCAAACTAGCAAACACAATCTGTAACACGATGCCAATTCGGGGGTTATACTCCAACTCATTTTGGAGACCTTCCCGAGAGGAAAACAAACCTCTGGCATTTCCAACTGGAAACGCTTGTTTCGGCTATATCGTTTGGTTGGTGAATGTTAAAGACCACGTACTTTACCGCAACCCAAAAGCTCTGCGTGCTCATAATTTGAGTTGGCATTTTGTTATGTAAACTAAAACTAGTTGACACAACTTCTATAGCGAAAACAGCGATTTTTTTTTTTTATGAATATATTGAACAGACAGTGTTGTGTTAAGAGCGAAGTAACGAAGACATCTGTGACTATATCTGTGGGCGAACTTGATATGCTGGAATATGTATATCTCAGATACCTTAAGACTAGGTGTGTCTTTCGCGCTTAAGACATTATCCAACATACAGCTTGTTTATTATAAAATAACAATTATTTAAGCTGTTATAATTTTATAGACAAAAAGTGACTGTGTGTGTGTGTGTGTGTGTTAAATGCTTCCTCTTCTGCATCATTTGCGAGAGAGATGGATTAAATAAAAGGCAGAGGAAGAGCAAAATTACAGTTATCCATATCTTCTATACATCATCTTTCTATTGCTACAAGTTGCAACTCGACTCTCGAAGAGTTAAAATATATAATGGCCTAACGTTTAATGTAAATAAGAAACGGTATATAAGATTACATTATGCATTTACACTCGACAAAATTTGATATAAATATATTAAAAAAATGAAATTAATTAATTGTGCGATTATTCAGTAACATTCTTTTACAACAACCAACTGCTATTTTACACAAACAAATAATCCTTCCATATCTGGAGTATCCTTCTTCTTCTTCTTCTTCTTCTTATGCGATCTAACATCTTTTGTATATTAAGCTGGTTGGTGGATGTTAAAGGAAACACAAAGTACGTACGTTCATTCACACATCAAACAGATGTTCGTTGGTTGCTTTTAATCATTAAACGTATCTACGTGTGCATTATGCGGATCTACAATTGCATTCTCTGATGAGATTTCAGTTTATAAAAAGAAAATATATATGTACAGGTAAAGTACGGTCCCCATCAAATCATCGTTGGGTTTTTTGTTAGTTAATGTGAAAAAGATAGTCAATGTGGAGGAAAATTGAATTATTGATGTTTAAAATTTATTTTATTACGGTTTTCTTCTGTTCGTTCTAATCGGCATCGAAAATAATTTTTGTAATTTTTTTTTGTAATATTCATCTAATGCGATTTTAATTTTGCAGATAATAAAAATGCGTTGCTTTGTCAAGTAATTTGTAGATCCGGACTAATTTTTTTCTTATATCAGTCCTTGCTCTTTAACTAGCTTCAAGAGAATAAATAAATAAATAGATAAATAAATAAATAAATAAATAAATAAATAATTAATTAGTTAATTAATTAAATAAATAAATAAACAAACGATATGTGGAAGTGACTTATAGTCTAAAAGAGAAAATATTATTATAGGGCAAAGAAACTTTGTTAATTAAGGCTGCGGTTTGATAATATATTAAAATTTTGAAGCAAAATAAAAAACATGATTTATTTTAAGTCAAATTTTTTTATGATAAAAACATGGTACGGGCGTAATATTTTTAATACATCTTAAGAAAGGTTCAAATTAAATAATTGTAGATTTTTGAAGTATTAGCTAAATTAGTTACTTAAAAAATATATATTATTTTATGTTACCTAAAGCAACAATTACATAATAATTTCATTCAATTACTTAATTTTTTCTGCTATAAATCGAATTAAATACGTTCATACGTTGATATAAAGTACAATATTAAAAGCAGCATAATAAATTAAATATAATTAAAGAACGTGAATAGAATTTATAAAAGAAGACCTTGTCGTGTTAAAAAATAAAACGATTTGTAAAATGCAAAATACGCAAAGCAATTAGCAATTATTTCTAGGAAAATTACGTTTTGATGTTTTGATATAATAGTTTTAATATCTAGTTGCATAACTCCAACAAAAGCAACAAAATATATTAAACTAGCACGTATTTTTGTAAACAAGCAATTTTCTATTTTTCAAAAAATATATATAATATATATTTTTGTAAATTATTTTCAAATTACTACTGAGCAATTTTTTATTTTTCAAAAAATATATAACAGAATTAGTTCAAATAAAAACTAGGTTAACAAGTCTAGTGTACTGCATGTTTTTTTTCTTAAACGGGATATAGTTTAAAATAAATAAGACAAGCGTTGAAGACAAATCGACTACGTAAAATAAACATTATGACAGTTGCAGGTGACAAACTATCTTTTGTTTAACAAATAATTCTAAAGTATAATTTTAACGATACGAACAAAACAATAACACTTTTTTTTTTGTACAAATTAGATTAAAAACCGTAATTAGTTTGTCTGTTTTAAACCGAGAAGACGTTTAAGTTTCTTCTTCTTAAAGAAGGATCTATCAAACCCGCATATTCTTGGATTTAATGAAGTTGTATACGAAAGTACGAAGGCAATCACTATCTCTATCGCTGAAGAACTATTATTACTATTATGTATATAGGTAGAAAATGCTTGCTCATTTTAATTACTTATTATCATTATTACATGTACATGGTGTGTAAGATAATTCAGATTAAAGATATTAAGAGATGATACACGTGTTGGAAGAAAATTGGATTTTAAACTGATTATGGATGTACAATAAAAATCTATATGGAATTTTGCTAATTTCTTGATTTCTCAAGCAGTTTCTTTGCAGGCAGGATAAGCAATAGTTGTATAAAAATTTGATTAATACGTAATTATTCATTATTTGTCCATTTTTAGATTGTGTCCAGACGAATTTATTTATTTTCCATTAACAAATTTTTCTCAATTAGAATCAATTAACAAATTGATAAAAAATATATATTTGCACACAATTTATCTGTGCGATTTATCAGCTGATTATTTTACGATATGTTTCCTCCATTTTTTTATTACTATAAATTTAATAAGTTTGATAAACAGATAAAATTTATTGACCCTTATAAAATACGTAAAATTTCACAAGGTATTTAAAATAATAATGGAATAACCTTGCCTGTTAAAACAGCAAGAAATATTCAATTAATATTGTTATAAAAAATTAATTATAATTATCGTATTTTTCATTTGGTTACAAATAATACAACAACAACAAAACGTTAAAAATAATTAATAATGGAAGAATTAATTTGGCTTAAAATAAACTATAAAAAAATTACGTTGGATTTTATTAAAC
The DNA here is from genome assembly GCA_947310635.1 of Leptodirus hochenwartii. Lineage (NCBI taxonomy): Eukaryota > Metazoa > Arthropoda > Insecta > Coleoptera > Leiodidae > Leptodirus > Leptodirus hochenwartii. Next base: position 164,476 of record OX371183.1, on the reverse strand, counting down.
ATATATACAGAGTGGTTTATTTTATCCATTCCAATTAAATAGAAAAAAACACGAAGAAAAATTGCTTAAATCAATTTTTGTGATTTAATTTTCTGTTACAAATTCTGGGCATTCACCATATATACATATATAAATATATGGTGATGCATTGGCAACCAAGATGTCATTTTAGAGATCGGTGTTTTAGTACGATAAGCAGTACCGCTATAAAGCAATAAAATTTCATTTCAAAATATATAATTTCACGCATTAACATACGCTCTTCTCTTTTTGTATAGTTGTATAGATTTAAAACGTCTTCATAAAGGCCAAAATGTAGAGTTCTTATACCGTGTGTAAATTTGAATAGTCGCTCTCTTAAAAGCATCGAATATAAAACTATATAAAACATCGAATGTAAAACTATTGTACATTGAAATTTTTTTTTTTGAGCAGTCTGATTTTTTTTTACTTCGAGTACCCTGTGTATAAAATTGTGTCGAATTATTTAAAGAGATTTCTTTACTACTATCTATTTTCTTTTATTTTTAATGCAAAGAAAATATTATTCAGATAAATAATTAAATATTCAAAAGCTTTAGCTTTTGAATATTTTTCATGCGAGCAGCTTTCTATGATTTTTTTTAATTAATTTAATTTTTTTATGAAAAAAAATATTTACCTCTTCATTTATAAGCCAGAATTCGTTGCTTTTATAAGTAAAAAAATTATAATTATTTAATGAAAGTAACTTTTTCCGCTATAGTTTAAAATATTTTTTTAATGAATTAAAAGTCAGATTTAATTAAAATTTGTGAAGTTTAAAAATGTACATAAAAATATACGTAAAAAATATTAATTGAATTATATAAATTAACAAAATTTCAAAAAGTACTTTCAGTTTTATAAATTTTACCAAAAAAAACAACAACAATTCTTACCATTTATAAAAGAAAATTAATTAATCCATTTAATCCATTACAAAAAATTATAACATCCAGCGTTTTAAAAATCACTTATCACATCCACTGTGCATATATATTTTTTTAAATCATCAAAGATTTTTTGCGTTTTATAAAAGTTATGTTTTTTAATAAATTAAATTGAAAGTCTTGTTCTTGTTTTGTTAAACGATAAAGAGCAATAAAGAAATTAAAGCTATTAAAAAAATTGTTCTTCACTGAGCAAGTAGGTTTAACTGAAAAAATAAAAGAATACAGTTTTTACAATAAAACAAAAGAAATCCAATCTACAATCTTGTTTGTTTATTTAATTCGTCTGGTAGGTATAAACAAACATTGTGCTACAATTTGAAATAAATTAGCATAGGCAAATTATTTTCATTTATTATGTAGCGCACGTAAAGAAAAACAAGCGAAATTTCTTTTGTTGTTAACGCGCAATTTTTTTAGATTAATTAGGAAACAATGAAATAAATAAAATCTTCGTTATACGCATAGAAAGTGTTTTTGTATTTTTTTTTTATATAATTAGAACGTACAAAATTGTAAGAACGAATAAAAATAATAAGCGTTTTTTTTTTTAATTGTAAACAATTCGTTTTTTTAATTGTAAAAAAGCTGTATATATTTTATCTATGGTTTTCAGTTGCTTTGAAAAATTTATTAATCAAAGAACACTAGAAACGAACTTTTATTTATGTTAGTTTAAAATTATATACCACTCATTAATAGCTTCGCTTATAATTCTTTTTTTTTTTTTATTCATGGCAAAAATGTGATTTAAAAAATTAAATAAAACACAACATTTATTAAAACGTCTTCACGAACAAATCCAAAAGTATTATATAACAAAAAAATCATTTATTTATCATTATAAATCATTTATAAAAAACGTCCAGAAATCAACAACTGTCACCACTGACCAGGCAACCTGTGTTGCACGCGGCGGTACCGCAACGAGCTGGTGGGTACCACAACCGGCCACAGCTAGCTACATACTAACCAACAAACCCGACTTAAGCCAACGAGAACGTACACACATAAGCTAAATTCAATACTCAACTATAAACTATAGCTAAACCACAAGAGAAGCAGAAGAAGAAGTAGTAGAAGAATTGTTCGGTTGGTTGGTAATATTCTTATTCCGAACTTAAAGGAATCTGTAAACTTTGCTGTAGTAGTTTTTCTTTTGTAAATTTTCATTTCTGCGCAGTAAGAATTAATGACCAACTGTTAAATATCTTTAAAAAAAAAAGTGTTTTCGTTGAAGAACTTGACGTCATTGTGGGTACCAAATAAGGAAGTCCATCCTTGATCTTCAACATTACCAGAACATTGTATATAGATATATGGCTTAACATTGATAGAACTTCTTCTTCCAGTTGTCATGGCGATATATAAAAGCCAACTGATCTCAAGAAGAAGTTTGTATATAATCAAGCCTAGTCGTTTTATATCAAATAAAACGAAAAAGAAAAGAGTGTATTTTCTTGTACGCTCCATGATGAGGTGGTACCTTTAAAACGGAGAGGTGACAAAAATTGATATGTAAGAAGAATATATATGTAATATAAATTGTAAACTCGAGCTTGATAAAAAAAAAAACACCGAAAAAAATAGGCTTAATTCAAATGGAATTGAAGAAATAGTAAAACAAAACTCGTGTTAACATTAATATAAAAAATCTATTATAAGAACAAGTGTTATTGAAGGAAATAGCAAGATCGACTAAATCGATCTTATATTTCCTAAAGATCGATTTTATATTAAAAACAAATATAGAACGAAATGTAACCTAGTGGACTAATTTTGTTTTTCAATTGAACAGAAATAATCGATTTAATTCATACAAATATTTTTAATTATTTACGTTAATGTTGACAAAAACATTTAAAAAAATGCTGGCATTGTTATTTTATATTATAGGAATAATAATTATGTGAAGAACGTGCTTTCGTAAAAAAAACTAAAGTTCTAATTTAATTGTATAAAATAAATTTTGCAGGCATATAAAACTTTTGCGTCTGCAGAAATTTATCCACTTGTTAAACAACATATTTACAGCTCTACAAGTTTTCAGGTGTAAATTTAAAAGTTTTATCTAGCTACTGAAAAAAAATATTAGCCTTTCAAAAAACATTTTTTTTAAAGTTTTATATATTGAACCAGAAAATATATATTAATCCATTTAACTAGGCAACAAATGGTGCATACATCTGTGTGACAGCTAGAATTATATTTGCACGATTTAAGTGACACTTGACCAACAAAACCACATGACACTACAAATGGCAAAACAACTGTTATCTTGACATGTTGATATTTACTTGATATATTGCTCCAGATGGAATATGGTTTTGGAATTAACCGGTTGAATTACAGAAGAAATAATTTGTTAAAAATTTATACACCGAGCATTTTCTTTTTCCCGTACAATTGTAATATCTATGGTGTTGGATTGATCGTTCGTTCTTCGTATGGTACTTAACATTTATATCGAGCCAGCCGATATTGTACAATACGATAAATTTTACATTCCAACTTGGAAAACGATTTTCCTATTCAATACAAAACAGGAAGATCAAATATCAACAAAAAATCCTGTCTTCAATTGGATATTTTTTAATAAGCTGATGAAATATGTCAATGAATTTTTCGTTTGGATAAACATCCAAACATCCAAAAAAAGACTAAACAGTCTTTTTTTTACAATAAATTTTAGGATATTTATCTTGAACCTCAAAAATTACATTTGATTTCTTTGCTTGTTTCTGAGTGTTTTTTTTTCACATTAAAATTTGGCTTTTTTGTAGGTTAAAGGAATATAATAACTGCCCTCTACATGCGGCCTTTTTTGATTTTGGTAATATTAGGAAAATATTGCGAAGAAGAAAAAATATATATAGATATATATAAAAAATCATCAATCTTTATTCCCGATACTAATAGACATTCCCTGAAGAATGGCCGGGACTTTTATACCACCTAATAAATTTCCTATAATGCCGCACGTTAGAAATAATATAATAAATTGATAAATTGATATTGCCCTTCTATAAGACGACAAAATGCCACTTTTTATAACTAAAAGTGAAACGTAAAAAAAGCCAAAACTAGATTTTTCTAGTTTTGTCATTTTATACTCAGAAATTTTTTTAATACATTTTCTTCAACAAACAAAATTTTTCCGTGCAAATGATTGAAAAGTGCGAGTTGTGTTCATTAAACAGACCTTTCCATACACACGTTCCGAGATAATTGCAGTAATTTTTAATTCCCAGCAAATTCATTTCCATCCGTTCCTACTTGAACGCACAATAGAGCCGTTAAACTAACGCCCATTTACCATACAATCTGCGTAATGTGTATAAAATAAATTAGCATTTTCGTGCGTCGAGTTCATTATGTAAGAATCGAATCATTAGGAAGTAATCTAAACGCTCAATTTGAATTTTCCTAAAAAGGGAAATGAATCTTAAACTGATTTCCTTTAAAGACTATACCGGGTAAGGCAGAGCAGGATTGGCATTGTCGAAAGAATAGTTTAATTGTTCGTAAGTTTAACAACGCGAAGTTGCGACAGATATCGATTATTCCAATCTGTTTAGTATTGAGTAATTGGGGCATAGATAGCGTATGAATTATGGCTGGCAACACATGAATATTACAACAGTGATGTTAACTATTCATCTACCATAATAACAAGAACTTGTAGTTGTGCAGAACTCCAGACATATTGTTTTATCGCATTCATTGGCTTATATTGTTATTCATATTGTATTACACGTAAATTTTTTTTTAAGATAAATCAAGAACTGATTTTCACATCTTCAAACGTCCAAAAAAAATTTTTTTAACACATACCCATTTTATATATACTCGATTTTCTTTACATTACATTTTTTAATATATCTGTACAAAAATGTTTTTGCTTTTTTCAAAATTTACACGACATGACGTATGTGGTATTTGCAGACACTGTTGCTAATTGTAACAAATTTTATGTAGCTGTTTAATAAAGCTAGTTTTTAGCAGATTTGCCGTCTGTGTAAGTAATATATTAATATCGCAATTTATACAATATAGCCCTGATTTATTTCATAATTATAATTAATTGTCCTCGGCTCGATAACTGATTGATATGTGGGCATTTATTCTTGTGGGCTCATATTATTTGCAATGCCAATATATTTCAAACAGGATATTCCAAACAATAAACATATAGCGATTTTTTTTTCTAGTGTACCTTTTATAGACTAGTTTCATCTAAGACCATTTTTTCGATTAATACACCACCAAAGTGCTTTTCTCTATTATTTATTAATAGCCCAAAAAAATTACATCGACAACACCTTCCTTTCTAATTAAATGTCAAAGTACTTGCGGTCTGTTAAAAAAATAAAGTACTTCTTCGATAGACATTTCAGATAGTATCGATCTATATAAAGGTACTTCTGCCTATACAGGCAAATATTATTAGGTTCATATATAAAATATGACGTACGCACAGGGTGTAGTTTATGTGCAATATGTACTTTTGTTTTATTGTTTTTGCGCACATTATAATATGATATGGTGCCAATGGTACCTTGGCTATGATGATGATATGGTATCCGATAGGCTGGCATACCATAGAGTACATAATGCAATGATTATAGAGCCGCAACGGACATCAATAAACATGAAAGAATTGATGTGAGAAACATTGATGTATGCACATTGTAAATTCAACTCGTATGGTATATACAGAAAGTTGCGATTTGTTAGAAAAATATGTACAGGACGTGTCCTTACCAATTGGACACAGATTTTTAAATGGGGATGTTAAAAATTTAAATGGTTTTTTTATTGGAAAATGTCCCATTCAATCATTTTTACATGTAGAATAAAAATTGTAAATTTTAATAAGCTGCTTTTAAGAATTCACATCTTTTTAAATATTCATTTTCCACATTTTCCCATCAAAATCACTTGCAGATTCTAAATTCTGAGATCAAATCCTATTAGAAAATATCATAAACTCACTTTCGAAAATGAGAAAATTCTGCGGAAAAAATTCAAAAGGGGGTAAATTGGAATTTTTCAATTTTCAGTTTTTTCACCATATCTCCTAAACGGTTAATCCTACAGCAAAACAACTTACAGATTTGGAATCCTCAGATCACTGCCCATTAGAAAATATCCCAATCATCAATCATTTTCTCACATGTCAAAAAATATTAGACTATACAAAAGGTGCTGCTTGATTGATTCAATATTGATTCCTATAGATAACGATTTATTAAATATTCAAACCACTCCTTCCTACACAATAATATTATTTTGTACTCACTAGTCACGTTGTCACTTGCGTAGGACTAAATTTAATCTAATTTACATATTACTATTTCAGAACGTATACTAAAACGTAATTTGGTTAAAATGAACAAAATATCAACACAAAAAATATTGATCAAAGTGACAGATACTGACACGACAATTATTGAATTATGTTTTTTGTTTTGTTTAAGTCATGGCTAGTCTTATGTATTCAAACGTCAACGCAAAATCAAAATTAACTATTACCGCAATAAAGAAAAACTCAAAACAAGACGATTTGTTAATGAAATTTTAAAGATATCAACTGCCTTGCAAAAGCAATTCATTGCAAAATCAATTTATTAGCCTCAGAGCTCAATATATACGAAACAGCGTCCATTCTCGCAAGACTTATGAATGCGTATTGCATTCTTTTGCCGCAATGACCCTTTTATCGGGTCCTTCATTCTTTCCAGACCAGTTTCAGCTCGCTAACAATATAAGAATACCATTAAAATACCATAAGGCACATTGTAATCATTTGCGTTTCAAATAAATTACAAAATTAAATAGAAAAAACGAACGAATAACATTTAAAAGTTCGCCCACAAGAAGTATATATAAAAAAATATTAAATAAAAATTTGCACAATTAATTTTTAATAGATAAAAGAGTAACGCGTTTAATTTGTATTCATGCGGGTACCATAACAAGGACATAATAACAATTTGAACCATTATTACGGTACGGACAGGTGACTCGAATAATCGACACCGTTTTCACGAGGTAATTTCATTAAAGCCAATGTTAAATCTGCGCTCTAAAAGTACGTATATTACACATTAAAAATTATTAGCTCATCGATTGGCAATTTGGAATCTTCTTTTTTTTACTATTCACAAATAAAATACCTTTAAGGTGTATTTGACGATAACTAATTATTTCGCATGGGAACTTTTTAAACCACGTCATTTGAAAATATTATATAATCGCAATCACGCGAATAGTGACAGACAGGTATTTTATTCAGTTTTTATCTTGTGCTACTGAAGATGGGGGCATAGGCGTCGAAATGCGCATCTAGCTATTAAATGCTTCGAGTTACGCGGTATTTGCAGGTGATATTGTATACAATTTCCTTAGAAATTTGATTAAGTAGAGAAAAATAAGATCCTCATCGAGCACAGCACGAATTAAAGGGGCTTGGTGGTTTAGAAATGGCGATGGATGGTACTTAGAACTGCCTACGCTCATTGGCACTAATCAAACTAGATATAAGTTGCGGAATCAATTGATGGGGAACAATAGATTCGATGCATTTTCAAAGGGACACCTTTTGGGGGGTTCTTACACCGGCGATATGATGGATAACGATGCTCCTGTCAAATGACAATGTCAATGCCATCGACTTATATGTACAAAGAAATAATCGAGCCGGAGATATTACTCGAGGCATTATATTTCGTTTAAAATGTCGGTAAGCAACAATGAGAAATGGAAGAGTTCCTACCTTCGGAAAGTTCCAAATCGAGCTCCGCAAGCTTGTCCCGGACGTCCTCCGGCAGCAGGTCGACGTCGATGTTACCGAAATCAGCCATGGCGGTTGTCTCGGTGCTTCGCGGGGCTTCGCGCGATATCACTTCCCCGATTTTCTACGATATTACGACGCGAAATTACATAAAACAGCCATTTTCATCGCGATTTATTTTCGCTGCGACAATTGCACTTGCTGGCGAAAGAGCAGCAGCAGCTGTTGGCGATAGAGATAATTGCGGGTAATACAGGGAGTGATGAAATAAATTATATTCGCAATGTTGTATTAAATTCTATACTGATCTTGATGCAAAATAAGAAATTAATAATACACGATTCGTGGCGCATTATTTTATTTTATGAGAAAAATTAAGGTGTTTATTGTTGATTTTCAATTAAAACCAATTTAAGAGGGAGCCACCATTCAGTACAACAAAAATTATTTGCGCATTTGTTTAGATTACTATCATCCATAGAAAATATATTGTAATTTTATTCTTATGTTTTACAAGATCTTCATTATGTTACTATTTTCTAAATATATTAACTGAAATCAACTTGGAGAGCAAACATGTCTTACCCCATCGTCACTGTTAATATCCAACTATAAGTTATGCCTCGGAAACGTCAAATACAAGCCACAATACGTAGCGCTAACGCTCTAATCAAAGGTTACTATCAACACAGTCTTCGACGAAGCCATATCTGGCTGAAACATTTATTTGTTCGATTTTATGTTATAATTATTTGCGTTTAGATGGAATCTGACACTCGTACAAGTAAATGGCGTTAGGATTCATTTTTCTGAAGATACATACAGCTGCATCTAGCGGTAACAGCGTCGAACTAAACCAAACTACAAAATTTGACCTACTGACCGTAAGCAATAACTCTTTGTTTTAGTTCGTCAGATTTACCACTAGATGCCGCCATATATAAATCTATCTCCCTTTCGTACATCTTGTTGAGTAAAGTCAGGCTGTCAGTTCAGTTTTTACATACTTATATTACAGCGTAGGGAATGTAATTTAAAGTTATTAAAAAAAAAAGTGTTATTGCTAATACCCTTCCTTGGTATTTATATTATAACAAGGTAGAATACATGTATTTTCTATAAAATGTACGATTAAATGTCTAAATTTTATAAAAAAGAATAGGCGGTGTGCTTCACATATCCTATGTGTGTGCCCACCATCTTGAATTCACCATTCCAACATTTTTACGGCGTTTTCTTTGTATTTATATATTTTATCAAATACTAAAGCTAGTTTTGGTTGCAGTTCGTGTCAAGAATGAGTTACTATCGACCTAGGTAAGTGCTACTTATAATTACAAACAAATGTTTCCAAAATAAATCACAACTCCATATCGATGCGGTTACCGTCAAAGAAGCGTTATTATATACGGTGTACAAATTCACATTTGTTCAACATAAGATAATCTTCTGGTTTTTTAAAGTTTCGCCCAAACAACGGGGAACATGTCTCGAGGAGGTGGCCGTGGCGGCTCATTCTCCTACTCGCGAGGCTCATCGTCGTACAGAGGCAGGGGCTCCAATTCATGGAACTCCTCTGGCAACCGTGGTTATCACGGCACAAATTCCCGAGGCGGTAACAGCGGCTCGGGCACGTATCGATCGTCGGGCGGATACGCTGGAGGATCGTTTGATCCTTCCAGATCGGTGGGGAAATACAGTAGCTCGGGCGGGGAACGGACATCCTTCAGGGGCTCTGGAGGAGATGAATCGTACCGAAAAGCTTCTTATAGACCCGTAAGTTAGACCAGATTATAAATTCCTTGTGCGTTTAAAAATGAGAATAAGAATATATTTATTTTAACTAGTTTACAAATCATAAAACAGCCATGGCCTGATGACATATGTTACTTTATATCTTAGGTTATTTTGCATCTTAACACCGTACTAATCTAAATTGAAAATTAAATTAAAAGATAATAGTAATCTTAGCATTATAATATTACAGTAACAACATACAAAAAAGTCTGTTCCAATATGTGTGTTAATGTTTAGATTTCAGTTTATTTATTTTTAAATATTTTTTTTTGGTTAATTTGTTGATTTCGATCTTTTGCCTGTGTAGGATCCGACTTATTCGCGTGAGTCGCGATTGTCGCCGGAACGAAAACGTATGCGTACCGAGGTGAGTTTAAATTTTACGTTAACGTTGTTATTTTGTTCTGTAATCCGCCGAAGAGTCGTAGGATGGGAGATTTGGATAAGAGGACAATGAACGGATTTTATAAGGGACTGTTATACATACTTAACGATGACGTAAGAGATTTTTAAAGATAACAACTGTTTTAATGGTTTCCTGAATAGAATGAATTGAGCAATTGTGTAAAAGAAGCAAAGATACCTCTTCCCGTATTTAAGAAACTGTGAACTTAATAGATTTGCGGAAGTGATGAATTATTATTACATTCAGGACTAATAAGATTATTATAATTTGTTCCTCTGAAGTACTTCTGAATAATATTTCATTTTGTCAACTGAGATTTTTTCCTGTAACGACAAATAATACACATCGAGATTTAATATTTCGTTATTGAATGGCGGGAATGCAGAATATTATATGATTGAACGTTTTATTTGTTATGTGGTTAAAAAAATAATTGCTACTGCCGTAAATACTAGGAATTATTGATCGCCAATTATTGAATACCGCAAAATACTTTATTAGATTGATTTCAATAGTAAAAACAAGAGAAGAACATTATTCGTACATACAAATCATCTGTAAAGTCCACAGGGCTCATGATGTAAATGTAACAAATTCGACAATATCAGAATGATGACATAAAAGCACAACGGTGGTTTACAGTGTGCATGTCTTTATCACTAAAAAATCGTTTCGTATAATCTAAGGCTGCAATCAGCAAAGAGTTACAGCTCATACGATGATCGTTGTTGCATTGATCATGCTAATGTATGGAGCGTGTCAGTATATCAGGTAATACCTCTACTGTGAATATTCCATCAGTCTCGACATGATGCGTACTCTGGCTCCGGCGGTGATTCTGGTGGCATGTCATCGTCGTCACGTTACGTCGACTCAAATGACCATCGGCGCTCATCGATGCAAGAATTCAACCGCAACAAGTTGACGAGCTCCTCACCGTTCGGTGGTGGAGGCTCGCACCGCCTGTCCTCGGCCGGTGATTTCCGCAAGCCGTTGGCGCCACCGCCGCCGCCCAACATAAGCTCCGGCAGCTACTCTGGTAGCTCGGGCGGCGGACGGTCGTATAGAGGCGGTGGGCGGGGCATAGCGCCGCGCAGTAGCCGCTATATCGTCAGCAGCCGGGATACGTCGAGGAGCGGCGCGACGTTGCATCGGCCACCGCCGCCGCGACGCCTCATGGACTATAGTACGTCCACTAGCACCACGTGGCGATCAACCAGAGGCGGCTCCAGCATTAGGTCATCTGATTACGCCAGGCGGTTGAGATTGAGGCAACTGACTAACCGGAGGTAATCTAAACTACCTAAGACTTATGACGTACACGTACGTTCGTTCATTCGTTCCCTATGACCTAAGATGAGTACACAGTGTAAGATGAGTGCAATCGTTGTGACGAACGACTCTTCTGCTCCATTCCATGACGATTATGAACGAACGAAAGCGGTCAAAAATACCGCCAGCTGTAGTTGTGTTCTTTCGTGCTGCTATTCTCGGTTCGACATTCCACGAGGTGATTCTATCTGAATATGTATCTATATATATGAGGGTATTGAAAAATCGCTATTGGATCCTCTGTGTTTTTACATATTTACGTTGATTATCTTTATCCTGTAAAATCTACGTTTTTAACCGTTTCGCGCAAAAAAATCAATAGAATTTTAATTATGACAACATAAGGCTTATCTAAGTGCTTAAACAGAAAAATACGGAATTATATATAGATTTAAACAACTATTATTGATAAACATTTATTGTTTCAAAACTATCAGTTACTTCGATAAGAATCAATATATTAATATCTAAATAGTTATCTGGGAAAGGGTGATCATAGATAATATTTATTCGAATATTAGCCGAGTTTAATTTAGCCTAGATCACTTTCGACAGAATAGATCTATTTTACCGACAATCCGATTTGATAATTTGCGCTTGATTTATTTATATAGTGATTATTTAAAGTATGTAACTAAACGGAATTGAACAACAAATATGCAATGAGTGGAAATGTTCAAGGAGAGATAACGTCTACAATAATTTCGCGCAATTCTATTTTTTTACTATAAACAACAATGAATATTTAAATATTTTTACCAAACGTAAACTCAGATATAATCGATACATATTCTATATACTAATTACCAAATGAAGAATCGATAATACATTACGGAAGGACATACCAATTGATTTAAAAAATATCGATGTTTTCTGAAAGCAAAAACTATGAAGTACCATGAGTGGCCTTTATATATTACATTCTTAAAAATTATTTTTAAAAAATTCTTCAAAACTGTACTGTCCAAAAAAATGCAAATGTTTGATGATTTTTTTGCTCCACAAAAACCGCACATTATTGCAAATAAATATAAATATGCCGAAATGTAATGAACTCCGATTGAGAAGTTTGATTAACTGTTTCTTTTCACACAAGGCACAGCAAAACAACACCTGTATGTAATAGATTTGCCCTAACAGCGAGAATTTAATGCAGCAAGCAATGATGAGGCCCGAGGAATGGTTGAAACATGGTCAACTTGAAATATATACAAAAAATCTGCGAAATATCGTGTTTATATTTCTATGGTGGATTTATAAATACATTGCTAACTCCTTTAATGATTTCATCTTCCTCATAACTTCAATGGATCATTTCCGAGTCACAAAAATCCTCCACCTTTTTAATATCTCCCTACGAACTGTGCAATAACAACTGTAAAACATTTTCCCTTCCTTCCTAAAAAAAAAAATTTTAACCCAAATATATTTACTTATTAGATCTTTTAGACAAATGCTTTAAAATTGAATTCAAATAAATGACAAATTAGCGCCATCATCCGTTCAAGTCGACCGATCGTTTCGTCTCGCATCAAATCACGAAACGACAGCGACGATGAATTATGGGGTGTTGTACGCGATGACGACGACGATGATGATGATGATGATGATGACGATGAAGAGGAAGAGGAGGAAGATGACGATAATGACGAGAAAGAGACTGTCAAGGAGACTAAGGAGGCAATGAAGGAATCCACAGATGATAATGACGCTGAAAATGCTGAGAAGAAGGTCGCTGACGATTCCAAGGATGAAAAGGAAATCGACGATGAGGAGGAAAAAGATTCTGAAGATGTTAAGAAAGAGACGGGTGATAGTCCTACTGAAGTGTCTAAGAAGGTATATTCGATATTACAAGTTCGTTTTCGATTTTTTTTGGTCTTTTTTTATTGTAGAAATCTCCAATTAAAAGAGTGTCCTCTTCTAAGGAAAATAGGGAGCATGATACTATGGATAATCCACTTACTTACAGGAATAAATTTATTAAACTCGTTTGTCCATATTGTCATACCAGATGCATTACATTCAGCCGGTAAGCATTTATTATAATCACCTTCATTTTATATAGTCAAGTTTGTAGAATATTATAATAATATTGTTTTTCTTTCAATGAAAGATTGTGATATTTTTTTAATACTTTTCGTATATTTCTTATTGGTCCACCCTACTAGTTTCGTAATGCGATCAATACATCTTCAGGAGTTTGGTCAAATTAAATTAGATTCATTATATACAATTATTATCACTTGGTAGTATTATTTTTTAATTGGGTTTCTTTGGGAATTCTTATTGAACAAAAAATGTGAAATTTTATTATGGATTCGTTCTTCTTTCGATTTTTAACCAATATTTAAAGGAACATGTATACTATGAAGAATGAAACCAACATGAATTATTATAAATAGTTTATGGAAATCCTACGTTTTCATCTTCATTCTCATTTCAAATCGATTATTATTCGACTGACGGAGAAAAAAAGTATACGTTTCCGTCAATATTTTACATTTGAACCAGTATATTATGTCAAGCAAGAGTCAGTCCTTTATCGAAAAATCTTACACATTCTATTTGAATGAAAAAAAAGAAGAAAACAACTTTTTTTTTATCGCAAGCTACAACATGCATCTGCGCAGTGCCCGCCACTCTGCCGCCATGCATCACGTGGCTCTGAAGCAAAAGTCCGTTCTATCGCGTATGCGCATCAATCAGCGCGCCGAGCAAAAAGAGATTGAGCGTGCGTCCGACGAAACGGAGCTGACAATGCGCACGAACTTCTGTCCACTGTGCAAGCTAAACTATCGGCAAACGAAGATTGTCCATCGCGCATCGAAAGCCCATAGGGACATGAAACGGTTCTTAATGCCCGCCTGTAAAACGTGCAATATCACGTGCAAAAGTCCGATGCTCTATGAAACGCACTGTTGCTCGCTGGAACATATTAAGGTATGGAGAGTAATTGTTTGGTCGAATACCGGTCGGATATAGTGTGATTTTATTTGCAGCGTAAGGCTTATTCAGCCACCAATGGTGATAAGTCTGATAAAAGTGAACATTCCGGCGATGATTTGCAGAATTATATGACGATTGATTCTGTGGGAGATATGGATGGTAAGTTTCGTTAAAAAACATTTATATAAGAGCAGTTGTGTGTGTGTGTGTGTGTGTGTGTGTGTGTGTGTGTGTGTGTGTGTGTGTGTGTGTGTGTGTGTGTGTGTGTGTGTGTGTGTGTGTGTGTGTGTGTGTGTGTGTGTGTGTGTGTGTGTGTGTGTGTGTGTGTGTGTGTGTGTGTGTGTGTGTGTGTGTGTGTGTGTGTGTGTGTGTGTGTGTGTGTGTGTGTGTGTGTGTGTGTGTGTGTGTGTGTGTGTGTGTGTGTGTGTGTATCCCTCTCTTTTATAGGTCTTTGTGTTACTTGATGTATTTTTTAAAATAATATATCGAGCGTCAAAGTGGACCTACATAATTTTTTGTATTCCAATTTCATTTAAAATTTTAAATATTCTAATTTTTAAATCGCAATATAAATTGGAAACATCTTTCATCGCAAAATTATAATTATAAAAATATTCTTTCTAACTAAACATACTTTCTTGACATTAAATTTTCCACTAACACATATTTTAATTTGTTATTCCACTCACCAATGAACGTACAGATATAGACATGGAAATTCCGCCTCCTCCGAGTGTAACTGCTTCAGAAAATGTTAAAGACAGTTCCGTGGTCGCTGATCTTGTAGAGGGGGACAATAAACCCATCGCATCGAAGATCAAGAGCGAAAGACATAGCTCTGCTTCCGCCAAAAGAGAACGCGAGCCGCAAATTAACGTCGGTGTGGAGAACATCCGCAAAATTGATGTGCACTATTGCGATTTATGCCGCATGTATTTGCCAAGGTACATTATTTTTACGAAAAGTGTTTGTTTTGTGTACATTTTCTAGTGATTCAAACAAATTTAATTTATGATTAATTTACGATTTACGAACAAACATGTTAAGTTAAAGAGTCCGCAATCCTAAAGATTGGTTGGAAACAGCACGCCATGCCGATCTATCCTGAGCTAATCCCTTCATCTCCCTATAGCTATTCATCTCAACGTCTTCAACTATCTGACTCACATACTCCAATCTAGACCTACCTACCCCTCTCTTTCCCTCCACTCTACCTTCTATGATCAATTGCATAATCCCCCCATGCCTAAGAATATGCCCTACTAATCTGTCTCTCCTACGCTGTAACACTCCAAATACTTCTCTTCTCCCCTACTAACTCTAGTACAGCTTCATTTGTTACTTTATCTTCCCAACCAATCCTCATCATCCTCCTATAACACCACATTTCAAGTGCTTCTAATCTACGCTTCTCTTCCTTTCCTATAGTCCACGCCTCACACCCGTACAGTGCTACACTCCAAACATATACCTTCAGTAATCTTTTTCTAATACCCAAGTCAATATTTGATCTTAAAATCTGTTCTTTTTCTACGAATGCCTTCCTACCCTGTGCTATCCTACACTTTATATCTACCTTGCTTCGATTATCTTTTGTGATTCTACTGCCTAAATAACAAAAATCTGACACTTCTTCGATTCTATTATCTCCTATTGTGTAAAAATGTTAAATTGTAAAATTGTTAAATTATCTATACTAGGAAAATTATGGGAAGGTTCTAAAATATGGTTAGCGAAGTTCGATTTAGTTTTTTTTTAATTTATAGCTATTAACATCTTCATTAAATCTGATTTTAAAGCTACGGCCTGTTTGGCCAAATATATATTGCATCGCAATCTGGACAATTAATCTTAATATTACAGTTAAATTTATAAATAAATAAAAAATCAATTATATGCAAAATTAGGAAAGTACAGCCAAAAGGAATGCCATCAAATATTAAGCTTAATAAGATATAAAGCTCATCCATACTCTTCCTGGCTAACCTGGCACTTTTATCTGTCTTATCTTTATGGTTAAATAGGATAGGGATAGGGTGTGTAAGATGTTCGTCGTTCTGATAGACTTAAATTGTGGTTAGATAAAGTGTTAGCAATTTTTTGTGTGTTCGGTGGTTATTAAATGTTTATTTTAGAGTGGAAGATGTGCACGATGATCTGGATCGTATTTTGGCAAAACATTGCAAGCAACGCACGCACATGCAACGATATATTCGCTACAAAGAAGACAAGGATCTAGCGAAGCGTGCTGAAAGATTGCAACGTCGCGAAATGGCCGAAAAAGAGAAAGATGCGAAGGTAAATTCTGTTTCGTGTCTGAAATACAAACGAATTCCTTGGTTATTTTAACGTAGAGATCGGCAAATTCGTCGACCGTCTCAAAAGACGATCAAAACAAATCGGCGAGCGATTCAACACAAAAGAACAATGCCGCAGCTCAGTCATCCGGTGACGCCACCGCATCTCTGGCAATCAAGGAGGAATGCGGTGCCACGATGACAACCGACAGCAGTTTGAACGATACGGACGCGACAATGGGAGAAGAGGAGGCCCGACACGGTGATGATGACAAGCTGCCTAGTGAAAAGGAAGCGAACGACGTGAAGGAGATACAGGAAGCGGACGAAGCGGAGGCGGGCGATGACAAGTTGTGGGAAGATGTGGACAAGGATCTGGGCGATATTCTGGCCGGGGAGAACAAGAGCTGTGTATCGGACGAAGAGGAGGAGGACGATGACAGTAGCGTGGTGAATGGGGAGCGATACGATAGGTACGTGCACTCAATTGGGAATTGCCCGAAGTTCTTCTTTTAATACATTTTTTGTGCAAAGGTTTAAATATAGTGAAAAGAACGCAAAAACTGGCAGCGGCGGCGTTGGAAAGAACCCACCAGTCCCGGCAAAGAAAGCAGAATCAGACGGTGGTGTGGGTGGGAAAAGTCAAGTAGAAGGGGACGCGACTAAATAAATTATATTTCGAATTGATGTTTTTTTTTTTTATTGTTAGGAACATAAAATTAAGGAAGTTCTTAATTTTTATTGTTGCAGAACTATAGAAACAAATATTTCATTTCTCTATTATTTCGAAAAAAAATACATATTTAAATGATGTTCAGATTATAACTTAAATATAAAATTAGATTTAGGAAAGTGTAGTGTAATTATTTAAAAAATAGTTTTCGTGTTTATCTGTTTTAGTACATTTAAAAATATAATTGCAGGAATTTATGATTGGTTTTGAATACGATTTTTTTTCATACGCGATTTAATGAATGAACAAGGATGTTGTAGATTCGCTTCGTTTTTAATTTAGTACAGTTTCAAACCGATAAAAAAATCGAAACAATACTTTAATCGTAGAAGATTAATAATTATTATAAAATGTGTTGCTCGAATTAATACAATTTAAAAATAAATAAACTTAATTATATGCGAAATAGTTTTTATTTATTTCTTATCTCTCCTATTTCGATATATTTATTTAACTTTATTATACGGAAAAGTGCAGAATTTTATTTAGGTTTGTATGTGAAGTAATTGATCTATTTATAGATTTGGCTCTTTCAGAGCTGATTTCATAATAAAAGTAACCTTCAGTCCGATATTATGCTATCGAAATGTGAAGTAAGTCAACGAAATTAATTAGCTTTACCACAATCAAAAGAGAGCCCAATTTTCGTTATATTCTTTTACATTTTTTGCTCTGCCTTATATTTAGTAAAATGCTACAAATGATTCAAATGAATAACAAAATTGATAATACGTAAGTTGATAATACATCGTCTTTGAAATATTTTTATCGAGTGTAAAATTCATTGTAAATTATGGGACTCGTTATTAAGCTGTAAAAGTAAAATTAGGTTAGCTGAAGATGGCTTATTAAGTGCTGCATTTTATCGATTTTGAATGGTGAATTTGTGCAAAAGTGTGTTATTTATGGCTAGAAAAACGTAAGTTTCGGAAATATAGTTTTGTTGAATTCTCTTTAACAAATGAGACGTTTTTGTAACCGAAATTTACAGCTTTGTTACTAATTAGAGAATATTTCTTGCATTTTGAATAAAAACGGCTGTATTACCGAAACGAATATAAAAATTGCCATTTTGATCATGTCTGGTTTTAACACTATATTATAGTTACTCGCCATAATTTAATTCTTGCATATTTGCAGAAAAAAGATCGTTTTTGGTCCCGCTGACAGGAATAAGCAGCCGATATTGGAAGTCTTGCAAAAGCACATAGATCGTAATGCCACGGGGCAGGTACTGGAGATTTCTTCTGGAACTGGACAGCAAATTGTCTATTACGCTCGACATTTTCCAAAATTAACGTTCCAACCGTCCGAATACGACCCTGAATTACTTCCCAGTATAGAAGCCTATGTTGCAGATGCCCAAACAAGTAATCTAAAAATGCCCTTAACCATAGACGCTTCTAAATCGTGGAATCTACCGGAAAAGTCCATCGACTTTATCGTAAATGTGAATTTAATACACGTAAGTCCGTACTTGTGCACCTTGGGCCTGTTTGAAAATGCGGGCAAAGTTCTTAAATTAAATGGGATCATGTTTACGTACGGAGCGTACGCTAATAATGGAGTAATTGGTAACTTGTTTAAATATTTTTATTCAAGCTGGCTGCAAATGTATAATTTTTTTAGAACCTGAGAGTAATATTGCTTTTGATAAAAACATTCGAAATATGTGTTCTGATTGGGGCTTACGAGATATCGTGGATTTACAAGAAATTGCGGAGAAAAACGGAATGAAATTATTAATGAAGTACGATATGCCTGCAAATAATAAGTGTTTATTGTGGCAAAAGAATATGTAATTTACTTTGTATGAGCGTTATTAAAAAAGAAAAAAATCGTATCAGTCATCAGTGAAATGATTCGTAATGTGAGTATATATATATAATATATCAAATAAAATATATATATTATTTTAGGTAAAAATTATACATAGTTCATACGGTAGTTCAAATAAGTTTTTTTATATATATATCAATGACCGTATGAAAAGCCTAGATTATATATAGATATACAAGAACAAATGTCAATATTGCGAAGATGAACTACTCCAAGTAAAATGGTGGCCTCATCAATTCAACTTATTCATAATCGGTCGAGTTAATTAGTGCAGCGTATATTTGTTTTCGCAGTGTTCTGTGGGCCGCGATGTCCTCCCTGGAGATGCGCTCCAATTCGGCGCTATTCAAGCGGGCCGATCAGCTGAGACGCTGGGAGGAGTCCGATACGAACCGTGAACCGGTCGCCCCCAAGCAGAGGCTGCGCAAAATCAAGTTCTCGAGCGGCTGCGTGTTCCTGGCGGCCTGTGCCGCCGCCGAAAAGGACGAGGTGATTAAATTGTTGGACCAGGGGGCCGATATTGATACGGCCAATGTGGACGGTCTCACGGCATTACATCAGGTTAGTGGGTTCAGTTTTACGGCGGTCTAATTAATATGTTACATGGTCAATATGGCTACTCGTAATTGTCTCGGCTGTATTGAAATAGTGAAAAGGCTTTTTTGCGAATTAGTCTGTGCTATAGTTTCTTCAAACCGCTAAAAATTAACAAGAAGTGAAGTGTCGTTTATCACTCGGAAGTGTTTATTTCATCCTAATGGTTTACGATCTAATACAGTGTCAATGGCCTCGTCCTCTTGTCTTTATTGAATATTTATTATTCGAACTGGCTTAAATAGTTTTCGTAGTGATTTTTAGCCTATTGTTTAGGACTGTACCTATTGTTTTAAAAATACCGCGTTCATTCAATTGATAATACGATTTTTTTAACAGCCCAAGTATCGACATTACTAAGTTTTGTTGGCATCTAATACTGTGCTGGAATTAGTTTTATAATTAATGTATTAAGACTATTTGCAATGATATGTTTCTTTCTCTTAATCATTCTAACTTTTGCGGTAACTTTTATATTGCCCTCTCCCTATGTTATTTGGACTCTTGATATCTATGTATATCCGATGGCGTGGACTAATAGTATAAGTTATTTCCTTGCCAAGTTCAGAAATAGAATAAAACCAATCAGATCAAAACTTATAATTACGCTCCCGCAGTCTGCTCTCGTCTGTATTGAATTCATAAGACCGTACGGACACAATTCACCAAATTGTGATCAATTTTTAATAGTTTCGTAAACGTTCCTCTCACAATGTAATAATTACATTTGAAAATATTTAATATAAGTTTGAATAGATTAAAAAAAAATTCTCTACGGTGTTAAATAATAGTATAGAATATCACCCAAATACCGTAACTTAAAACATTAACTAGCTAGATCCGCATTTCGAAGGCTATGCCCCCATCTTCATCTTCAAATTCTATACTGTTTTTATACATTAATTTAAAATTCTAGTTCCAAACTAGCTAAATTACTTCTATAATTACTGTTTATAAATGCACTTCAAATGCTTTTCAAAGACATTTTCCAATCACTATTCATAGCACCGAAATGTTTCATTTATCTTAATAACTTGTGCAATTTATTATACCTATATCTCACGCAAAATTAACTGATGTCAGATTGCAAAAATACTTTCTAAAACCAATTCTATACTATTCCGGTTAAAAATAACGCATTGCCTTCGACGTACGCGTCTGAAACTTGAAATATAAAATGTACACTAAGAAAAATGGTTAAATATCACATATACGGGGTGATCGATTTATTCAGTTCATTTAAACAAGAGAAAACTAACGTATACAATTGCGATTTAGCAAAAATCCACGAGGGCGTTTTGTTTTTTGATTATTTTTTTATCTAGTATATGTAAATGTAAGCAATTATTTTTTAGGCTTGCATCGACGATAACTTGGACATGGTGGAGTTCCTTGTGGAGCGCGGTGCCGATGTTAATCGAGGCGATAACGAAGGCTGGACACCGTTGCACGCAACAGCCAGCTGCGGTTTCCTCAGCATCGCTAAATACCTTCTGGAGCAGGGGGGAAATGTTGCTGCGGTTAATTGTGACGGAGAACTCGCTTTGGATATTACAGAAAGTGAGCAGATGAGGGCATTATTGCAAGGGGAAATTGATGGGCAAGGTAGATCTTTTTTCGAAATAAAGATGCTATTATAAATCAGTTTATTTTTTTAGTATATGCGCGCGTTTATATATATATATATATATATGTGTGTTTAAGCTCATTGTGATATTGTACTGAAGGTATAGACTGTGATTTGGTACGAAACGAGGAGAAGAGACTTATGCTGCACGACGCCATGAACTGGTTCAAATCAAAAAGTGCATGCGTCAACGACTGCAGTCCAAACACGGGTGCCACGCCCCTCCACGTGGCCTGCGCCAAGGGATACATCGACGTTATCAAGTAAGTACACATACCATTTTTTTTTGCTTTAATTCTCATCTCGGAATCCAAAGACGAAATACCCACATTGTAAATTTTAAAATTGCATTTCAGTGACTTTTATTAAACTGCAATAGTATTTTTATACAGTTTTATACAGTGTGTGTGTGTGTGTGTGCCAAGTTTAAATCGCGCGCGCGCAATTTAAACTTGGCTCTATTTTATAGCTACAACCTGCACGTAGAAATTATAATTATCCGAGCTGCGCCTAAAATGCCCGCGAATAATTACTGCTAATTATTTACCAATTTTGGCTCAACTAACAGACTAATTGCACAGTAAAATCTTGAACGCAAGTTTTATTAAAAAAAAAAAATGTTTGTGGTGTTTTTATGCTAACGAATATGAACGATTGTAAAAATTTCGCAGAGTATTATTACAATGCGTTGACGTTGACATTGACAAGCAAGACGTGGATGGGTGGACGCCCTTACATGCGGCTGCGCATTGGGGCCAGCGGGAAGCGTCCCAACTGCTCACTGAACATCTCGCTGACATGGACTTTAAAAATTACGTTGTACGTCTAAAGAGCGGCAAATTCGTTTTTTTTTTGTTTCTACGAGTTCTATATATAATGAGTTTCGACTATTTCAGGGACAAACTGCCTTCGATGTTGCCGCCAGTGACATATACAATCATTTAGAGGAACTGAGTAAGGCTCAAAATCACGAGGCAGTTTTGGTGCGCCGCAGGCGAAAGCAAGGCCTGTCCAAGAAAAGACAAGATTCCGTTGGTTCTGAAGAGGCCGAAACTGCCGAAACTCCCACCAAAGTTCAACGACTGGAGGAACAAACAAATGCCGATAAACAAACAGATGGCATGATTCTGAATAATGCAGAAGTTATTGGTGAGTTTTTTTTTAAATATATTGGGGTTTTATTGTTAAACGATTAAGTATTTAGTAGATATGTTTGTGTATAATTTGCAAAAAAAAAAAAACTTCGTTTTTCTTGCTGCGTTATTTTATTGTAAAAATATGGAAGGTCTAATGGAAGTTTCTGATCAAGGCGAATCCGAAACTGATTCTGAAACGGAAACGGACAGTTCCGTTGATTCCGATCATAGCGAATCGGAAATAGACGTTGATATAAACGGTAAAAATACCTCTAATTAATGTTAAACTGTAGTATAAAATATCACCCAAATGCCGTAACTCAAAGCATTTAGTAGCTACTCAATGCTTTGAGTTACGGTATTTTGGTGATATTCTATACCATTATTTAACACCGTAGTGATAATGTTTTAAATGTTAAACTGTGTTTAACAATACGATTTGTTCGCTTAACTTTAAAATGTTGCATAATTATTCGTTTAAAAATGCCATATTTTTTTTTAAGTGTAACTAATAATAAAAAGACGACTGCGCTAAATAAGTTTCCGTTCAAATTCGCACTGTTCAAACGATTTTTTTTTTATGTATTGTCAATTTATGGCAGAAAAAAATATGTTGAAACTATTCGAAATTTTTTGAAAAAAAAATAGAAAAGAAGAATCGTGCGAATGTCCAATCAAATCAAAACATCGATAGTCTGTCGAAAACAACGCATATTGATAAGAGTTCCGAAAAAACGGCCACGAAAACTGCCATTGTTCAGAGTCCGACTGAAGAAACCAAAAGTATCGGTGTTAAATCGGACGATGCAATTATTACTAATAAAACTAAAGAGAAGGACGTTAATGAAAAGGATAACAAGGTGGAAAAAGACGTGAAGGAAGGTCAACAAGGACATGGTTTGAAGCCGAGTAAAAGTTTTAGTAAGTTATTTATATAAAAGTAAAGTTATTTAAAATGAAAATGAGTTGTTAATTTTTTTGCAGATAGTAAAGATAGGGACGGAATTGAAGTAAAGTTAAGGAAAAACTACAGTTTCCAAAACGATCCGCTGTAAGTATAAAAAAAATCATCCCATAGCATATGTTTTTAATAATTCCAACATATTTTCAACTTTTTATTAATAAAATTTATAAATAACCCCTTTGCAAAATGATATGTATCTCATAAAGCTGCTTCTACAATTAAAAATCATTAAAATTAATCTTAAAAATCAATTTCCATCTTCTAATAAAGGAATGTTTTAAATTCATCATTAATTTTTTTTTTTTTACTAATATTTCTTATAAGAAATTGGCAATGGTTAATTTAATTTCTCATATCTAATTATTTATTTATTTTTATAATCAATTAATAGCTTTTTTGCAAGATCGTAAATTTTTCTTTAAAAAAGCAGATTTTACTTGTTTTCATATTGCTTAGGATATTTATAAAACTAGAAACGTTCAGGAAGGTTCTACTGATAAATATATTTGCGAATTTTTACTTTAAGAAATATATTCGCTACATTTCTACGATTCAAAAAAAGCATAGGTTTTATGTAACTTCAATTTTAAATAAATTTCTTGGGTAATATACCTAAAAGAATCTTCAACATAGATTTACATACACCAAACCAGATTTTATAAATTAAAAAAACGTTGACGAGACACAAACACCCCGTATCACATACATTGGCTAGGTTCTGTGAACGCTATAGAGAAGTTCGTGCGCGCATTCAAGCGACGAGTTCGTTGCCCAATGCAGTGTATGGTGCCCAATTACGGGCGCCCACCAGCAACTATATCATACCACCGTCGGCTACGACGACGCCCGCCGTCGGGACGTCGCCCGTCCACCCGACCGACGAACAAATTCAAACCAGACAATCGCCCTTAAGGCGACACAGGTAAACACAACTTGTAGAAACGTTTTTTATTCTAATTACGGTAACCGTATTTGTAGGAAAAGGCTTATTTGCAACGATAGATAAAGAAATGGCGTTTTAATTGGGAAATAATTGTAGAATATTTATTTTCGCCGCGGTCTTTTTGCTTCGCAGGAATTTGTTTATAAGCGAATAGTAGGAAGGACTTACTAATTAACATTTAATTCAATCTTTTTCATTATAATAGCATGAAGATTAAATTTGCTTGCTTTCTGAAACAATTCAACTAAAATATAATATAAGATGACGGTTAATATAAGAAAAACTACAATGCATTTAATAATTTCGTTGACAGTAATCCGATCGGTCGCGAATCTGATCAGCAACAACAGCGTTCTGATGGTATAAATATTAATTTGAGTGCGCAGGCGCTTGAGTCGGGTGTCGATGATGTACAGCGCCAGAGGTCACCCACGTCGCCCTCTCACCCGTCTGTCACCTCACCGGCGATGAGTCCGCCACCCAGTAATCCCAGCATGAAAATAAGGTACGTTTCATTGAAGGAAATAACGTGCTAAATATTCACTGTAAAAATATTCCTAGGTATGATAATGTTACAAAAAAATCGTGCACAATTGTCACTTATATGTGTCCTTGTTGTAAATAATGTACATATTTTTGCCAGTGGTGTCAAAGTGCCCATAAATATGGCACTGCCGCAGACCCAAAATGGTTCCCAAAATGGCGATGCCGCAAATTCGGCCAACATCGGCATTAATAGACTCACTATGATCAAAAATTTCTTCAAGTATGAACAATCAAAAAATTTAAATCGTTTGCACAGAGATTATTTAAAAAAATAATAATAACCAGACATGTTGAATTTGTCGAATTCAACAATATTTTGTGTATTTAATATTTAACACGCAGCTTTTATTTATTTATTTATTTATTTATTCGTAATGAATTGGCGTATGTTTCTGTACTAACCCGTCCCTTTTCTCAACCCCCAAATTTATATCCCGACTTTTGCTATTGCATATGTGTTCTGTATGCGCGCGCAGATATTTATATATATCGTCATCTCTCTTGAAGGTCATTTGTTCCTCCTGTGCGAGACGAAGAGAGTGAAACGCAACGTAAAGCCAGGGCAAAGAAAGTACGCGAAACACGTCGTTCTACACAAGGCGTGACATTAGAGGAGATCAAATCTGCCGAGCAATTGGTAAAAAACAATCAAATCAACAATAATAACAATGATAATGTGAGTAGAATGTGAAATCACTTGTTTAAATATTAGAAATGGTTTCTGTATTGTATTTATTTTATTTGGAAATTTAAAAAGTTGACGCCGCCTCTTCGAAATTATCTAAAATAGCTACCAAATTGCAAAAAAAAAACACGTCAGGAACAAAAATACAAACAATGGCAAATAAATTATTTTCGCAGCCATCTTCGGTTGGTACAAATGACATTTGTATCACTGCGACAATAACGCAATTCACAACAGCGGCTCCAACTGTTGCCAACGCTACCACCACATCATCTAGTCGACATGGCAGCGTTGTCAGCTTGAGCAGCGATGCATCCGATTTAACGCAATCCAGTACGACCACCGCTAATGTATCGACGCAGGAAAGAAGGCCATCGTGGCGATTAAGATTGGATAATGGAAGCAAGGTACGTAAAATTAACTTTGAGTTTTACTTGGATTTAAATTTTTTTTAAATCAATAATTAATACAGTTGTTTATTTAAAATTCGGTGAATGAATCGATTGTTGCGTTGTATTATCTAGTTTAAGTTGGAAGATGCGGCAACAGCGCCAGACCAACAACAACCAACCTCCCCTACATCAGACACTCTCCCTACCCTCTCCTCATCACAAACTCCAAACTCAACAGCAAATACACCGTCGTTTATACGACGAACGCAACAAACAACAACAACTGCAGGCAACACTGGCATAGTTCGCCCGAATTCCGCACCGGTACAAGTGGACGGAACGAACAGTGTCGCTGCGACGGGTGCCACTGCCGTCACAACTGAGGCAACTGTCACTTTACCTCTGCGGAGCCGAGTTGGCGTGGGGGCAGGCACTTCTGCAGGGGGCGCCGCAAAGACAACTTCAATATCGCTACAGGGCGACGATAAAGGTTCGCGCGTGGTAATTGTTTCAGGCAATTAATAGCAGCGGTATTTTGTTTTGTCATTTTAGAGCAAGACAAGGAGAATGATGCCAGAAATGCCCACCAGGCATCCATACCTATGCAAGCTGCGATTCAGAGAAGGCGGCGGTCCAAGAGACGGTCAACGGGTGGCGTGGTGCAGTTTGAGGGTCTCGAGGTGAGTATTCGTTAGGAATTTTGTCTTTACGACTGCGCAAAATTGGTGATTTTTAGTCTTGTGATTATTATTTAAACAACGTTCGTAATATGTTCTGTTTTAATAATTTGCAGCAAGAATTGGAAGCGGATAAAGATGGCACTGGTGGCGGTGACTGTGTTCCCGAGGATAGTACAAAATTAAATCATCAAACAGAGGTGAGATTTTTTTTATCTTTGTGCAACATTTACATTTTTTATGGCACCGTTTAAAAAGAAACACAATTTTACATTTCAATAATTTTGTTTTTATAACAGGTATAAAATTGTTCTACGATATTTATTTATATACAATTTAGATAAAATGATTCTTCATAATAAATCATTATAATTATCTCGTACAAAAATATGCTATTTTGAAATTGAAAATGAAAAAGAAGGCACTTGCTAAATTACGTACTCTAAATAATGTGTGTTGTATATTTATAATAGCTCACCTTGCCTCATGATATTGAAAATGCGGCGATTTTCAGTTGCTTAAAAATAGATTAGGAATTATTTGTGTGCCTTTTTCTACGGGAAATACATTTTGGTTTCGCCGATGTACTTTTGCAAAAATCCAAAAATTTATTTCATCGAAAATGAGCAAATGTACTAAAATAAACTTTCCTCATCTCAAAATTTATCTAAATTTAGATTATCTTGAATATGGAATGCAACAGTCGCGAGAATTCCCAAACTAGGGCACAACAACGTTTAAAAATCAAATAATTTTTATATAAAATGATTGGTTTTTATCGATATCTATTATTACCCCCTTTTTTGATGTGGCAATCCTCTAAAGAATACCAGAAATGTAGTTCTTGTATTTGCTAATTATATCCCCGTTATCATTGGCGTAGTGAAAACATTGACATAATTGGCTAGAGGCCAAATATTACGTCTGCAAGACGAAAAGGCAGATTCATTTCAATTGTATTGACGAAATTAAGCAAAAAAAACTAATGTTTCTAGATTCTTTAATTTTAAATTTTCAACGTCTTTTTTGTCTATAAATTTTATATTTTAATTAATTAATATGACCTCTTATATAGTGCAACATTTTTGGCAATAGAAATTCCAAACTGTCTGGCTGATTCCATTTGATTTATAATCGAATTTCTCAATATTTAAATAAAAGTTTCTCGTGACTTTTTCTGAAAGTGCATTTTGCTTTTAGAAAATATCTCGTGATATCATAATTATTTCTAGGCGGCAAAACTAATTTATTTTGGCAAAATTACTTGTTGTGTTTTAGTAACTATTTGTGGGTTTATTATTACGACAGGCAGAGCTGGATTTAAGCAAATTTGTTTTTATAAAACCCCTTAATTTTTGGACAAAATGTGATATCAACAGAAATAATGATTTAAATTTTAGTCGAGTTTAAATTATTGCAGTTGTAAATAACTTTTATAAATATTTACAATTTTATTCATTACGCATATATGTTTATGTAGTCCAAAAATAAACGTAAATATATTTGCACTTGCGACAATTCTCTCCTAATTAAAATTAGCTTTAAATAATGTTTGTCTCGTGTAATTGTTTCCCAGAAATAATTTTACATCGACGCGATTTAATACAGATGTACATTTCCCTGTAAATAATATACTTATACCGTAAATAAAAAAAAATTTGCACATTCGGGAAATTTTTAATTTATTTTAATTAACTAAGATTTGTTTCGAAGTGAAAGGGTATTGCTTCATAATGATATGAGAGTTTGAGCATTTTAAGACATTTTTCCCTGTCTAATTTTCCGATTAAAAATAGAATAGGCAAGGGCTAAATGTCTATGCTTTATATATTTATTTAATTTCTATTTTTCTACAATTTTCGAATCGTGTACACAAGCTTTTTACACCTATGTGTTTAATTTAAGCACATGTATAAACCTAGACATTGTGTATCGTCAGAATGTGAATCAGTTTTTTGTTAGAACGCGTTACGAACAGATGCATATTCAAAAATATTCCTTGAATTTTCTAAATCGTGTAAAAATAATTTACAGCTAAATTTAACTGATCATAAAGGTCAATTTTAAAAAGTAGTAAAGCAGGGTGGATTTTTTTAATTAGTTTAGTTATTTTAGCTGTATTTTTGGTGTTCTAAAAAGTGTATTTATAATTCTCGTGAGCACATGTTTTGCTACAAAGTCAATGAAAATGAAAATCTAATTTTAACATCGCGAAATGAAGGCTTAGTTAACGCAGCAGTTATCTAAGAATTGTTTACTCACCAGACTACATGAAAATTAAAAGCAACACTAGAGGAAATGAGGCTTAAAAACAGTCCCATTGAGTGAAAGTTTATTTCAACAGTTAAATTTTGATTATTTTACAATTTTTTAATCGTATATTTATTCTAGCAAAATTTAATACACATGTTTAAATAATACGTGTGTATAATAAATAATACACACGTGTATTCTAAATTTATCATCGATTGTATATTTTACGAAAGAAAAAATCACGATCTCTTCAAATATATGACTGTATGATCATAATTTAAATCCATCCACGCAAAGTACGATTCAAATAATACACATGCAGAAATTTCAACACCCAAATAAATTGCATAATTTTACCGAATTCATTTGACAAACAAAATACAACTCGAGTGATTAAAAAAAAACACAACGGCGTACGAGGAGTTTAAAAAACAGTTTCCGAAGATAATACCACAATCGTTGGTGACTTATCGGGACTTTTTTTGGACATAAACATGTCCTCGTCATACCGTTCCATATCGAAACAGACATTAGCACCTTCCAGGCGTCGCTCCTCCTCTGGCGTCCGTTCGAGCGCCACCACCAACGGCTCTGCAGCGACGTACAACCGTTCCTCACGCAGCTACACGGGATCTGTTACGTCACCGTACGGGTCCAGCTTGACAGGAAGTGGTGGGGGGTACTCCAGTTCCGGCTACAACAGTCCGTACTATCCAAACACATACAGGTACAAAACGGAAACGTGTAAAACAATAAGCGGCTGATCTAGAGCTTGTTTAAGATCCTCGCAATCAGGAACGTACTCGGCCAGCCTGAGCATTCCAGCAAAATCCCTCGTGTCCGGTTTGAGTACCAATCCGTCGTACGCTCGTAAATATGAATCGGGTCGTTACTGTAGCACCGCAGGAGCTGGTGGGGGTGGTTCGTCAGAAAGACGATCTAGGGACTTGGGCAGATCGGGCAGTTATCGCATGTCAACTGGCGATGGTGTTAAATCGTCGCATTCGCGGTCGCGAAGTGCAGGGCCGGCCGCAAGTGCCATGGGCTCACGATCAACTAGCTTGACTAGCCTCAACTCCGAAGGATACGTTGTAAGATGTATTCAGCTGACCGTCTTGGTTTTTTGATTTTAAATAAACAGGAATGGACCTATAATGTTGAAATCTGCGAAACATTGGATATATTCATATATTATAACTACTGAAATATTTTTGAAGTGTATTTATAATAATCTGAAACTTGCGACTTAACTTTATGTTGATTTAAGCAACTTCTCTTTCAAAACAAACGGTGCTGTAAAAATTGTACACATGAACAGAAAACTGATAAAATTCATATCAATACAAATTAAATAAAAATTCTAGAGCGGCACCGAGCGCTCTGTCAGTAGTCGTTCCTCATCCAGAAGCGATCTGACCTCGATGACGGCTCGTTGCGAGAACGGAGACATCGACTACAAGCGAATGTACGAGCAGGCCGTTGTGGATAACGATCGGCTCAAAGATAAATTGCGCAAAAACGACGAGGAATTGCGGGACACGAAGCAAACGCTGGAGAGGCTAAATACGGTGGTAAATGCTTGATTACATTAGAGATTTTGATGTTTTTTCAAGGGTGCATTGATGGTTGTTTTTTAGACTAGTAAAAATTCACTATCCGAATTGGAAAAGAGGGAGCGACGGGCTATGGAACGAAAGCTAAGTGAAATGGAGGAGGAATTAAAGGTCTGTGCGTAGTTGTAAGATTTTTTCAGAAGATATTGTAACCGGAAAGATCTATCTATAGTTATATTCCTTGCGATGATTTTTCCACAAATAACACGTATAAATAACAAATTAACACGATTTTTATTTACTTTTTTTTCGTAGTTGGGTATATATTTTCGTTTTTAATAATATTTCCTTCTTTTTTAATACAAAAGGAATGCGCATTCGGCTTTTATAAATATTACATAATATACTCTTTTTTGATTCACAAACAAAAACATTTTTACCATTTATCACAATTATACGTCTAGCGTTGTGTGATTTTTTTTATAAATCGACATGTTTATCCTTGTTTTTTTTTACAAAAATCGAAATGTATTGCCCATTTGAATACTTGAAAGGCGCCGTTTACAAAATATTTCTTTGATGTATAGCAATTGCAAAAGTTGAAGGCGGAAAATGAACGGCTCCGTGCGGAAAATCGAGCGCTGACTCGTGTCGTCAGCAAACTGAGCAACTCTGTCACCAAATAGGTATCTTGACATGTCCATTCGCCCCCTCATAATACGCCCTCATCTGTCCTTTGTCGTTCCTTACATATTGCCGAAATTATTGCACACGCACAAAACTTGTTCAGTTCAAAATGCAACTTACACTCGTTCGCTAGCTATTTGGCCTCTAATAATATGTGCTATTGTTTCTAAATGGCTATCACTATCCACGAATGTTTTCTATTTGGTTTTCTTCCAATTGTTTTTGTTTCATTCATTTATGTTGTTATTTTGTTTATGCTCGATTTTTAATTGTTTCGTTCTGTTTTCTTACCAGATTTGTTTTTAAACAAAAAATTTCTCGCTTATATTCATCATCGTCAGCTAATCGTGTTAATTTGTTTATTTTTAATCACGCAATCCATTGTATTGTTAAATTTATAATTCAACAATTAAACATACAGACTTCATTAGATAAATAAATAAAAAATCGATAACTAATTCCATTTAACATAATTATATTAAATTCAAAATTTAATTACACAAGGAATGCTTTAGTCATTTTATTCATCGTATTATTATTATTATTATTATTAAAACCATTATGTTAATTTTGCAATGTTCTCTGGACTATATGTTTTGCTTATGATTTCACAGTGCTTTCAAGTTACTTATATCGTAATTTAATTATTTCCAGCACTTGGATTTATTAAAAACCGAAAATCAACGACTCAAAGATGAAAACGGTGCATTAATACGAGTTATCAGTAAATTATCCAAATAAGAAATACACTAAAAGTCCTGGCAAATTCTCCTGATAATTATTTTTCTAACTTGCCTAAGAAGTTTTTATTTGTTCCAGTTTTTTAATTTCATTTTACATTATTAAATGTTTGTCCATTATTTAAAAAAATTATAATGTTGAATTGCTTATTGCCCCTTTTAATGATTGTTTCTTAGTAATATATTTATCGTTGGTTTTCGCCCCTATTTTTTTTTTATCAGTGGCAACCAATATTTTATGTGATGTAACGCTTTTTACACCACACTGTTAAGGTTACATGATTTCCTTTAATAGCCAGGGAATTTATTATTATTATTTAATTGACAAAATTTTCTGAGAAATAGAAAACAAAATAATTTTAACAAAAAGCGACTCGTAATTTAACAGTGTAGTATTTATAATGTATTGAATAATATACCGCGTGTTTTTTCTAAACCTATTTGTACCAAGATTCGCTTTCATCATGCAGTATACCCTAATGATCTTTAAAAAAAATGGCCAATCTACGAAATGATATAAAGCTGCCCAAGTATAACAATTACTTCTTACCAATTTTCGATGAGAAATTTAATCATTTTTACTATTCAGCGTTGTTTGCTGTATACAACAATATAAAATATATATTCCACACTAGGTGTGTTGTACTTACACTCAGTTAAATTGACCTTATTTTGTTATTTCTATTGGTGCTATTATATAAACATTGTATAAACTAAATATTTGTGTGTTTACGACAATACTTTGTACATTTTCACATGTATATTTGATTTCTTCCCCAATTTTGTAAATAAAATTAATATATTATAAATAGTCGCGTGTTATAACAAAAAATAATATTAAATTTTCATCGAGGAAGATATCGTTAATTGTTGCATTTTTTTCTAATTCTATGTGCATTAACAATTTATAAGGGCGTTTTCAGATGAACCCCTCTGTATATCAGTGTCCTTGTTACGCCCCTGAAAGAATTACAATTCTTCATACTGTGCCTTGCTTTCATTGTATTTATTCACTTAGATGTTCATTATTTTCATGTAATTTATGTTGCTCCTGTATTTATTATATTTTTTCTTCGTTAGTACTAGTTATAAGAGTATTATTAGGTCCATGTGAATTGTGAATATTTTATAAAATTAAATAAAAAGGATTCTTAAGAAAGTCGAAAGTGTATTCGATGAGATTAATTAAAAATTAATGGTATCGAAAGGAATCGCCGTGTTACTTAATATGTTCATTAAATACAATTTATTCATAATTGTTATACATCATTTTTAGCATTTTATGTTATAAAATAATATATCACTTGTCAGGTTACATGTTCACTTCATGTTTGTAAATTATTAAAGTTTAAAAATTATCGCATGTAGCCGCGCGCAAAATTCTGTGAAATTTGAGACGGCGCGGACACCGTATTTTTTTCATCGACTGCAGATTCCTAAAGGTTAAAAAAAATTGCTAACTAAGAAATCGTCACACAACCACTATTTATTCAACAGCTCTTCCAATTTCTCGCATAGTTTCTTCCGTGCGTAGGCGTCATTTTCTTTATCGATTACAGTTACAGTTCGCAATTCAGTCTCTACACATGTACACCAATATTTCACGATACTCAAATCCCACTTTCTCACTTCCATCGATTGCAGTAGACCGTCTGTAATTCGCTCACTGCCGCATCGAACCAACGTCTTGGCCGTATTGTGCCATTGCAGCACCAACCCACTAACCATCAGGCCCAAGGCCTGCTCCGGCAGGCTGCCTTCGTCCAGCAGCGCTCGCTCAACGGTCTGCTGCAAACTGGGCAGTTTCGCGGGCAGCGCCACTGGGCACCGTACCGTCCAACCCGTTTCCGTTTGGTATACGATGCAGGTGCCTGCGGGGAGCATCGAATTACACAAGATCATGGTTATCGAATAAATCACTGTTCACCTGTGATATTGGCTAATGCGGCGTTCGACGGCCAACGGACCCCGTTCGGCAACAGGCAACTCCGGAACGTATCTAGGGTCCGCGTCGATTCAACAAACGTCGGAATTCCCGTTATGGTACAGTAGCACACCTGTTGAAAGAGTTGCAATCCCATGTCCTGTCGGAGGATGCGCAGCACACTGTACGCCCTCATCGTTGGCGGTAGCACGCTGCGATTCGCCGTTGACGCGCTCGGTGATGTTTCGATCGCCACGGGACAGCCTAATAGCCAACTGAACCACAGATGCAAGTGGGCGAAGACAGCTGGCTGGGCGGTTAGTTGAGACAGTGAACGATGATTTGTTTGTTGGACGTGATTTATTGGTTCCTGCCGGAAGGAACGCTGCGGTTTTTGCTCCTGTTCCGCGTAGTTTAGTTTCTTGGCGTCGTTTTGTAAGTCTTGCGCAATTTGTTTCAGATGCGGCACTATAAACGGCCATGAATTTAGCAAATGAATTTTGTCTCGCATTAATATCAATAAGGCGTATTTACGGCAAAATCCCCTCGCTAAACTATCTTGAATTCTAAATGTGTGACTGATAACGTGCCCGCATTCTTGGTCGCCAAAGTACAGTGTTCCACCATCGCTCTGTTCGTACTCGCAACTGAGACTTCGCACGGCCGCTTGCTTCAATAAGAAGGCTAAATCTTGCTTTAGAGGAGTTCGGGTAGTGATAAAGCATTCGTTCTTCGCACTTCGACTAATAAACGATTGTTCTAAAGCGATGCTCTGGCACGCTGTACACCATGGAACAGTTAAACTATGCGGCGATTGGAACGGCGTTTGCTGGTTCGTGCGTTGAGTACACAGCATCACACAAGGCCCATGCACCTCACAAAAATGTCCCAGAGCTAGAAGTGCATCCATTATTACAATATATGTATTAAAAAGAAACAAGTTGTTTGGATTTTATATCGAGTAATGATATGAAGTTTGAAGTTGGTTACATATAGATAGAGGGAAACCAGATAGTCACCGCGATATTTTATTTCGCTTATATATATATATTGTGCTACTGCAGATGGGGGCACGACCTTCGAAATGCACATCTAGCTATTAAATACCTTAAGTTACGCGATATTTGGTGGATGATATTCTATAGAATTAGTCTTATTTGTTTCGATATTAAAATTCGATATACACTTTAATTCGTTTTAATATTCGCATTCGCTTCTATCAAGGATTTATTTCGATTTCGATATTTGAATGTATATTTATTGTAGACGCAGAGAATTTGAGTTAACCACAGATTTTAGTATTTTATATCCGTAACTCTCATTTTTAATATCAGTGTTATTTCATTGGGAGTTAATATCGCGTGCTCCCATTGGACCAACCAAATGTTTGTTATGTATTATTGCGCTAGAGATAGCGCAATTTGCAAGAAATGATTGAAAATCAATCATTAATATCGTTGTTTAAATAAAAAAACACATGGTAATTTTTTGATATTTTGTTTATCAAGTCTCTTCTATAAGATTGTGAGTCCATATTAGTCCATATTGGTGACCTTCCACCCCATAGTATGGCGTACTGTTAATACCATTTCGTAGGAGACTTTGATAAACAAAATATCAAAAATTGCGAATACTATTTTTGTTTAGAGGAAACTATTGATGCTGGAGTTTTCTATTGATTCTTTAGTAACATGCCATTTCATAGACTAAGTTTCATTGGTTATTAATAGGTAATTATACACTAAACTGATTATATGAACTGATTAAACTGATTACTGTTGTATTTTTGTTGTTGATTGTTTTAGTTAAAAGATACAAGCATTTGTTTACGTATTAACTTGTTAATTGTTATAAAAATCATGTGAATGTAATTTTGTGTATTTTGTATTGGTTCACAAAATTAGACATGATAGTGTTTATATGCGGTACTCCCCTCTCGGTGGCTATTTGAGGTTAACCCAATATTAATAGAAAGTCACCGACGTTATATTTACATAGAAGTGACTGCTATTTTAGCAGCCGCGATGGACGAATTAAATATCTCCGATAGTGAAGACTCTTCTTCTAGTAATAGTAGTAGTAATTCCTCTAGTGCGACTGAATTAACAATTCCATTTAAGGTGTGCATGTGGGATTTCCACCAATGCGACCGTCGCAAATGTTCCGGTCGCAAACTAGCTCGTTTGAACCTCGTAACGTGCCTCAAAGTTAAACAGCGCTTTGCCGGTTTAGTGCTAACGCCCACTGGTACATTATGTATAAGCAGAACGGATCGAGCGATTCTAGAAACGAAAGGTGTCGCGGTGGTCGATTGTTCTTGGGCTAAAATAGATGAGACACCCATAGCCGCTTTGAAGCCAAAGTATGGCAGATTGTTACCGTTTCTAGTGGCCGCTAATCCCATTAATTATGGTAGACCGTGTCAGTTAAGCTGTGTGGAGGCTCTAGCAGCCGCTATGTATATAACGGGATTTCGGAGTGAAGCGCAGTACTATTTGGGGAAGTTCACCTGGGGTCATTCATTTGTGGAGTTGAATCAAGAATTATTGGATAAGTATGCGGAGTGCGAAGATAGTAAGCAAATTATTGCCGCTCAAAATGAATATTTAGAGAGTGAACAAAAGAAACAACTGGAACATAAACAGCGAGGTATTGTATTTATAAAATGTTCGGCAATTTTTTTTAGTGTGGTGCCAACAGTGTATTTTTTTAATAGATAAACCGGATTTTCCACCAAGCGAAAGTTCCGATTCTTCCGAATCGGAGTGATGCACATTGAAAATTGAGCTCCGAATTATTATTTTTCAATTCTGCAAAAGTTTGGCTGTGATATAAGGGTTAAGCTAAGCGTAGTTAATATGTAAATAAACAATTTAAATTTGTATTGGTGCGTTTTAATTCCAATTCAGATTTTTTAGCTTTCAGAACGAACCAAATTCAATCGAATATGAACAAATATTACAGCATGTAGTGATAAAATGAATAGCAATTAATTTACGTATTTACATTAAGAAAAGGACAACACAAACCGTTCAAAACTTTTATTACAAAATAAGTAGCTAGATGTACATTTCAAGAGCTATGCCCCCATCTTCAGAAGCACAAGATAAAACTAAATAAAATACCTGTCACGAATCGCGATTGGTATACTATTATATTTTAATATTAACTGAGGTTTATATTTCAATAGAATAATATTCGGTAACAAACATTCTGCCATATGCTAAGCATTATTCTATCCATAACAAGAGTTCTTATTGTTATGTTGCTAAGTTTGGCAAATAATTGTCCAAGCAAATATAATGTATTTTTGCTATCAAATGTTTTGCGACAATATCGTTATGAAGAAAAGCATACGACTATTTGAACAAAGTGGATACTTACGCGGAGGGCACCGTCTGTCAGTTCGAACTTAGCCATCCCTACGTAACACTATCAGCAATTCGTTTTTGTGGAACTTATTTACAAAAGAACAGATAAAACACTAGTGATCAAACATGATAAAAATTTGGCGCAATAGTTCTATGTATAACATCTTCGGGAAAATGGTGGTACACCACGTTATGCGCAATAGAGGTGCGCACTTAACAACATGAGCGATACCTCAAAACTATTATCGAAGAAAGTATTTTTCATTTTTTTTTTACAGAATCTAAGAGTAAATAAACAGGGAAAAAACTGAAATTTTAAAGTTAGAGGTAATATTTATACTGCAACTCAAAGAATTTGTTTTTATCTTGTAATGCTGAAGATGTGAGCATTCAGCATAGCCTTCGAAATGCGCATCTAGCTATTTAATGCTTTGAGTTACGCGGTATTTGGGTGTTAGTTAAAGAGTCCGCAATCCTAAAGATTGGTTGGAAACAGCACGCCATGCCGATCTATCCTGAGCTAATCCCTTCATCTCCCTATAGCTATTCATCTCAACGTCTTCAACTATCTGACTCACATACTCCAATCTAGGCCTACCTACCCCTCTCTTTCCCTCCACTCTACCTTCTATGATCAATTGCATAATCCCCCCATGCCTAAGAATATGCCCTACTAATCTGTCTCTCCTACGCTGTAACACTCTCCAGATACTTCTCTTCTCCCCTACTAACTCTAGTACAGCTTCATTTGTTACTTTATCTTCCCAACCAATCCTCATCATCCTCCTATAACACCACATTTCTAATGCTTGTAATTCATTTGGGTGATATTCTATAAAATTATTTAACACCAAAGTGATCATTTTTACAAAATTGTATGATTAAATTTTTATTAAACGATATTTAATGTAACGTTACTAAACACTTAAAATTTAAATAGAATTTAAAAAAATTACAAATGGAACTTCATTAGTTGCAAAGGCATATAAAACGCATTAAAATTGAAGAGTGTAAAATATTATCGAAACGTTAACGGCGTTTTCGGAAAGAGATTTCATCTATTCTGTTCAATTCAATGATTTTGCAATTTCGTCAATCACGAACTGCGTTATATTTCAATGTATTCGCCATGGAAGTTATTCCGATAGGTTCAATGGCGGGCTGTGCCGCCTGTTCCATTAAACCGCTTCCTTCCGCTCGATCTTTCAATTCTTCTAATGAAGCGGGAAACCAATGCAACAACTAATTCAAAACCATTCTGGCTTTAAAGACAGAAAATTCACAGTCATCTACGTAAAAGAGATTTCAAATCCGTTTAGGTACACTTCTTATGTTGCTATGAATAATTAACGTGTTTACCGCCATCTTAAGTACTGGCATGAGGTTAGTTAAATAGTCGTCAATCCTAAGGATTGGTTGGAAATAGCGAGCCATCTGTCGATCTATTCTAAGCTAACTCCTTCATCTTACTCCTGTAGCCATTCATCCCACACGTCCAGCAGTATCTGACCCTCATACTCCAATCTAGGCCTACCTACCCCTTGCTTTCCCTCTACTTTACTTTCTATAACTAATTGCATAATACCCCCATGTCTAAGAATGTGACCTAATAGTCTATCTCTCCTGCTATGTAATACTCTCCAAATACTTCTCTTCTCTTCTACTAACTTTAGTACGGCTTCGTTTGTTACTTTGCCTTCCCAATCAATCGTATTAATGATTTGAGTAATATTTAAAAACCTTGTGTTTCATCGAAAGCCTCGCCAGCCTTTAAGATAGCAATTGATTTGTTATCATGAATCGTAGGTTGAAACTGAAGTGTTTCGTATCGCGAAGTAATAAATTTATTCGTGTTTTATCGTTCTTCGTATGTCCTTTATGAATGAAACGCATTCCTAAAGAAGCGATTTTACCACCTCTTTCTCAAGCCCAAAAAAAAACGCATTTATTAAAATCTCTCGATTCCACAATGACGACTAGGAAAATATATACCATAGTCCTCTCTAAATGAAGCAATAATTGCCTCAGAAAAATTCACGCGAGTGTTTGTGAAGGAAGGTAATTATTGCGAATATGGGAACAGTACAATTTCTTGGTACCACCGTCGACATAAAAAATTGGTGGAAATTTTGCACCTTAGAATTTTAAAAGTATAATTAACCTGAAGATATATCTTCAAATCGTCAATTAGTCGTTCATATCAACTAATGTTGCAATTAACAATAGAGTCACAATAGCGAATATGACCATTTTCGCAAACAATTTATTATAAAATAAAAACAAGACAATGTTATTATATTATCAAACATTTTTTTAATTAAAAATATATATTTATGTACATTAATAAATTTATTAAAATGATTGGTACTTACATAATGGAAAACGTATGTTTAAATGTAAAAATATATATATATATAATTAGGAGTGTGAACAGCAAGTTTTTGTTGCTGCTTGATTAGGATTGTTTTCTTGCTGTTCATCGTCCAGAAGTTGGACAGTTCTCCTTTGGGAATCATTTCTGGACAATTGGGCCTCCAGTAAATTAGCCGCTTCCAACATTCGATGCGTTAGAGTTAGAAATAATTCCTCCACTCCTTCATTTTGTTTAGCCGACGTTTCCACGTGAACCGCCCCCACTTTTACAGCATAACTAAGGCCAAACATACAAATTTACAAAATATATTTTTTGTACGATTGAATACTTTCATTAATATAACGTAGGAATATTTATCAACTAGCCTTTCCGCTTCCTCTTTGCTAACATGACGTTCTGTCTCCAAATCAATCTTATTGCCTACGATAACTAAGCAAATATCTTTCCCCAACATCTTCCGGAGCTCTTTCACCCAATTCTTTACTTTCTGGAAGCTATCTTCATCTGTAATATCATAAACCAATACAGCCCCGTTCGAAGAACGATAGTAGATGGGCCCTAAAGCGTGGAACTTTTCCTGGCCGGCTGTATCCCAAATAGCGAGATTGATTCGAATCCCATCGATGTTTAACTTCTTATTTAAGAACGAAGCCTTCGAAAAGATAATTTAAAAACGATTTCTCGAGGAGTTTCTCGACTTAGTACCTGCACAGTAGTGATGTGACTATTGTTGAATTTGTCTTCGATATAGCGAAGTACAATACTCGTTTTGCCAACACAACCCTCGCCCAGTAGGACAACTTTGAAATTTTTGCCATTATTTGCCATTTTCTTACAGTTTAATTAAATTGTTGAAGTCCAAACTCATTGTATTAGTATAAATCAGGATGTAAATAATCGCTTTACAAGATCAACTGTTTGTGATTAGTTCAAATGTAATTTGTGAATATTGTGAACATTGTGAATATTAATTTTATGTAAATGCATAAGTTTATCTTGATTGTATAGAATATCACCCAAATACCGTAACTTAAAAGCATTAAGTAGATAAATGCGCATTTCGAAGGCTATATATATATACTATATATCAATCACGATTCGTGACAGAGGTATTTTATTTTGTTTTTACCTTGTGCTACTGAAGACGAGGGCAAAAGCCTTCGAAATACGCATCTAGCTACTTAATGCTTTAAGTTACGGTATTTGAGTGATATTTTGTGCTATTATTGAACACCGTAGTGAAATTTATTTATTTATTTATCTTGATTCTTTAAAAAATGTAATAAATTTCAAATTATTTCAGCGGAGTAAAATTAGTATAGATAGTAATAATTTCTTTTGTAACATTTTTTATAATTGTTTCTTCTTGCCAATCAGTAGTTCAAATACTGTCCGAAGCCATTTTCCATCATGACAGCCAATTCACCGGATGTCAGTTTAGTTATATATATTTTTTCCTTTTTACAAGTGCCTTAAGCGTAGCTATAAAAATATATTGTAAATTTAACCAGGATTTATAATCCGTTCATTACATCAACCAATCGTTAGAAAATCATACATACGAAATAATATTCAAATTTTATTTAAAAATAATTGATAGAGAAGCTGCGCGACCGCTACTGCGTACTCGTATTGATACTGAAGTGATGTGTTCTACGCTTTAAGTGACCGCATTCACGATTATCGAAGGGCTCACTCTATTGTGAATTTGGTGTTAAATACAGCGAAAGAAAGGGCAGTTTTTGGGCACAGAAGTCCCCAAGAGTCCAGGGCGACGATTGAAGTGAGTGTCATCCGGAATTAAGCAGTAATTATTTTATAAATCACAAGTGAATAGGGCATAGTATGTTGGCGTCATATTGGCGGTATTCTGCAAGCTTTGATTATTAAGGTCAGATATTAATAAAAAAAGATATTAATTGTGTAAATGGGCAGCTGTTTTGTGTACTTAGAAATCAACTAAAGATACTTGCTGAGTGCCCAGATTATCTATCACAAAAGTTTCTCTTTAAATTAACAGTGTCTGCGGTAAAGCTTCGGTACAAGTAAACTATACATAGTAGATCATGTATGGACAAAGCCTCTTTTCGGTCAAAATTACGTGGCATTATTCCGGCATCTCGTGTTATTATTGTGTTGTAGATTTCGTAGAATTAGGGCTGTTGATTGTGTCATCTTTTACGGTGATTTATCGCGAATCATGTACCTTCTGGTCTTGACACCATTTTACCCGTAGAACGAGTAAAATAGAAAGTCGCTGCCACTGCAAATCGGCAATATGTAAGAGTTAAGCTTTTACCATTTCACTTACACACTAAAGCACAAGTCAAAGAATATGTTCCATCTTATTTAAAACATGAAGCTTGAAGAAATTCATAACGCCTATTTGCAATATATTTTTTTTAAATAACGTCGGCGTTTCGATATTATTACTTTTTTATTCATCAAAGTATACTATGCAAACATCCTTTATTTTTGTTTTATCAAGACATCAAAATCTAACAAAAGCTACTTCTTTGTTTTGCAGCCAAAAGGACGCTATGCTTGATTAACAAAGGAGCAAAAAAAATAAAAAAAGTCAAAAACAATTCTTTTGATTAGTTCGTTTTCCACGGCATAACTAGTGACAAATTTTATATAAGTGGCCAAAAAAATGTTTCGTAATTATTTTTTCGGTATTAAATCACATGGCGATCATGCCGTCTTGTTACCGACTTTGCATATAGGCTACCCGGCAAAAATGGCGGCCGGTAAGTGCATAAGCTCCTAGTTTCGCACATTTATCGTTTATAAGGTGCTTTGTTATCGATCCATCATTTCAAATGTCTTTCTCTTAATACAGTGTTGCGAATTGTTGCCATTTATCTTTGTTATATTTTTCGAGCGATAATATTAAATAAATACAAAAACATGTTTTATTTTAATATTGTTTTGATTAAAATATATATTGCAGATGCACATTAGCCGCTTGACACCTGTTGAATGTAATAGTATCTGTGCCAGAACAAGGACGACATATAATTTTGGACGACGATTTAAAGTCTCTGTGAAGACTTCTATACCGCACTTAGACGCCAAGTGAGTAGCTAGAACGGAGATCAAATCAAAAGCACTTTTTTATATATCAAAATCTTTGACCGCTAATTACACTTTTTTCTTTTTATTTGTAGCCTCAGTGTCAAATATATTGATTATATATATTTATAAAACAAACATATATATTTAAGGCGGTACCTTAAATACATACATGTGTGCAATTAAAAATTGCCTTAATATTTTTTTATTGAAAGAATCAATTTTTGACTTACAATTAAATTTCGCGATATCTTGTAGATTTCTCTACATTTATTATTGATGCAAAATAAGATAGTTAAGTAATTATTGCAGTACCCTGTATATGCAAAACGCACTTAAGCTGCGTTATCTGTGCAAAACAAAATCTTATCACAATGTAAGCTGAAAATAGCTTCACAACAAAGATAATTATTACTGGATATATTAATACACTTACGTAAACAATGTCCATAATAATATTTTGATATAAAGGAAATTTCCATCAATATATTCCGCTTTTTTTTCAAAATTAGTGTGCATCTATTTCTTTCAATAGTTTTTTTTAATCAAAAAAATAAGTAAAAATAACTAACCTAAGTTATAAGGTCTCCTATGATATATATTCTAATTTTAAAACCCGTTTTCTTCAAATAACACTACAGGAACATCCAAAAAATCCATATCCATTCGAATTTCATTTTCCAACTGAGCGAGCATGAGACCTGAGTACATATACGACCGTTATTAGGCGTTGGCACAAGCTATTTATATTAAATATATATTTTTTATACTATTTTTCCACAAAATTTGCCAATGGTTTTTCTACTCTGTGTAATATATGATGACTGCTGAACTGGTAAACAAGTCACGGCCCTTTGTAACCGATATATAAATTCCACAATGTGTATTTTACGCAAATACCTGCCTACTTGTTCTGTTCTTGTCAACGACAAAACAAATGCCGAATTGTACGATGTTGCTCATTTGGATACCTAGATACCTTGAAATATTGTTTTGATCTTACTTGTGTTTTTCGATTAATTTTTTTTAAATATACAGAGTGATTGATAATCTTAGAATTTATACCTGGAACACGCTGTACACTACTTCTCATTACGTTACTATTCTTAGATTAAGAGAAAGGTATGTCCGACTCTGGAATATAAATTGTCAGAACGTTGTCTAGATATTTTTAGACCATTGCATCTCTATCCTTAAAATTGTATTGACAATCAGGTTGTCGCCCTTGTCTTCTGTTTTAAATCTTGTTAATGGTAAAATAAAGAAAAAGAATTACGATTTCTAGGTCAACATTGCTACGGGTTATAGTTACTCAATAATAATAATAGCGCGTAAACAAGACTAATATTGTTGCACCTGCATGCAACCATGGTAACTGCAGTGC
Source organism: Leptodirus hochenwartii (assembly GCA_947310635.1). NCBI lineage: Eukaryota > Metazoa > Arthropoda > Insecta > Coleoptera > Leiodidae > Leptodirus > Leptodirus hochenwartii. Next base: position 120,431 of record OX371183.1, on the reverse strand, counting down.
TTATAGAAACGTTAATAATAATAGTTAATTATTTAATTAATAAAATATTTTTTTATATGCTGTCACGTTTTCAAAAAAAAAAAATACGTGCTGTATAAATCTTCAAATATATATGACATATTAATTGGCACATTTCTCTTCTTTTCAGTTTCGATTAATTTTTACAACTGACATTTATCAAAAATTACTGTCAACAGCGCCATGTTTTCGTTCCATAAACCGAAAGTGTATCGTTCATCTACAGGGTGTTGCATCTGTAAGGCGAAATCCAGCAGGTACATCTATATTTTGATTAAATCGAAAAAATAATTCATTTCGGAGAGAAATTTAAAAAAAAATGCTTTATAGTTCAAGATTCACGGACAGCAAGAAATACGAAGAGGATTTTATAGAATGTTTTCAATTGTCTTCAAGAAGACAAGGGGAAATATGCAATGCTTGCGTTTTACTCGTGAAGAGATGGAAGAAATTACCAGATGGCCCTAAAAGGAATTGGAGACACGTAAGTCTTTATCAACGTGTAATTTCTTTTATTAACAATGTTGCTGTACATATGCTAGAATTAAAAAAAAATCGTAATATTTATATTGTGTGGAACGTTGTCTTTAAAATAGTGTCTCAAAATGTTTTAATTTAAAGCAACCTATGACATGAAAAATAAAACACAATCAGTACCGAATATTTAAAACAATCGTTCGCATTTGTCATATTTACTGTAAATCAACAATCTATTATATCCAATCCGAAAGTTAAATAGAAATAAAGTCGTCATCCAAGATTATTTCACATGACTGTCTAATGTATAAACGAAACAAAATGTATTTGTGGTATACGGATTCAAAGAAGCAGCAACGTGCGAATCATTATCAGGTTGTAGATGCTCGCGCCGGCCCTGGCATGAAGTCCATGACCAAGTTCAAGAGCAAACAAAAAAAGCAGCTAATGCTCATGGAACACCTGGGCGAAAATAAGGGGCGCCATCATGACGGCAACAACAGGAGGGACGGGGATGATTTCGAGAGGGAATTTAGCCCTACGCTCAGCGATAAGAGCGATGATATGGACATTGTTGATTACACTAATACGATGGCAGGTAAATAAATGTACTGACATTTCGCGCTGATACACTTTGTGTTAAACGTAAACTTGTAAACATACGCTCAAATTGCATATCGATAGGCGATGACGGTCCTCCGAATGGCAATAATACTAATAGTGGCGCTAATGAAATGGACGGAATTCATGGGGGCTCGGGGGAATCGTCGCCGCGTCTGTCGCACAGTCCGACTGGCAGCGAGTGTGAGGATAATGGCATAATTGGCAACACTGTAGGTGTGTTGGTTGGTAGTAGACGGCGTAAAGCCAGCAAGGTCGTGTTGTCACGCCGTCGCCGTCGCCAAGACGAGCGGAGTGAAACTAGTGTGAGTGCGGCCATGCGGGTATCTGTAGGTTTCATCGATTTGGACTATTGGACAAAGTAAGCCCCCTATGAAATATTTAGTTAAATAGTCGTCAATCCTCAGGGTTGGTTGGAAACAGCACGCCATCTGTCGTCGATCTATCTTCAGCTAACTCCTTCATCTCCCTATATAGCTATTCATCCCACATATCCTCAACTATCTGACCACATACTCCAATCTAGGCCTACCTACCCCTTGATTTCTCTCTACTTTACCTTCTATAACTAATTGCATAATATCCCCATGTCTAAGATTGTGACCCACTAGTCTATCTCTCCTGCGCCGTAATACTCTCCAAATACTTCTCTTCACTCCTAACTCTAATACGGCTTCATTTGTTACTTTATCTTCCAACCAACCCTCATCATCCTCCTGTAATAGCACATTTTGAATGCTTCTATTCTATATTCAATAGTCTCACGCCTCACACCTGTACAATGCTACATTCCTCACATATGGCTTCAGTATGAAGTATATAAAATTTAATTGTTACTCATTTTGACGGAATATACAACACTATATCTCATAGAGATTTATCATTATATGCATCAATAATACGGAAATATATGGGGATGGGAAAATGACGAATGGGACGATTACGGTTTCGTTTGTAGGGAGAGCATTTGTTGTGGCGTCGTATTTCGCGGCAAAAACGGCGAAGTGTTGGTTGACGTAGGACGAGGCTGCCGCCTCAAACCGTGCAACATATCGCTACAGCAACAGAAGGTCAGACCACATTCCGTGGCCGCATCAATAGCTAGTGCAGCCGATCAGCGGACAGTGTTGCAGTCATCTGTAGTCGTACAGTCTTCGAACAGCAACGGGGACAATAGCAGTGACTCTGGCTATGATGACGGAACGGTCGGTGTTGGGAACGCTGTAGATGGCGCAGCGATGGACAGTGGCGCACTGCGCGCCGCTAACGAAACGATGCACCAGACCGTGTTGCAACTGGCCTCGGTGCGGAGAAAACCTACCAATGTCAACGGCATCGCTGGGCGAGCTGCGGTGAGTGCCGGTAGTAACTGCGACGACTGATATTACGACTGATTTCGTTATTGACATCTGCGACAATCAATTTTTTGACTCACATTCGCATTCTGGTTCCGCTCAACACGGTTTAAATTGCTTTTGCTATATATTGTTGTTGCGATTTGACTGTCGCCCATAGTACAAAATCATTTCACCGATGTGTATCGTTTATAAGGAAGTTGTACTGCTGTTTTTCTTTTTCCTTTTTAAGTGCATTTTTAGAAAATATTTCATGCAGTAAAAAAAAATGATGAGAATAAACAATCAATTGGGCCCAAAGAAAATATATTTTTGGCCTCGCAAGATTCGCGCAAATGAAGTAGTTTTTGTTTAGTGCTGCAAGCGTTACATTAAATTTATACTGCGTCGAGTGAGATCATTGAAATAATTTTTATGCGACTTATTTCACATATAGTAAAGTAGAAGTAATTCAACAAAAATCGCAGGATTTCTCCAACTATATTCTTTTATTTATCTTTATTTTAATATTGTTAATGGAAAAAAGTTTTTATTTTTAAGTGTTTTAAACAGCAGCCTATTACCAGAATTGTTAATCCTTCCCTCCTTTATTATGAAAAGGTGACGGCTAACAAATTAACGAATATAATTCCGTTTTAATTAAATTCCCGCATAGGTTAAGTGCTTTTTTTTTCTATAGAGGAAATGTTAGAATTTATATGATATTTTATACTTCCGAACTTTCTTTCTGAAAAGTACTGCCAAACAAAGTGCAAACGTTTGTTATTGAAGAATGGCATATTACTACGTGAATAAATTATTATCTAATGATATTATTTTATTTATAAAAACTTCAAATCGCGCATTTCAATTTTTTTATCAATTTGTTTGAAAGTTACGGCGCTCAAATTATTTCTTTAAATTAATGCATAAGAATTTACATATAAATTATTACAATATTTACGAATCAGACTGCAATCTAGTCGACATAATTAACGAATGCAATATTTTAAAAAATAATTTCGAAAAAAGAAAATCATTTTACAAAATATAGTATTAAAATATATATGTATAATGAAAGAGTTAATACATATAATACATTTTTGTTCGGTAAAGAAAAATGTATATACTAAACAAAGTGACTGCCATTTTAAACCTTTAAAAATAATAAAATCGTAAATTGTTTATTTTACAACGTACAATGAAAAACAAATCAATATAAATACTTATATGGCGATGCCAAGTGACAACCTTTACGGTAATTAAGTCATTGTATAACTAAATGAGGATCTCAGAAAATTTATTTGTGACATTACAGCAAAATAATATTTAGAGTACTTTATCATAATATAACATTATACTGGTATATTACACATAAAGCAGATTATTAATTATATTATAATGCACAATACTGTAGGTTGATTTATTTTTCAAATTGATTTTAATTTGGAACAAGCAAAATATTTGTTTATTAATTTCAAAAAAAATATATTTTTTTAAATCATACAAATATTAAAGAATTGCGGCCATTTTCAGCCAATTCTAAAGCGTTGTAAATGGCTGTATTATAAATGTGGCTATATTATAAATATACATAAATAAAATGATCAAACATAACAAACAAATCAACAATATTATAATAAATCTTTTTTCTACAATATATAGGTAATTTTTAAAGTAAAAGTTATATGCAATAAAACAAACTTAAATAACAATTGTTATTGTACAGATTGTGCGCAAAATATTATAAAGACTAGATTAATTGAGATTTTATATTATAAAGAATATATACTTACAAGAAAGATTGAGAAACGAAGTTTCTGCTACCTAAGAACGTGACTTAAAGTTACACATGTTTAATAATATCTGCGGATTAATAAAATCATTGCATCTGTAAATAATTACTAATTTTATATAAAGTACGGTGTATAATTAATTTGTATTCTCAACAGTAACTATTATAGTTTATTGTATGTGTCCAAACAATTCCATAAATTATGAGAATATTGTATCTTATATATAAATATATTATAGAAATGGTAAAGCATTTTACTACATCATTGATTTAACAGAAAGCGAAAAATAGAAAATAAAAGAAATGTGAAACAATCTTAAACTGGTTTCAATTTATTATAGGCATTTTTTGATACTTACTTTCCAGCATTTGAACTATGATGTATATTTCGAAAATATCTTTAAAAATAAATTCAAAAACCTGTACTCAGTGCATTATTTTACAACACAAGTATTTATTTATTAATTATTACAAAAGAAAAAGTATATAAAAATTTCGGAATTTTTTTCAAGATATAAAATTACAAAATAAATTCTTTTACTATAAGAACTAGCCCTCCTCCATCCAGTCGTTAACAATTTTACAAATTGTTAGTAGGTTCTGCTCTAAGTCATCCATCGTAGTATTATCCAAAATATGAATAATATCCTTTTTGTAAGAACTTTTAGTCTCTTCCAATATTGTTTGGAATATTTCACAAGTCACATTGTCCTCAAGTTTCTTTCCAGTATAACCTCTAGCAACTAATCTATCATACAGAGCGGTATTTCCCGAGGTAATAACAAAGACGATATCAAACCAGCGTTCGGGAAAGAACTCGCTACTGTGATAGTCAACCATGTTTCCTCCCATGCACATGCGATTCTCCAAAAGGTCCAACAACTTGTCTTCGTCCAACACCGGACATTCATACTCGTGATCATACTCTCCCAGACAATTGTGCTTCTTCACAACAGCTGATATTTCGATCCATTGTAGGCTGATAATATCCTGGAGGCGCTTGCATAGACTTGATTTGCCAACGCCCGGTGTTCCTGTTACTAATATATTAAGACAGTTCCGTTTTTGCGTTGACGCTGGTGGTGCCATTTTAAATAAGTAACGATTAATAAAACAAAATTCTTATCGTAATTGGATACAATACTAGACAACCTTCGGTCTAAATAAAGATTAATAAAACGACACATCAAATATCACCATATCAAAGTATGCAACTTTTATTACAATAGCATTTAAAAATTATACAGCTTTATTATTAAATATCTCTATCCAATATCCATCCGGGTCTGTAATAAAAGCAATCGTCTTCATTTTACCATCTCGAGGTCTCTTGATAAAATTAACTCCCAAGGATTCGAACTTTTCACAAGCGGCATACACATCCGGCACCATGATGCCAATATGGCCAAACCCCCTTGGTTCTGAATTCCCTACATGATACTTAAATTCCGGGTCATCTTCAGTTCCCCAGTTATGGGTTAATTCTAGCGTTGCCTTACGACTCAAAGTCCATTCAGTACGCTCCTTTGTACCCAACTCGCCCTGCTCAATAAATGCATACATTGGACATTGGATGCATACAGTTAATATGTTGCAGCGCTAATTACTTTGATGTCATTAGGATCTTCAAACCCCATAAAGTACAGTGAAAATTTCATATCGGGAAAGTCTCGTTTTTCTAATAAACGCATTCCAAAGACCCCGGTATAAAACGGGATTGACTTACGTGGGTCTTTAATGCGGTACATGGTTTGTTGCAATATAAAGTCCTGCAAAATAGAAAATAATACATCATTACCTCCCATCTGCCAAACGACTTAAGGTGTATACCCTGGTGTAATCATTGGGTACTTGGCAAAGCCTTTTCGCATCGTCATCCGAAATTGGAATTTCCATTATTTTTAAATTCAATACGCTTTATGATAATTTTATTAAAAATAATGTAAATGCGGAAAAGTAGAGGAATTAGAATACATTAACAAATATTTTGTATTAGATATAAGCAATTAAATGAATTGTATAGCAATGTCCAGCTAATAAATGCTTTATGTTACCATTTTTGGGTGATGTTTTATACAATGGAGAGACTAATATCATTGATTAAGTAATATTAAGTAATTTGTCAATGGTAAGATTATTTATTTAATTATCCAAAGGTCAGTAGTTCAAAAATATTCGAATGAACAGTTAGTAGATCTAATGCACAAATAAAAGTCAAACAACAAACTGTTTGTATTATTGCACCAAGTTCGATTTTTTACTAAAAGAATGTTAAATACTAGATGTTTTATAAATAAGGAACGAAATCTACTATATATCCGGCACAAATCATATAGCAATCAGCCGAAGAAAGCAAACCGTTACTCAGCAACAGTCTTCCTACCAAAAACCGACTTTCCCTTACGTATCAAACGAAATAAACTCTTAGAACGCGACAATCTAACTAATAAGGCATTTAATTTTGTTTATATTTATATGTTGCACGTCGTTCAGGCCATAAATACATTTGAAAACGATTGTTTCAGATATGTACTGCCGAGGAGCTTTACCAGTGGCAACGAAGCCCCCAGAGAATGGCTAACAAGGGTGACTACGTCCTCCACGATGGCCCTCCGTATGCCAATGGGCCACTCCACATGGGACACGCTATCAATAAGGTACTGAAAGATATTGTAGTCCGAAGCAGGTTACTACAAGGTTTTAAGATACATTATAAACCTGGCTGGGATTGCCATGGATTACCCATTGAGTTAAAGGCAATCACAAGTAACAGTTCTGATAAAACAAGTTGTCTTGAGATAAGAGAAGCAGGTTTATATTTGAATTAGTAACTGTTATCTTTGGGTCTAAGAAACGCGCAATTTTTGTAGCCAGAAAATTCGCTACAGACGCAATTGCAAGGCAAATGAAAGTTTTTAAATCGTGGGGAATTTTGGGCGACTGGCATAATTCGTATAAGACATACAGCAAATCGTACATAAAAAACCAATTAATTCAATTTTATAAGTTGTACGATAAGGGCTTGATTTATCGCGATTTAAAGCCGGTTTATTGGTCGCCAGAATCAAGGTATTTTCATATTTATGTTACTGCTGATTAAATTAGATTAATTGGATTATGTTTTAGAACCGCGTTGGCTGAAGCGGAACTCGAATATAACGACAAACATGTTTCGAATTCTATTACAGTTAAATTGGAAATTAATAACTTTCCCCAAAAGAATTATTTGACAGAATATTCCAAGTGAGTTAATTAGCGATTAATATTTTGCCATAAGCTATTTAATTATTTACAGAATATTTGCATTGATTTGGACTACCACTCCATGGACTTTACCAAGCAATCAAGCAATTGCTTTTAATAATAAATTAAAGTATTCCGTGCTACAGATAGAAAAGGATACGTTTTGCCTATTAGCCTCCGATTTAATAGGTAGTTTTAGAGAACGAACAAAATTGGATGGTTGTTCTGTGTTGGAAAATGTTGAAGGCAAGTTCAACCGGTTTACCGTATAGTGTAAAAGTCGAAAAAAATCCCAAAAATAATTATTTCCGCTTAAAAATGTATTAGTAAAAACAAAAAAATTACATTTCAGGGTTTAATTTGGAAGGCTTATCGTACATACACCCCTTAAACGGACAAGTGATGCCATTTCTAGCCTCAGATCACGTGACGGCTGATAAGGGCACAGGGTTGGTCCACAGTGCGCCCGCGCATGGTCCAGAGGATTATCTTTTATCTTTAAAATACAACATACCAATAGTAAATTGACAATATTATCATTAATTCGAACAATTAAAAATAAATTCGTTTTCAAGATTAATCTGGTTGATGGCAATGGATGCTACACACACGAAGCCGGTCCTGTATTAAATCAGCTGCCCGTTTTAGGTGCGGGAAATTCGAAAGTTATGGAATTATTGAGAGATAATATTATATTAATTGAACCGTTACTACATGCATATCCATACGATTGGAGGACGAAAACTCCGGTCATTTTAAGGGCCTCGCAACAATGGTTCCTCAATACCGACCTTATTAAAGATGCCGCAGCCGTTAGTTTCGAATTTGATTTTTGTTGTCGAATAATTTAATCCTTACAGCGCAAAAACGTTTCAGAAATGTTTGGATCAAGTGAACATTTGGCCCAAAGTTAACAGCGACATCTATAGACGAACGCTGATGGACCAATTGTTACGGCGGCCATATTGGTGCATTTCCAGGCAACGTAGCTGGGGCGTTCCCATTCCGGTGTTTTATAACAGAAATAATGGGTTGCCTATTGTGAACACGTTAGCATTTGCCGGTGAATATATTACGAATTATTGCTAATTTTTTTACTCGATTTTTAGGGACATTTTGAGCAGGTCAATTAATCTATTATATAGTACGGGTAGTATGGATTTTTGGTGGCAAATGACCGAAAAAGAAATTTTAAACGACTTGAGTTTGGATGTGCCTTTAGAAGATATTATGAAGGGGGAAGATATTTTCGACATTTGGTTTGATAGTGGGATGTCTTGGACGAGTGTTTTAGAAGGAAATCAGGTAAAATATATCAAAAACAATCTTTATATTTCCATTTTTTTTAAGGTAAAGTTGTTTGTTTCGTATGTAATTGTATTATATTTTGTGTTCTGTTCAGATAGCAGATATGTATTTGGAGGGCCTCGACCAATTTACCGGCTGGTTTCAATCATCGTTAATAACAAGCGTTTGTTTACGCAACAGCGCCCCCTATCGATCACTGTATGTGCATGGACATGCGCTCGACGAACATGGTGCCAAAATGTCAAAATCGAAGGGAAATGTTATCGATCCTAATTATATCGTAACGGAAGAAGGAAAGGCATTTGGAGTTGACACATTAAGGTAATCTAGCAATAAAATTAATCTAGATATATTATAAGTTACAAACTTATAAAAAAAATTCAAAGTAAGTGAAGGCGCTTTTATATTAAGGTGGTGGGTCGCTTCTCACGCTAGTCGTGATTCGGCTGCTCTCGTAACTGATCGTGTCCTACAAAGTAGTTCAGATGAAGTGCAGAAACTCAGGGCCGTGTTAAGATTTATTTTAGGGTCATTAATGGACTATAAAGGGAGTAGTAATGATATTAAAGCGAACGTGCACGTTCTGGATAAATATATGTTACACTTACTGTGCGAATATAACAATGATGTGAGTTTTATGAATCTGTTGGTGGTGTATTTTTGAAACGAACATTGTTTTAGATGCAAAATTGCGTTGCAGAATGTAATTTCACCAAAGTATGTGCAACCACAATTCACTTTTTAACAAATCAAATATCTGCTCTATATTTGTCCGCTGTAAAGGATCGTATTTATTGCGATAAAATGGAAAGTTTAACTCGTTTATCCTCTCAGTATGTTTTACATTGCATTTTGCTTGTGTTATTAAGAAACACAGCTGCGGTGTTGCCGCACTTAAGCGAGGAAGTTTATTTATATTTACCGGTTACATTAAAAAACAATACGAATAAATCATTTTTTCAACAAGAATGTCGATTAACATTTGATAAAGAAATTTTTAATTGGGAAAATAATGCGTTGAATTCGTTTATGAAATTAATTTTAAATATTAGAAAGGACATAAATAAAAATATCGAGGATAATTCAACTAAAATGGACGTTAAAATTAACGTTTCCAAAGAAATTGCATATGAAGTTAAGGTAGATATATTATTGTATTTGAAAAGATCGTAAATTGTATTGTGAAACGTATATTTTTAGCAACATTTTATTACAATACCGAATGCTGAGAAACAATTAGAATTATTGTTTCAAGTGGCCAAAGTTTCATTGAACACTTTGACCGATTTGGCGGACTATTCTTTAGAAATTAAACGAACTGACAACAATTTTTGTGATCGCTGTAGAAGATATAATATTAAACCATCCCAAATCGATAATTTATGCATCAGATGCAATAATGTTATTTTATATAATAGCGCAAATAATGAAGAAATAAAGCACCACGTTTAAATAAAATTTATTGTTTTAAACAAGTATTAAACTAATATAATAAAAAGTAGAAATCAATAATTTATCATCGCGGATAATTGATCAGAGGTTATTGATAAAATACTTTCTGGATCGTCGTATAAATTTATAGGATTATGAACAGCGTCGTATAATTGCTTATAAATAGCTAACAAAACAAAAAACGATCGTTTTTGTACTGATTTTTTGTGTTGGGATGAGGCTAATAAGTTTATTTGGGGGATTAGCAATGAATCTGGTTTAGAAACTGCTGCGTTAAACTTTTCCTGAAAAAATGATGAAATATTGCGTTAAATTTATTTTATTAATATAATTTTATATTTACCATAAAACCTTTAAGGCTGGAAGGTTCCATGCCTGGAATTGTGGACAAGGGTATTTGCGATAGACTATTTTTGCTGCTGGAAGTCGAGTTAGTGCTTCCACTCTCTTGTAGAATCGTATATATAGCACTAAGACTCAAATTTGCTAACAAAGCACTTGCCTGCAAATAATCGTATAAATTGTCCGTTTCTACAGAAATAAAAAATGACTGTGTATGTATTTAACGTTACTAACTTGTGCGGAAGTTAGAGTGTCCATTTGCGCCTCACTTTGCGCTGCTAAACGTTCCAATCTACGTTCCTGGAATTGATATAAAGCCAGACATGTGTGCATAGCGTACATACAATTCAATGTGTAGACAGCCATGTCTGTGTGCGGCAAGCGGGTGGCCTGTTCACTTACAGCACGCAATAATGGATCCACCACACGACTGGCTATCTACATTAATTAAATTTGGATTCATCAATTAGTTTTGAGACAACAATTTGCGTTACTTTATTCATATCCGGTTCTCGAGCTTCTGTCATACTGGCTGTACTTAGCAAGTCCCTTAAGTGGGCGAGGAGGCTATAGAATGCGGGCGTGGGCGCCAAATCACGCCCGGGCGTTTCAACTTTAGCAAGGCGATCGGAAACTCGACCTTCAAGCATCGCTAAAAATGTACACTCACCGCGCGTTTCTAGATTATCTAAAGTAGCACCTAATTCACCTCCATTACTTATCTTTTCCAAAAAAACAAAACTGATAAAACTTTTTCTTTCGCTCTTTATTGTTAATTACCTTAGCGATCATTTTTTTGTAATATCTAATCAAATTCGTAAGCGAATACAATATAGACGCGTCATACGAAGGTGTCAAAAGCTTCTCAATTCGAATTTTTATAGGATGACAAATACCCTCACAGATATTGGCCAATGCGTCATCTATAATTACGTTAATATTTTCCACGTTTTCAATAGTATTTACGGGGCCGCAGGCCGAGAATAGTAAAGTTAAATTTAGGCGTTCTGTCGGCAGAGAGCGCTGTATCCACACCAAAACATCAGTGAGGTAAACCTAGTATAGAAGATATCGTTTTTATCAAGTTTATAGTTCGTAATTAAAAGAAGGTAACCTGTGGGTCATGAGCTCTGGACTCAATTGGTGCCGGGTTTCCTGCTGCGCCGCCTCTGGTTAGGGCGTCTATGAACTCCGCTACTAAATAGCCCCGTCTGGCCACTATATACTCGCTTATTACATGTTTAAATAGTTGAGGCTTCACTTGCAATCTTTCCATTGCCCGCGTAACTATCTCAGTGAATTCTTTCCGTTGTACACTTCTACAGTGTTGCAATGTCCATCTATATAGTCTGTCTAATGCTTTTTCCTAATAAAAAATAACGCCAACTAACTAGTTTTTAATTCCAATTTAACAATAAGCTAGCAACCTTATGTAGCGTTAAATTCGATAGTGAATTTTTGCCTAATTCAAGGCACCCCCCATCAATCAATTTGTTCGCATCATTCGTCATCTTTTCCACCTTGTAAAAGGCGTCGAATATATCAACACTCACCTCCCCTTCCACGCTCTCTCCCGAGTTTCCATGTAGAGCTTTTAAGTCGTCGCCAGTTAAATGAACAGTGCACAGAATCGCGCGAAGGACGCGTTCTTTTGCACAGTTACGTCCTTCCGCTTGCTGGAGATGTGCAGTTTGGTTAAGTAACTGGCGTGTTTGTGTTTGAGTACTGTGTAAGCGTGAAGACATACTTAATAGACCGGTTCGCATATCCATGATGTCCTTTTTAGAAACGATTAAAAATATATCTAGTGTTACTAAATGTTGATAGTTTATCATACATGCGTCGTATGACTAGGAATAGTATATATTACCTTGTAGACATTATCGAAAGACTCTTTTACTTCCCGAAAGGCGTACAGAAATGATTCGTTGACGTCCAAACTTCTCCGCTCAATTTGGCTCCGCAGATTCCTTCTACCTTGTAAAGTATTCTCTATGTAGAAGGTGGATAGTTGTTCTAAGGCTTGCAAAGTATCCTGAACAAGTAATTATCCATTCGAACATATTGTGAGGCCCGTAATTAAATAATGCTTACGTTGTCATTTTCAAGCCGTGTTTGTAGCACTTTATTCAAACGTCGAGAGAGTACATTTTCTGTGTCTCGTTGTTCAGGCATTATTATATTTTATTCATAAAATACGCTGGTGTTTTCGTTTTCAATAGCTTACGTTATTTATGGTAATTTATTGCATCGAATTGTTACGTTGTGTGTGTTTCGAGCTGACTATGAATAGCGATATGAATCGAATCAACTACTGACGTGTACGTTACTTACTTCACTTCGTTAACATTCAACAGCCAGTGTTTCTATCTTAGCGCCGTAGAAGCAGCGTTCGAAATACAAGCGTTAATGAGCACCATGTAGTATATAGTAAGCTTGGACAAAAGTCGTTCATTTAGATGAACTATTCAGTGTTCACATAAGTGAATACTGTTCACGAAGGTAATTCAGTATTCAAATAAGTGAATAGTTCACGAACGATTATTCATTATTCACATATAAATGAATCGTTCGATCAGTCGTTACATACATTAAGCTCGATCATTCATGTTACATACATTAAGCTATGAGTATTAAATCAAAGAATATTATATTTGGAAATAAATTTTGCAACGACCAGCTTTAAATGACAGTAATTTCGAACAATACGTATTTGCACATTGCTTCAGATTTCTCAGTATCTTTGAAATATGTACGTCCAAATGTGGTTAGTTGGTTTAGGCATTTTGTAGTAATTATTTCACTACAAAGCAAATATTTAATTTTTTTAACTCAAACGTAAAATGGAATTTCCAAAGTCAGACAAATTGATATTAATATATAAAAATTTAATATTAATATAATTAAAATTTTTATTTTACATTATAATTTAATTTACATTTAAAATATGTATTGATTATGAATATGTTTATGTGTATGTTAGACTCTGTTAAACTAAATGATTAAATGTTAGACTACTGTTAGATTAAATAAGAATTTAAATATTTACATTCGCAGGAAAATGTTAATGTCCCGATTGTTTTACTATTATCTTATGCTTGAGTATCAGCGATGCCATACGCAATATACAATTTACAGTATTGAATGCGAATAACGTAGTGAATAATTCGTCTGAGAATATATTAGTGAAGACAGAATATATAATTCAGAAGAGGCATTGAATTTGGTATTCTTTGTATAGGGTATATTTTGGTATTCATTGGTATAGGAATTCAATATTGAACATTGAATACGAATCGTTCACTCAAATAGTTCAAATTGAACGATTCATTAGTGAATTACCCAAGCTCAGTATATAGACGCAAGTGCCACAATGCGACTACTCATTGTGCGGTGGTCCTCAGTGTCCAAATTATAATGTTAAGTTACGGGAAGAGGATGTAAGTGTCAGCCGCTGTAGTAATCGCATTTAATAACCGTACTGGGTGCGTTTTGCGGATATATTTCTAACAATCGTGTGTTCGGCGTTCGTTATATATCGTGCAATTAAGTTCTCGTACATTCAGCGAGAACAGTGAACTTAGGAATGTAATACTAAATCGGTTTCTGAAACGAGAGGATTTCTATATCAAGATGGCTGACTCGTATTACCAGGTGAGATCAATTAGTTATTTTTACCTGTCTTCTACGTACCCCTTCTGTACAAGGGATGTTATTTGGCTCTCAATAAAATTGTGTAAAGTCGAAATATAATCAGTTCGATTAAGGTAATGGTGGATAGAATATTAGAAGCTTTTGGATATAGGTTATGTTGTTTACCTCTAAATCGGGATGATAGAAATCGTAATTTAGGGAGTAATTAAAAATTTCCTGCTTCAAACTAAACGCATAAATCTAATTATAATATTGCGGCTAAATTACTCGCTTATTCGCTTGCATCTATGAATACAGAAATTTACGGGTGTCCTCAAATTTCTGACTAAAGTACTGTTATTTCTCACGTACGTTCATTTCCCATAGCGCCGATAATTATTCATTACACAATTTTAACATACCCGAATGAATCTGTAAATATTTGTACTCGTTTGCTAACGAATCCAGCATAATATAGAACACAACGGATGTTGGCATGTAACGATTTTTCTAAATTTGTACATATAATAAACATCTGTGATTTGCGTTAATGAAATATGCTCAGTTTAAATGCAGGCGCGTTTATTTTAATTGGCTTAAAAGTATATCGGTGTTTTTAACTCTCGCATTTGCCGAATCAGTCAACACTTTTATCCTACGAACGATATTTAACATTTAATTGCGTCGTCTTTAATTTTAAATAACCCTTCTAAAATGCATAAATGTTCGCGTTATAGGGCGATTATATTCGGCACCCAGCCATTTATGAACTTTCCCATAAGTACGGCTTACGTACGGAACATGTTCCCGACACAGTTTTGCCCACGATGCTCGAGGAACTGAAAGAACTGATACGCAAAGAGATTCGCAAAGAGCTGAAGATCAAGGAGGGTGCGGAGAAGCTCAGGGAGGTTGCCACCGACCGCAAGAGCGTCAACCAAGTCAACGTTGTGGTGAAGAATAGCAATGCCAAGATCAACGAGTTGCAATACGAATTGCAGGAGCTGGAGTCGCAAATTATATTGAGCCATGGCAATCCGAGCAGGGGACATCCGACTGTGTCACCGTCTAGTAATGGAGGTACGATTTTTGGGAAGTAGTAAAAAGAAAAGATGAAAATAATTTCCATTTCATTTACCCCTAATTTAGATCTGGATCTTAATATAAGCTATTATTTTGCTATTGATTGACGTTTAAACAACGACGTACTATTGTTTTATTATACTGTTTTTTTAGCCTACTATAATGAAGAAGTCTACGATATTGATGATTGTTTAGGTGTGTATTATTACGTAATATATATTCGAAGTTTATATTTTATTTGTTTGTCTATTAAATGTTTGAGTTAATTTTTTTGGTGAATTGTGAATGTGGCTTTGCGATGTTTATAATGATTTTTATATTTTATGTTTATTAACATTGTGAACATAGTTTTGCATGTTTTCTCAAATGATTCACGTGCGATTTTACTGCTGCGGCAAATTTTATTCGATGAAATTACTATATACGATACATTTCTACCTTTATCTGATTAGATATCAATACTATCAGGTTTTTTTTTTTAGTTTAAATGTATAAAATAGCACATTTAAAAAATTATGGATATATGATTAAATAAATGACGAGATTATTCTTTGAACAATGGGTTGAAGGAAACAATGTTCATTTTTCAAATAAACCGGTTATTTTATTCACTATAGATGCGATGTTTTCTTACTCACCGGGACGTTCCTCGATGCAACCGCAAGAGCAAACCAAGCCCCATTCTCAAGATCCTCGCTTAACGCAACTAGAAAAGCAGCTCAACATCGAACAGAAGGTCAAACAGGGTGCGGAGAATATGATACAAAGCATCACTGAACGTCCCCCATTGACACGGGAGAAGAAACTATTATTAGGGGACGCCCACCAGATGCTGCAAGACAGCAAAGATAAAATAGATTTTCTAAAAATGAGCATACAAAAGGTGCGCTTAAAAAAATATATTTCAGTGTTATATTTCGACAAATATTACACAAATATTCGAGAATATATATATATATATATATATATATATATATATATATATATATATATATATAATAAAGTAGGTTAAGTGTGCTTATATCTAACGCTATCTATATATCGGCAGCTGAAGCAAACGCTGGCCAATGGGGAACGACGTAACGGTGGTGGGAGCAACAAGCGGCGACCGAATAGCGGCTATTCTGGCGGCTCTGCGCACGATTTGACGTCCGTGGAGAATGGTGGGGATAGTTTGCTGGAGGACAGAATAGAAGACCTACGTCACAGGCTGAGGATCGAAGCCGCTGTCGTGGAGGGCGCTAGGAACTTGTTGGAGGGGCTCACCAGACCCTCGGGCGACGCCAAGACCAAAGACAAAAAAGCATTAGCGGAGGTGAGTTGAATCGAAATTATATTGTCAAGAATAACAAAGAAATGTACGTGAAAGGGAATAATTTAAATTTATTTTCCCGAAGAGATGATATATATTTTTTATTTGTGTGATTTTTTGTTTATTTTAAATATTATCGTTCACGTAGGCATTTAATACAGCACACTGACCGATTGGGTTGCAGAACTATTATATACTTTTTTTATAATTACAAACAGGATGCTACATATTTTTAATTGATTTTATTTCTAAGCAAAGCAGCGAAGGGCTTTCACTTCTTATTAAGGTTTGAACCTTTTTACTCGTAACAATTTACTTCATCTTGAATTGCAGCGTAGTAAGTAATATATCGTTACTCGCAATACCCTGTATTTTATATTTAATTTAGAATGAAATGCCCACATTAATGCGTGAAATTTTTGAACTATTATGGTTTCAGTACCGAGCGTTCTAATAATAATATGTGGCACATATATTTTTTTAAATTTTAACAGAACTTGTGATTGCATATAATATGTGGCGATGGCTTTCTTGTATCTGTGCCAAGTTTTGCCATTTCACAAAAAATACCGATGAAATATATATATAAGTATATAGTACAGGGTGTTACAACTGCAACACAGCAGCAGTTTGAATAAAACCATCACCCGCATATTCTCGCTATGTTATCCAGGCTCCTCTGAGCGCATCGATGACCGATATCCTGTGGGTTGTTTCGCGCCATTCTGCGCTCTCGTTTCTAATCTAAGAATCTTAGATTGAATGCGCTCAATATATACATATTATATTTAGAGCAGCGTATGGTTTGCTCTGGCATCTCTCTAAGAATATCTCCTCTTATTACACTGTTTATTTACAATATCAAAACGAATCGTAGCGATAGACAAGCTTGCATCGAAGTTTGTAAATAAAATTGAACGCTTCACAAGAAGCTGCGAGTGATTTAAGTGTTGTAACATTGTGTGTGTGTGTGTGTGTGTGTGTGTGGATTTTCTTCTGTTTTAAATAAAAGTTTAGGTGGATTTCTAACCGATGACGCATTTAGTACAAAATGTCGACGATTATGTACACTGCTGCCAAGAAAATTCAATTAATGTGAGGTTTACCTGAGCAACGTCTGTGCAATAGTTTTAACTTGTACCTGTATGAAAATACTCACAAATAAAGTCTAAACGCAAAAAATTCGACCTGTGCAGTGATTTATTTACATTGATATTTGTTTAAGCAAGAAAAAAAATTTCCTAATAAAAGTTATTATGTAACCTAAACAAAAAAATGCTAAATGAATAATTTAATATGTTCGGCGAACAAGAAAGTACAAATCAGAAAACTGATAATGAAAGAAACCAGCCGCCGCAACATTGGACGGTTCACGCTGAGTTTACGATATCACACGATGGCCTCGCAGAACAAGGTAACATCATTTTAAACTGAATATATTCTTCATGTTAAACTATATGTGAATTAGGGATTGGCCCGCCCACAACTCACACCGAACAAGACGAGAACGGAGCGGTTCGATTGGTCTACCGTTGGACTTCTGTGCAAACTCATCCAACAGTCGATGAGCAACATAACACTGAGCTACCGATACCAACACACATAGAGGAACAAAGTAGATCAACACACCCTCATTTCGTATTTATATCAGTTCCTCCACCAGCACCTCCTCAAGCAAAACATCAAACTCAGGCGGGATATGTTAGGAATCTTCTGAATAAATTTTCTACATCAGCGGCGAATAATCTGGAGAATCCGATTAGTTCCGGCTATTCGAGTGAACAGCTCATGTCCCCCAGCAATAGTTCGACGAACAATGGTGGAAATGGCCATCAGCAACGACTAGCGCCACCACTGTATAATCGCAGGTGCAGAAGCACATGTTCGATTGTTCTATCAACTAATGTTAATGCAGGGCCATGTCCATCTGAGATGGGTGAGATAGGAACCGCTTCCACCTTCGCACCAACAGCCAGAACGCACAGTTTGCGCTGTCAAACACTCCTCACACCTGCAAACAAGGATTCAGCCAGCTTGTGCGGGTGTGGAGATCCGTGGTGTTATCATTCATCGAACTACGGTGGTATTAATTAATTATCCACCGTATCTTTCTTAGGCCATATATATATATAATCTGCTCTAGATGAATGTGCTTATCGATTTTCACCCCTCATCGAGGCAGACGAGTACACAACAGCTCCCACCGCTTCCATTAAATCGACAAATACCATGACCCGACAATCAAATCGTTCGTTGTTATCTACGGATAAGTGTTGCAGAGATGCGTCGGTGCAAACTTATGAAATGGTCGATAAGTGCACCTCTCCGTTCCTATTTACCCACCAGCAAGACGAATCTAGCATTGTAAGTGGTAAATTCAGCGTTGGCGCGATGGGACATAAAAAACGACCCGCCTATTTGATTAGGCGAAAAACGGAGCCGGTTAGAAGAGCGGGTGGTAAAAACAGAGAAAACGATTTGCCTATGTCACCAGATAGTCTTGATAGTAAACAGGTAAATGTGTTTGGTGTTAAATAAATTAAATAATAAAAATTAAAATTTTTTTTAATCTCATTTTTTGTTGTAGTATCGTGTCAAACGATATCTTCAACAACACCAACAACGATTTGCTCAAACTATCAAACCATCAGACTTAAAAAAAACTCTAACAACAAACCAACATCTTAATTTAGCATCTGGTGGCAGTAATTCAACTCAGTCAGATATGAAACAGCCGCGCACAGTTCATATCGATGTCTATTGCACTGGAACCGAACAGGAAAGTTCCACTAGCTCGTCTAGTTCAACAGATTCGAACAATAATAATAACAATAATAATGATGGTGATCAAACCGTCAGCTCACCACAAACAGTCTTTGAATCCTCCGATGTGCGCATTACGCATGTGCGAGCAGATTCCAATACGTTGCCCAATAGAATCGCGAACGATCAACTTGAATTCGATCGGGCGGACGACGATTTGGCGAGTATTTCGTATCCGTCACTAGATGCCTCCAGTTTTTCAACGAATCCTTGGTCTCGCATGTCGCTGAGTAGTTGTGATACGTCCTGGAAGGACACTGGCTCAGATTTGGTTAGTTTGCTCGAGGGCGGTAATCGTTTAAATGATTCGATTGGATCGAGGAGCAGAGTGTTCGGTTGTGCTGAATCCATAACGGAAATGCCCGAGTATAGTTCCAGTAGAGATAAAGATGTATGCGATAAACGAGGCGTTCAAACTCCGTCGAGTTTTGATAGTTTTGAATATGCCGCTAGCGAGGATAAGATGCGAATTAAAAGGTTAGACGAAGAGTTGCTCAAATGGAAGTCACCGCAAGTTGAACGACAGACAATACTGAATAAAAAGGCCGTTGTTGAAGAATGTAATTTAACCGATTCGAACGATGACGATTCTAATGGATCGGATCAATCCGTGAAGGGCTGGAGCTTCGTAAAGAGCAGCCTCGGACGAGACAATACTATAAAACAACGACTTGCCCTAACCACTCTTCCTTCTAAAGCTTTCTCGATACCATGTACAAGTCCCAGTGTCTTAATTGTGAAACAGAAGCTAACGGAAAATCCCGAACTGCGAGCCCCATTCACGCAATCTCCGGGAGTATTTACTGAGCAACGGCAAATTGCTAGGCGATTTGGCCGTATTATCGATGTTTACAAGAAGCCTGGACATCATATTGGACCAGCCAAAAATCCAGATTGCACTTGTAATCATTGTACAGAATATTTCAGGTATCGTAATAACTGAATACGTGTTCAATTTAGATGTGTGCCGAAGGAATCGCACTAATTCTTTTGTCATTGTGTTAGAGGTGGTTTTGGTAGAGGAAGGACTCAATCTGTTGGTAGTGAAGGGGTAATGGATTTCTACAGTTGGAAGAGGAGAATTGGCGCGGATAATATGGTGGGAAGTAGGGGTTCGGAACCTCCGCAAAGTCGGGAGGAAATCCGGCTACAGTTGGAGAGGGATAGAACGAATAATAAGATGTATGCGTTGACGAGGAACGCAAGTTTTTCCAATATTTAAACGCTATACTGATGTGATTGGTTTTATATTAGATCCCCATCGAATCATCGACAAATTTTTTATAATTAATTAAATCCAATAGTTTATATTAAAAATCAAACGATAATAATTCTCTTTTTTTTTTTTCTTCTGTATATAGATAAAATATTCTACATTGAAAACTTGATCTTTATCGGCATTTTAATTGTTATTTAAAGTATTATTTATTGGCGTATTTACATGCATGTATTTTCCTCGAATAAACCGAATAAACATCTAAATAATTTTTTTTTTATAAAAAAAAAAACTCTTATTAGTTAAATACATTTACAAAAATATCATTACGGTGTTAAATAATAGTATAGAATATCACCCAAATACAGTAACTCAAATCATTAAGTAGCTAGATGCGCATTTCGAAGGCTATGCCCCCATCTTCAGTAGCACAAGATAAACACTAAATAAAATACCTCTCACGAATATCAATATATAAAAATATCAGTATATCAATCACGATGCTTTATCAAGCTACTTAATGCTTTAAGTTACTGTATTTCGGTGATATTCTATACAATTAAATACATTGCAAATATAAAACAAACAATATTTTGCGTTGGTGATTTAGGCGCAAGCTTCTCTAGCAGCCTCCTCACAGAAGATCGATTTGCTGCGCCTTAGCCTGGACCTGCGCCGCGCCGAATTACCTCCCGATTCTACATACGCGCAACAATTGAAGCGCGAATTGCAGCAGCTACACCTCGCCAACTCGATGGTGAATCCGTCGTCGTTCGCGCCTGGCCAGTCGCCCGTGCAATACACGAGCCTGCAGCCGTTCGTGGGTGGCGTGGCGGAAGGCCGAGGACGCTATGGCACACCGAACCTGAACAGCAGCCACCATGCACTGTTAGGTATGATATCGAGTCCAAGTACGACTAGCAGGTGTACTGTTGTAACGGGGATGTTGGAGGTGCGGCTGATGGGATGCCAGGACCTGCTGGAGGACGTTCCGGGCCGATCTCGTGGACTGAAGGAGGGACATCAAAGCAGTCCCAGTTCAGATGCCTTAAGGACCGTTATGAAGGTAGTACAGCGTGATTTTTAATTAATGTTTCGTGTCTTAAACGTGATTTGATTTATCACCCAATATTTGGATATATATGTTTTTATATTATAAATCACGTGTTAGGGTGTTATCGGTCGTCACAATAACAGCTACAATGTAAAAGACGACACCTCCACACATATAATGGCCGTTGTTAAGTTGGACAACCAACCAGTCGCGCAGACAGCGTGGAAAGCCTGCTCACAGCAAGCCTGGGATCAACGTTTCACCATCGAACTGGATAAATCGCGAGAATTGGAGATCGGCATCTATTGGCGAGATTGGCGTAATCTCTGCGCGATCAAGTTCTTGAAACTCGAAGAGTTTATTGACGACGTAAGAAGCGGCATGGCGCTGCAGTTGGAACCGCAGGGATTGCTCTTTGCTGAGATAAGGTTCGCATAAATATTTGTATCGGATAGACTGACCGTTTCCTGTTCCAATCGAGTAGATTCCACAATCCGATGGTAACTCGCAAGCCGAAACTGCAACGTCAACGCAAGATTTTCAAGCAGGAGATCAAGAATATGCCGCGAGCGAACCAAATGAATATCAACGTCGCTACGTTCAGTCGGTTGTTGAAACGGAACGCGGTGGGAAGTGCCGGTGGCCGACAAACAGCCAAAGGGGGCGCTTTGGGCAGCTGGGGCGGCGTCTTAAGTCCCAGCGGAAATGACCACAAAACATCGGGCAATATCAGTTCGGCGGTGAGTGTGGAAAAATTGAATTTTTGCCTGTTGGGCCTTCAGACCAGCGAACAATCTGGTTCGCCACAGGTAAGTTCTGCAAAATATTAAAAAAAAGCTTATAAAGATAGATAGATAGATAAAGTTTATTCCCATCAATAAGACAGTTTACATTTAAGCTCGCATTTGCAGGTACTACTATTTGGTATAAAATAATTTATTATTAAACAGTAAAATATTAAATAATACAAAGAAATCGTAGTTAATAAAGTGTCATAATAATAGGTCACAATTATACAGTGAAATATTAACATAAATAACACTTATTATAACACAGTATCACATAAAAATTTGGCCATAGAATAATAGGCTTTGTCCACCATGATGGAGTGCAACTTATTTTAAAAAGCATTAATATTTTCAATTTGTTTGATAGTATTTTCTAATATTATACACACACACACACACACACACACACACACACACACACACACACACACACACACACACACACACACACACACACACACACACACACACACACACACACACACACACACACACATATATATATATATATATATATATATATATATATATATATATATATATATATATATATATATATATATATATATATATATATATATATATATATATATATATATATATATATATATATATATATATAAAAAATGAATTTTTCTAAAAGCCATAATTCGGGATGTTAATATAAACATTATTAATGATTAATAATAAATGATTTGACTTTTTGTTGGTTAGGTCGCGGATGATCGGACGGAAACACCTGGTGATTTGGCTGATCCGCAAAGCTACGGCCTGGGTGGGCAGCGGCCCTTGGCTCTTGTGCCGCCTTCATGTGTCACTGCAGAGGTTGCACCAATCACTAAACCCCCACGCTCTTCCCCGCAGCTGCCCCCACCGCTACCACCACCGGTTCCACCTAGATTAGACTTGGATGAGGTACGTCTGGAGAGATGTAATAAATATGTAATTAATTCTTAATATTGTCACCACGGTGTTAAGTAATTGTATAGATTATCAACCACCAAATATCGCGTAACTCGTAACATTTAATAGCTAGATGCGCATTTTGGTGGCGATGCCCGCATCTTCAGAATAATTCAAAACATAATTAAGCAATTTAAGTGAACCGATTTCGATAGAATAGTTGATTCAAAATCTATATGCTATCTACACACACACACACACACATATATATACATATATATATAGAGGCTAGGACAACAACTAGAACAAGATCTTTCATAAATACCATTTTTTAAATTCAAATCAATTAAAACAGGTACTTTATGTGGTTTTTATCTTGTGCTATTCGAGATGGGGGTATAGCCTTCGAAATGCGCATATAGCCATTATATGCTTTGAGTATATATATATATATATATATATATTGGACAGAAAAATCACAAGTAGATATTTATATCAGCTAGTTGTTATTGTTGTAGTGGAAGAACAAATGAATTTTTGAGAAAATATTAACGTTGGGTTGTTCTAGTTATTGTATCATATTTTAGTGAACGTAGTGTACTTTGTTGGAAGCACAGTACGTAATTAGAACATTATGTTTGTCTTCTGTTCTACTGTTCCGTCCTGCGTTCTCTTTGCGCTGAACACACACACACACACACACATATATATATAATCACACAAACTCACTGTGCCCACCGTGTAAATGAACTCGCGCACAGTCCTCGGTTCTACGGGAATTCGACCTTCTTCTCTCCCAACAACAAATGACACCCTACAACTGCGACGAAGACCCTCAGGCGCCCATGCGTTCCGGCCCGCTCATTCTCACGCCCACACCGAAACAACAAACGTCTTCCCAATACTCACCGCCATTCCAACTGCGGCAGCAATCTGGCAAAGGGACTAATAGTAGACACGGCAGCGGCATCAGTATTACCACGCAGTTGAGTCTGGACTTTGCGGCTGCCAACAGTAATCTGAATCGGAGGTCTTCTGAGCCGCCAACGCCCGAACCTGTCGTTGAGTTCCCTGATGATGAGGTGATTAGCTTACAATGTTCCCCCCGAAGCGGAATAATCTACTACTAGACTGCTCATGTGTTGTTTCCTTGGTGGTTGAGTGTCTAATTTACATGAGTACTAATACATTAAATAGAACAGATATTACTAGCATGTAAAAAGGAATTAATAACACATCAATTGTGTACTAATATGTCGCTAACTTTATACGTTGCACCGCTTTTACGTTTTTCTTGCTTAATTAAATGAATCTGTACATAAGCTATCACATTTTGATAGAGTTTTACTTTTAAAAATTCTAAACATTTACAAATTCAAAATAAAAATCATTGATGGCGAAAATTTGGCTTTGCAGCCAACACTAGCTCCTCCAATACTGTCCACTCATCCGCGTCACCCTCCTCCACCCCCACCGACGCAACATGAACGCCGACCGACGCCACTTTACGGCTCAGCAACGGCGCCGGCGCCTATAATATCCGGTGCGGGTACTTCGTTGAGTATGTCCAACTTCCGCTTGGTAACGGTTTTGGGCCGCGGCCATTTCGGCAAGGTAATCCTCGCCCAACACACCGGAACTCACGAGTACTTTGCTATAAAGGCCCTGAAGAAAGGGGACGTTATCGCCCGTGATGAAGTCGAATCGTTATTAAGCGAAAAGCGTATTTTTGAGGTATGCGATTAATATCTAGATTATTACTATATACTAAGGTAACTTTGGTTGAATAATTTTTATTTCGCAGATAATTTATATATTTAGAAATAGAATATTTATTTTGAAGTGTTTTTTTTTGTGCATTTTTTTTAGGTGGCAAACTCTACACGTCACCCATTCTTGGTGAATCTGTTTGCCTGTTTCCAAACCGAAGCTCACGTCTGTTTCGTGATGGAATACGCTGCCGGTGGCGATCTCATGATGCACATACATGCGGACGTGTTCACCGAACCCCGGGCTGTCTTTTACTCTGCCTGTGTCGTTTTGGGCCTGCAATTCTTGCACGAAAATAACATTATTTACAGGTACCGCATATACCGTTCTTATATAGAATTTTTAAAGTATACGATGTTTTATTATTATTCGTAGAGATCTCAAGTTGGATAATCTACTATTAGATACGGATGGGTATGTGAAAATAGCCGATTTTGGGTTATGTAAGGAAGGACTGGGATGGGGCGATAGGACAGGTACGTTTTGTGGGACTCCCGAATTTTTGGCGCCCGAAGTCTTGACTGAAACGAGTTATACGCGAGCTGTTGATTGGTGGGGGTTGGGTGTCTTAATTTTTGAGATGCTCGTGGGCGAGGTAAGTTTGCATAACTTATCCATCTTTGTATATATAGTGTATTTATTGTTTGTTTATTATTCAATAGTCACCGTTTCCTGGAGATGATGAAGAAGAGGTTTTTGATTCGATCGTCAATGACGAGGTTCGCTATCCAAGATTCCTCAAATTAGAACCAATTGCAATAATGCGACGAGTAAAATACGCAACACATTCTACTCGGACTGTTTTATTCACATACGCTAATATTTTCAGCTTCTACGTAAGAATCCCGAGCGCCGCTTGGGCTCTTCCGAGCGTGACGCTGAAGACGTGAAGAAGCAAGCATTCTTCCGCTCCGTAAATTGGGATGACTTGCTCCATAGACGTGTGGCGCCCCCATTTGTTCCTACCGTACAGTCCTTGGAGGATGTGTCCAACTTTGATGCTGAATTCACGTCGGAGGCGCCCAATCTGACGCCACCGCGTGATCTACGCCCGCTTACTACAGCCGATCAATTGCTCTTTCAACATTTCACATATACGGCCGACTGGTGCTGACAACAGATAAATACGTTTATTCCACGTCCGGTGGAAAATTCGTGAATAAACAATCTGTGAGTAGAGTGCTTTCGTACTAAGCCATACTTATATTCGTCGAGGTTAGGCGGAAAAGAAAAGGTAAGTAACCTTTTCCAACCGACATCACAAATTTTTGATGATATATTTTTTATTATCTTAGATTCAAAATAAGATACGCCAAATGTAAAATTATATATATTTTATTATCATAATAGAAGAAAACGTATATTCTAAATACACAATGCCTTATCACTGCTTTATACATCAAAGTGACAGTAATTCTTTAATGTATAAAATTAATTTCCGGTTCTACAGATTTTGCAATACAGTATTTCTCGCATCACTTCCATGTTTTCGTTATAAATAAATATGGAAATATTTTTATCTTGCAGATATTAAATATTCTATAAAAGCAATCGTTCGATATAATTTTTAATTAGAAATTCTAATTAAATTTGCATTCTTGATTATTTAAAACATTTATTATTAATAGAAAGGTTTATTTATAAAGAGAATGTTAAAAAGTTATCTCTATATTGTACATTTTTAAATTAGAGTTTCATCTTTTATGTTTATTATATTATTATTATTATTTAGTAGTAATAAAGAACTTTTGTTGGTAAGAATTATTATAATTAAAAAAATAGAATGTGCCTAAAAGTAATTTTGTAAAAAAAAAAAATGCAGTGGTATTTGCCAAATTGTTTTGATTAAATAATAATGTATATTATAAGATATTTTATCGAAGGCTTGGTAAATTTCAAAGTATATATGAATATATATATTTAGCGTTTTCATTAAATGCATTCTATAAACAAATAAACGCAATAATATTCTAAACAGATAATTTGTGATTTTCGTTTTTATGAGCATGTAAACTATATTTTAATATACAGGTTCAAGTTTGTTCTGGAGAAATGTATTGCATATAGAGTTGCATTATATTCCGGAATATAAAGGAATTAAATTTTCTGAGAAAACTTATGGCAGCATCTAGTGGAAATCTGACGAACTAAACCAAAAACTGATTTCACCTACTGGTCAGAAAATTGATGGGAATTTTATAAGACAAGATGTGTATTAAATACTGAAGATGTGACACCAAAAAATTAACAAAATATACTTAAAATAGTGTCAATAGTGTGCCAATGCACTGCATATGCCTCCTAGGGGCAAGACATGGGCAACGACGCTCTGGCCTATAGAGCGGTCCCTATACAGGGATCCCGGTCTATAGGAAAGATTCAGGCTAACCCACGGTATTAGGGGGATTAGGCTGAATCGGTGGGGCGACGGCTAAAATATGCACTCATTGGTCGGTGCAAGGCAAGGAGAAACCAGCACTGTACCCTTCTCCAGATTACAGTATGAAAATGTCGATTATCTCAAATATAATACCCCAGATGAGTAGAGCCAATGGCTCAGAATCTCATCCTGCTACTTCGGTAGCAGGCAAGCCCTCGGATTCTGGGGCGGGCAAGAGATCGATTGCGTCGAGAATTCTACGAGTCGGAGCGTGGAATATACGCAGTATGAATAGGATAGGAAAGTTAGAGAATTTGAAATTAGAAATGGAGAGACTTAAACTGGATATTGTAGGGATTAGTGAAGTTAGGAGGAAAGATCAAGTAGATACGTGGTCAGGAGAATACAGATTAATAACCACAGCATCAGATAATGGGCATACCGGTGTAGGTTTTATAATGAATAGAAAGTTGGGATGTAGAATAAAGAGTTATTGCCAAGTTAGTGATAGAATTATAACTATTAGATTAGACACGAAGCCAACGGACACAGTTATAGTGCAAGTATATATGCCAACTTCAAGTCACGATGATGAGGAGGTAGAATCCATTTATGAGGAGATTGAATCTAGGTTAGCAAACGTTAAAGGACAGGATAATCTAATTGTAACCGGAGATTGGAATGCCGTAGTAGGTAAGGGAAAGGAAGTTTCAATAGTAGGAGAATATGGAATAAGAACACGTAATGATAGAGGGGATAGATTGGTAGAGTTTTGTATTAGGAATAAGCTAGTGGTAGCAAACACGCTTTTTCAGAATCACAAGCGCAGGATATATACGTGGAAAATGCCAGGAGATATAGGGAGGTATCAGATAGATTACATACTGGTTAAAGAGAGGTTTAGGAACCAGATTAAGAATTGTAAGAGTTACCCTGGAGCAGATATTGATAGTGACCATAATTTAGTAGTCCTGGACTCAGAGGTCAAATTCAAGAAATTACAGAAGTCTAAACAAGTCAGAGTAGATGTCGATAGGTTAAAATTAGCTGATGTATGTGAAAAGTACAAGCAGAAAGTAGAAATCATGGCTAATGGAACATCAAGGAGCGACATAGATTGCGAATGGAGGGAAATCAGAAATGGGTTAACTACAGCAGCAAATGAAGTATTAGGCACAAAGAAAAGGACAGGTAGGAGGGAATGGATCACGGAAGAAATAGTGGAAATGATAGAAGCAAGAAGGAAAATTAAAATAGGAAACACAGAAGCAGGACAGAAAAAATATAAGGAACTTAATTAATAGGAAATGCAAGCTAGCGAAAGAAGAGTGGATAAAAGGAAACTGTGAGGATATTGAGGAGGATATGAGAAGAGGTAAAGTAGATTTGGGCTACAGGAAAATTAAGTCACATTTTTCTAAAGTAAAACCAAAGGGTAACATTATATGTGATAAGCAGGGTAAGGAACTCACAGAAAATAAGGAAAAAGCTAGAAGATGGAAGGAGTATCTTGAAGATTTATATAAAGGTAGGCAGGACATGGAGGAGCTAGAAAATGTGGAACAGATAGATGAGGATGACTTAGGTCCTAGCATACTTAGGTCAGAGTTTCATAGAGCATTAAATGATTTACGGAATAACAAAGCAGCGGGGATTGATATGATACCAGCCGAATTAATAAAACACGCAGGGGAAAAAATGCAGGAGCGATTATACAGGCTAGTTTGTAAAATATATGAGAAGGGAGAAGTACCACCGGATTTTCAGCGTAGTAGAATAGTAACAATGCCGAAGAAAATAGGAGCTAATTTGTGTGAGAACTATAGGACCATTAGCCTACTATCACATGCATCGAAGATATTGTTAAAGATTATTTATAGGAGATTAGAAAATAAAGTAGAGGAAAGGCTAGGAGAAGATCAGTTTGGTTTTAGGAAAAACAGAGGGACGAGAGAGGCGATTCTAGCACTAAGAACGGTAGTAGAAAAAAGAAAGAGGGTAGGAAAGGTAACTTGCATAGCTTTTGTAGACTTAGAAAAGGCATTTGACAATGTAGATTGGGACATAATGTTTAGAATTTTAAAAGAAACGGGTATAGATTATAAGGATAGGAGAATAATTTTTAATTTATATAAACACCAAACTGCCTTAGTTAGAATTGAGGGGGAAGAAGAGGTAGCAAAAATAGGGAAGGGAGTTCGGCAGGGATGTACACTTTCACCGTTATTATTTAATCTATATATAGAAGATGCAATAAACAAAGTAAAAGAAGAGTATAGTGTAGGTGTGAATGTACAGGGAGAGAAAATATATATGCTGAGATTCGCCGACGATATAGCTATATTGGAAGAAAGCGAAAAGAATTTAGAAAGGGTATTGAATGGTATGCAGGCAGTATTGACTAGGGATTTTAACATGAAAATAAATATAGGTAAAACTAAAGTGATGAGGTGTGACAAAAAGGAATGCAGTAGAAAAATGAGGATCACAATAGGAGATAATAGAATCGAAGAAGTGTCAGATTTTTGTTATTTAGGCAGTAGAATCACAAAAGATAATCGAAGCAAGGTAGATATAAAGTGTAGGATAGCACAGGGTAGGAAGGCATTCGTAGAAAAAGAACAGATTTTAAGATCAAATATTGACTTGGGTATTAGAAAAAGATTACTGAAGGTATATGTTTGGAGTGTAGCACTGTACGGGTGTGAGGCGTGGACTATAGGAAAGGAAGAGAAGCGTAGATTAGAAGCACTTGAAATGTGGTGTTATAGGAGGATGATGAGGATTGGTTGGGAAGATAAAGTAACAAATGAAGCTGTACTAGAGTTAGTAGGGGAGAAGAGAAGTATTTGGAGAGTGTTACAGCGTAGGAGAGACAGATTAGTAGGGCATATTCTTAGGCATGGGGGGATTATGCAATTGATCATAGAAGGTAGAGTGGAGGGAAAGAGAGGGGTAGGTAGGCCTAGATTGGAGTATGTGAGTCAGATAGTTGAAGACGTTGAGATGAATAGCTATAGGGAGATGAAGGGATTAGCTCAGGATAGATCGGCATGGCGTGCTGTTTCCAACCAATCTTTAGGATTGCGGACTCTTTAACTTAACTTAAAATAGGGGGTGGTCAGCTACTCGCCCATCTTTAGTTTAGTCGCGCTTATGTTTATGACCTTATAATTAACGAATGGTTCATCGCACCCATCTCTACGAAGCAGTTCAAACGGAACCGTCATAATAGTTCAAATCACGAATGTCACTTTTACGTTAATAGTTCTAATATATAATGCTGTGCATCAGAAGTTACCTATAACGCTGCTTTAAAAATAACCTATATGTCAAATATTAATATATTTTGCATAGACTCCGCAAATTTACAATTAAAAGAGTATGTTTTTCTCAATAAAAAAGATTAATGTACTTATATCACACAACAAAATCGTTCAAGTATCCATTTTATTCATAGCATTGATTGCTTTGGCAGTATCCCTACTTTCTAGGTAAATATACTATTGTATCGCATTTGTATGCATTTGATATAATTTCCAAATAGTTTTTTGGCAGGTTTTATCTTATTGGGGAATTATTTCTTGGGCATAATAGTTTGTTCACTACTACTGCAATACCATTCAGTTGCTTTTCCTCTTATTTTGGACTTTACGAAACAATTGAAGGCAACGAGCAACGCAAGCAAAGATTCCGATAATGTGTGCAATATTTGCTCCGGAAATAAATGTAGGAGATATTTGAAGCAAGATACAACCCCATGGAAATCAATTCGCGTTAAGAAGAAGTTAAATGATGCAATAGAACGTGTACGTGGAACTCCGTACATCAATTATCGTTATTTATGTTTTCCTTTTTAGTTGTTCAATACAATTTTGAGTGACTTTATCGAATCGTGGTATGGTGAATTCACCACAGATGCTACGTTCGTATCGAGTTTAAGGAATTCTATTCGATATTCAGTGTCTTTAGCTGCGAATAAGATAATACATTTGGATACTGGGAGGATCATTTCGGATGTATTGATCCCATCTGCGATAAGACATATAGATGACTGTTTATGCATGGAACGAATTGCCGGATTGAAGAATATCGGTAATATTAATGTGATACGTATTTTATAGTGTTTAAATGACAAACTGCATTGCCCAGGCATCGAACAAGTAGCAATGTCATATCTTGGTGACCGTCTGCATATTGCTGCAACCAATCGCAAACGAGAAGTGGAATATTTGCGCCAATTATCATACCTGCTTCTGCCTACTATAATGCAAACGGAATATATGAGATGTGGCAACTTTGTAATCTTTATGAGAGAATTATTGTCTATGTGGACATTATTACCATTAATGGATGTCTTAGCTGATCCCAATGTTATCAATCAATTGATTATTCTCATTGCGAATGTAATACAAAACATAAAATCTAGACGTCACGTCGATTTCATATATTTAATAAAGGAGGATATCAATAAACGGCAAGATAGTATGGTGAATATTCATTTTCGTGATATTATTGATTACAATTGACGTGCGTAATTTTGGTGTGTGTTTCAGGTAGAGATTTTATGTAATTTTGGTGAAAAACGTGCTAGTCCTTCACCATTTGCTTTGGAACTAAAATGGATCTTAAAAGATACCGATCTATTATATGCATTTATGCAGTATCTCAAAAAAGAGGATATGGTACATTTGTTGCAGTTTTGTTTGAATTTGGGTGAGATTTATTTGCGTATATATTCATTTAATTCATAAATGCATACTATATTAATAGTTGCCTATGATAAGATCGGAAGGGTTTACAAACAATTGTAAGAACGAATTCTATTTATAATTCGTTATTTTGATTTATTAATAAATTCTATATATTTTAGAGGAGTTTAATAGTGCCCTCCTCCGCCCAGATTTGACCTCCCACCAACTGGTCAACCTGCACAAAACGGCAACGGAAATTTACGACCTGTTTATTGACCCGTCAACAGCATCTTCGGCTCACATTGGCTATGATCGTCGACATTCGCGCGCTCTAAAGCAACTATTGGCTGGCGGCCCGGAGAGGATTGTACGCTTGCGCACGACGGAGCCTCTGCTATTCGCTGCTGCGGATCACGTATATGGCGTACTGGAACAGGACTGGCTCAAGCACTTCTTCCATAGTGTCGACTTTTACAAGTACATAAGCAAAAGGAAAAATAAAATAAATTCTTCCGATACTGGGAGTGTCTCGAAAAATAATTCTAGGTGAGTGTTCTCGCTTTATTCAATTCTTACACAGTTTTTTTCTCGCAAAAAAATATTTCTTTATAATTATTTAAAAATATCAAATGCCGTAACACTTGTGAAACACTTCTAATCTTATAAACTATATATATTATCTTACTCACTTAAATTACAATATTTTTTAAACATACATGTTCTATTTTTTAAAATAATATTAGGACGGGATCAGGTCAGTCAATTAATCAACCTGGATCTAGCCAGGGGCAATTACAAGGGGACCGTAGCACAGTTGCGAAGATTTCAAGTGGCCTGGGTAAGATTAAAGGGGCCCTGGCTGTTCGGGCCCCTGTAGTGGGCGCTCCGTTCTGCAATGCGCAGGCAATTCAAATTGTTGAATCGAAACAAGTGAATGATTCAGGCGATATGAGCTTGTGGAAGGTTTCTATCCCAACGGTTACGATGCACCAACCATCCACGCGAGTACAAGGGCACCCGCACAAGGTACATGTCCGGAAAACTATACCGTATGTTGGCGTATGAAAGCAATTTAGTATTTATACAAAAATACTGTTGTATTATAAATTTGTCGCTACGGTGTGAAATAATCGTATAGAATACATCACCCACCAAATACCGTAATTCAAAGTATTTCATAGCCAGATGCGCATTTCGAAGGTTAAGCCCGCATCTTTGGTAGCACAAGATGAAGAAACGAACTAAAACATCTCTTGTCACTAACCGTGATCGTATAGTTTGATAATAATATATGTTTTGTGCTACTAAAGATGAGGGCATAGCCTTCGAAATGCGCATCTAGCTATTTAATGCTTTGTGTTTGGGTGGGTGTGGGTACTTGGATGACATTCTATACAATTGTTCTATTAAATAGTCGACATTGATTCGATTAGTAATTAACATTTGTCTGCAATACTGGGCAAATATTTTTTTGCTATAGCCTGGGCACAGTGCAAACAGCAGGTGGTTGTTTCATGTAGAATTAGAATCAAACAGTGCACGACGAGACGCTGAAGGGTATATCAGAGTATCGACTGACGGTAAGGTAGGAAAAAGAGATCTCGATGAAAAGAGAGCAATGATACAGTGGTACGTGATGCGTAAAGAAGAAGACTTTGACATACTAAACGAAAGAGTAACGGGCGTGCTAAGTGAAGCAAATTTAGACATTCTATGTCCATTAAAATCCGAGGCGAGTAGTGTTGATGAGCGTAGGATTAGATACGAGCGGTGGTTACGTCATCTATTAGCCCAGCATGTATTAATACCATCGATGCCTGCACAATATAGCCAGTTGTTGCACACCTTTCTAACGCAGTCACCTTCGTCCACACCCCGCACCGGTGTAACGACAAGTGTTGACAAGCGACCGTACAGACACTATTCTACAGCGCACCAGCAACAAGACGGCCTCGCAACAGTGGCTGACAGAGCGCCATCTGCTACCAGTGTTGACCTGGAGACGATTTACCAGAGTGTCGCGTTGCGTCTGCGCAAAGAGAAGGGTCAACATCTGGACGCATCCTTTATGGCCACATTTCTAAAGTCAACCGGTCAGAGTCAAAGTAATACCGACAAAAATCTAACGGCTGCAGATTGGGCCGATCTAAGTGACGCCATGGATGTTGTAGCCACAACAAACATTGGATTATTATCCGTGACGGCACAATATTCTACTCGACACTCATCGCAGCATGTTCCCAAGACGCTACATAATCACGTGTTTAACGATAATTTTGGACTGCATACTAAAGCAACAAATATAAATTCTGAAATGTCTAATAATATGAATAGTGTACATCCGCGAGGATTAATGAATTCGCTATTTTATTTGCGTGAGTTATTTTACTACGTTATTTTTTAAATATTATTTATCCTTTCGTAATTATCTTCTTCTAGTGAAGCATGTATTTAAAGTACGTGATTTCTGCTTGCGTATATTTGCTGCCTTATGTAGTGTTATCCCGGCCGGCCTAGAATCTGCGGCCCATCGCTATATAGATTACAAGATAAGGGCGGCTTTGAATCAGGAAAATCTGACTTATCTTATCACACAACTGCAAGGTAAAAAAAATTACCACGTATATGTATC
Source organism: Leptodirus hochenwartii (assembly GCA_947310635.1). NCBI lineage: Eukaryota > Metazoa > Arthropoda > Insecta > Coleoptera > Leiodidae > Leptodirus > Leptodirus hochenwartii. The sequence goes on along the minus strand of OX371183.1, from coordinate 85,553 downwards.
TATCTATCTATATGTTTTGTTGCACTGGTTCTTAGATGTAATATTTACGAAGCATACAATTGCAACGTCTGAACAGCTGGAAGAACGCAAGCGCGACGCATTTAAGCATCTGAACAGTATCATCTCTGATCGGTTTGCTAATTTGTTAAGTAGTGGGGGAACGGAAGTTAAGGAGGGCGCTGCAAAATTACTGAATATACTACATAATCCACACTTAAATAAGCATGTAAGTAAAATAAAATAGTTTCCCTAATGATTTTTATATGTGCTATATTTTTGTAATTTTTAGTTGGTTTACAATTTATTCGATTTAATTCTTATACAACTCTATCCAGAATTGGATAAACGTACGAATACACAGGAACGTCCAGTAGAATAAATTAAAACAAAGGTATTCGTTTATTTAGGTTATTATACAATGCGTTAAATTATAAAAATTATCTCTATTGCGTATAAATATTTTTGAAAATTAGATTTATATTCTTTAATAAAATTTCTTGCTTAACTAAGTTACTAAAACTTGATATAGGTAAATAAAATAATTTCAATTGTTGGGTTCTTTTCATATGTAACCACTGAAACGTACCATTACTATTTTAGGTATCTTTAACAATGACATGTATTATTGATCTATAAATGCAATTGCTTCTATGATTAAGAGATATTTTTGCTATTAACTAGTAGATGTCACTTCAATATATTTTAAAAATAGTTCATTTCAAGTAGTTTATTTGAATTTTAACAGATGATTTGACAAGCTGATAATTATTCCATTTTTTTTATAAAAATAGTTTAGGCAATGACAATGTATACATTGTCATTGATTTAGGTTTTTTGTAAATAAAAGAACATTTTTATAAGTCACGAATTATTGGTTATATTATAAATCGTATTTAATAAGAATTTTTGATGTTTGGACAATTTAAATAAAAACACTAGCGTAAATAATTGGTAAAGGTGAATTTTGATTTTATTTAAGATTGTTTATCGTGATGTCAACTGCAGGTAAAATATTGAAGCGAGTGTAATAGTTTTGAACGTCATTAAATCATTATACATGTTTGAATACAGGCGCAGCAGATCATCCCGAAACGGATACAACAAATGCAGAAAACGATAGTGCAGTTTCGAATAGTAACAACTTGCCAACAACTGGTCAGACAGTAATAGACGACAGTAGCAAACCATCGGATTGTAAGATAGCGAAAACAACTAATGATGATTCAAGTTCTAAAAACTGTAGTAATCGTAACAACAGTGACACCTCCACAACCCCAACAACAGCCAATGCAATTGATTATTCCAACGATACCATCGCCCATAGTCCGTTGGGTGTAATTATAGACGTTAAAGTTATTTATAACAAGAAGAAGTTCGATGTGTGCGTACAGAGTAACGCAACGATAGCCGAATTGAAGAAGCAATTGCACACATTGGTGGGTAAGTAATCAGAAGAAATTTCACTTGGCTATTTCGATAATGTGTTTTCTTTCGTTCTATAGGTGTACCAGACTCGATGCAGAAACTTATGTACAAAGGGCTGTTACAAGATAAACACTCAATATCTGAGGCAGGAATTCAACAGGGTGCCAAGATTATGTTGGTCGGCTCTACGTTGACAGACGTCTTGAGTGTCTCTTCCTTGAGTAAACAAGATGTGGCAACTGGAGGTTCCTCCGGTGATTCATCTACTTCATCAACGAAGGAGCCTATGTGCAAACAGAAGGTGCACCGGAAGGTAAGATCAACTTAAACAATATTATCCATAACATGGCACTATTTTTGATTATTTAATGAAGCATCTACTACAAATATTAGTACATTATTTTCGATTATTTTCATATATTGTATATATAGCGTTGATTTTACTGGTAAATTAATGTAAAAGTTATAAGGTTTTGGACAAGGGTGCTCCGGAAGACGCGATGCCGGCAGTAGGAGGCGACATACACGAGCCCCTTCCCTCTACGCCGCTTAGTGGCATGTTGAACCGCTATGGCGGGAAGGTGCGTCTAACGTTCAAACTAGAAGCCGACCAACTCTGGCTTGGAACCAAGGAACGCACCGAAAAGGCAAGATTAACATTCCTAGCAAAATGAGAGAGTGTAAAACAACTTATTTCTCAGATTACAATGGGTGGCATTAAGGCGGTGGTCTCTGAACCGATTGAGGGACATCCGCAGTACCATATCGTGGGCCTCCAATTAGGCCCCACCGAGGCGAGTCGCTATTGGTTGTATTGGGTGCCCGCACAGTACGTGCGAGCGATCAAACATGCGATATTGGGACATTGGCAACTTTTATAAGGCACGTATGACACATTCTCATTCTCCTTATGTTTCTTATCTCGTTTATTGTAATTATGGTTATAACAACAGTGTGATTTATATTATCGATAAATACTATGTTACGGTTGTAATAAATAAATAAAAATTGATCCAATATAATAGGGAAAATGTAGAAATCATATTATTCGACTATAAAAAATATTGCAAATTATGGCACATTTGCTGCACATCTGTTAAATCGTAATTTACATTTGCAACTACATTTTATTATTATTCTAAGATTATACACAAATTAGTTATTGCTATGGAATATATAATATAACATACGGAAATGGCACACAAAGGTGACGTTTGAGCGGAACTAAAAGAACTGAAACTAAGATTGAAAAGATGGCTGCACAGAAAATGAATACTAGCATTAGTAACGAATGAATAACAGCATTGGTAACGATTAAGTTAAGCCATTGTCACTTGTCAAGTAACAATGAATGAAAGGTGTTAACAGTCAACCATATTCGGATTGTATAGATATAGAAAACTCGCCCGCGGGTTGAATTAACGTAGCATGGTACCACAATCTCGTATCGACCAGTACGAGATCGCCCGGCTCAGCTATAAACTCGATTCCCTTCTCATTGCAGCTTAATTCGCATTCATTAATCGGTAGCAAGCGCCAGCGCTTCACGCCCCGCAATTGTGCTTGCCACATCAATCGACCGATGAAATCTATGTGCATTGTCGCGCCTTCCGATTCTACACCAACGCCGTAACCCATGAATACATAGTCTGTCGCGGGTAATTCACTGTCGGGTGGTAAAAAGGGTGGACGTGCAGGATAATGTTTTCGCATTAACGTTAGAATGTCAGGGTGGCAGTTACCCCAACCCACGTACCATCGTTCGCTATTCGATGATGAGGCATCCGCTAATACGTCCGCTAATACATCAAACTTGGATTTGAATGGAAGGAATTGGCACACATCCTCGTCTGTATACTGTGCGTATAGTTGTCGAAAGTAATCAACGGTAAAGTACGAGGCCGCGGGCCAGTCTGAGGCCGCTCCTTTGATTAAAATAGGGCGAGATAAGTAGGCGTACGGTCTGAACTTTTCCAACGTTATGTTGTGAAGTACTGTAATGTTTTCTATATTGGAGCAATACGAGCAGTCGGAGATAGGTCGAGTTGCTTCCCAGACGAGATAATTATTTGGTAGAACACAGCGTACGCCCAGGACGTAACTCCACACGTCGCTAACAATATTACTGTTACACAATAAAGCCGCAATAGCGATTGCAGCTATGAGACGGCAAAAACTGTTGTATCGCGTAAGAAATAAGTTTTCACTGTATGTATTGTATTGCCGTTTGGTTACAAGCTTGCAGTTTTGGATGCCCAATGCAATGAATTTGCGGTGCAACCGGTCAATATTTGCCACTAACGAATGCATATTTACAATAGATACTTCACATCTTCTATTCAACCAACGGGACTGATGATTTCGTACAGCATAGGATAACCTCACTTTAGGCAATGTTTTAATATATCTATATATAATACAGTATTTTCAGTTTCAGTATAAACCTGTGCAAAAATCAGCGACGTATGACCTTTAATTGTTAGCTGGTGTGTGACATTATGAAGTGGTTTATATACGTTTTAACGCAAACTGGTCAAATTATCATCTGGTGGTTCAAATGAACAGTCAAGTACTGACTTAAGCCTGTATATTTGACATTGTAGCGCTTCTATATATATAAATTATATATATATATATATATATATGTATGTATAGATGGCTTAATAGTAAAACCTCGTAACTCCATTTGACAAATTTTACAGGAGGAAGAAAAAACATTTATTTTGCATGCAATAGTTATGAATATTGAAATTCCTTTCTAATATCATGTATGTGCGGTTTGATTGATTTTTTTGTAGAAAATCTGCAATGTAGAATACGATACCACCAACATTATAAGCAAAAAATCCCAATTTTGATGTTTGCGAAGTTACGTGGTTTGACAATTAAGCCATCGACATATATATAGAAGCGACATATATATAACACAAATATACGAGGTTAAATGTTTTGTACATTTTTGGAAAATCTTCGTTGAGTTCATTTGAACGTTCAATGAATGTTATGTTCATTTTTTCATATATGTTATTACTTACTATTTGAATATTATGCAAATAGTATATAACAGCCAATAATATAAAATAGCTATTATGCAAATTAGCATTATTATGCCCTTCAGCCCTTCAAATCAACGGGCCCTGGTAAGTTCTGGTAAAATTTGCTAATGTGCCGATTCGTAATTCATCTTCTGAAGCCCTGACGCCACGCTATAGCACACCAGCTATGGTACAAGATTGACATATTAAACAAGAATCAAATAACTAGCACAAGACTGATTCCATGATGGTAGAGAGTCTTGGAATAGTGAGTGCTGGCTGCAGAGCTTCTTGTGGATGTAGTGAGTTAAGGTTGGTTTCGATAAAAATGTATTATCAATTCTGTGTTAAGACAATTCACGGAATCGTTAAGCATCTGCAAAGATACCGTATAGCCGAATAGGGCAATTAGAGTAAGCTATAAAGGAACACAAATGCAATCTATTTTATTTAAATTGTGAGTACTGGTTATTCTAGAGAATTTTGCTGATACTGTAATTGTTTGCTATATTTAGACATTTACGTTACATATACATTTTCTAAGTAGGTAGATAAATAATGCCTTATGAAGATTGTACGTAGTATACAGTTTCGTACAAAAATGAGATGCTTAACCGAGCTTAAATCATTTAAACAGTTTTACAGAAATGTAAGATACCTAATCAAATTATGTTACAGTTTCACTATAGATAGTAAAATGTCCATGGGACGAAATCAAATAAATATCACAGATACAGTGTTATTCTTTCACATAATAGTAAGATTCTGATTAAGAGGAATATAAATTATAAACGTACCGTACGAGTTGTTGAAGTATATAATACATTCTCGATTACAATTTGGTGCCTAAATATTGGTATTTAATTTAAACGAACTGAGCAACTCTTTTCTGGTGGCACATGAGTATTTAATAAATTTATATTATAATATTTGTTAAATTTTTGTAGTTATTTTGTGCTAATTGAAATGCTTACGGCACATTTGTTTAATTTAAGAGTTTACATAGTCTTATCCTTCTTCACAATATTTATATTTAATTTTAATTTATACACACGTACGAATTTTCAACACAATTTTGCGAATTATTAATTTCAAGTAGGATTTGAGTGACCCACAGATAATTAGAATAAAAAAGCGTACGGCAGATCGTACAAAAAAGAAATCGTCGACATATCTACGAGATGGAGCATGAATTACGTTTACCGTGTCGATCGCGGATATGCTGCAGGTGCTGCAGCTGCACAGCAGACGGAATAACAGCTGCCGAGCCCAGATGACCGCCTCCACCATGATGTGTGGGCGTGGCATTGCTGCTGACGCTCATAATATGCGAACCAGAGTGCTGTGATGCCGAACCAGACGCAGGAGGCAACCCTGAGATTACATTCAGGTGAATATTGTAGTAATTAATTTGTTAGAGTGGATTCGTGTACAGGCTGTTTAATTACGGTTCTTTTTGTGAAATATCTGCATATCGCTATATGTTACTATAATTTACCTGCCGAATGCGCCGGCAACGATTGCCTCCTCCTCCGCCTCAGTGCCGGACTCAGATTATATTTTACCTTCGCTTGCACCAGCAGCTCCTTGAACACCTGCGAGACATTGTTGCCGGTCAATGCGGACGCCTCCACAAAACCGTTCTCCCAATCAACTGTGACCACCGATTCGACGGTCACGTGATCGTCAACCGTCGCCAGCAGGTCGGCTTTGTTGCCCACGATCACGATCGGCACGGAGCTGCCTTTGGTTTCGTGAATCTGGTCACGGAGCAGGCGCACGTCCTCGAACGTAGCCGAATCGTTTATATCAAAGACGAGGATGAACGCATCCGCCGATTGGATGGAAAGTGTTCGCATGGCGGGAAACTCGTACGAGCCAGACGTGTCCAAAATGTCCAGCATAAGGTGGACCTGCGTTTATATGTCATTTAGGTGAACAAAAACGTATTCGAAATTACTTTTTAGAGGCAATGAATATTGTTACTTACGCCAGCAACGTTGAAGTCGCTATGATGCATTTCTTCAATTGTTCGTTTATACTTGACAGCAAATGCGCCATAGAGAAACTGCGATATAATGCTGGACTTTCCCACTTTAGCTGGACCCATCACCACTATCTTATGTCTCACGTTCGACGCATCATTTTTACTATCGTGCGCAATCGTGCCACCACTGCTGGAACTAGCTCCGGTTTGTTGTTGAGTGTGCAGACCTTCTGTATCTTGACTCTTCTGTGACCCGAAAATTCTAGCGGAGAATATATTAATCAATAATAAAATAAAAGCTAATATAATTAGTTCATACGGTACTTCAATCAAAATCTCCTAAATGTTCTCCGAACTTTGAAATTTATTCAATTAGCGACGCATCTGCCTGGAAATGATTATTTTTACCTCGGATGTTGGTTTCGGCGACTAATATCTGTAGAATGTTGATCAGATGTCGGTGATTCCTCCTTGAGGAATGACGGTTGGAGGCTGAAACGTCTCCTAAACTGGTGGCGTCCCTTCATCGGGCTACTTCGACCTGAATAAGCTGCCAGAATTGATATATTTCTGTTGTTTTTTTTGCAATCAAGCCGGAACTAAGCTGGAAATCACGCTAATAGAATCTAATGATATAAGAATCTGTAACAAATGTTAATAACAAGAACTTGGAGGTGAAACTTCTTTGAAAGGTTTTTTTGCTGGTTATTTAAAAAAAAACTTAATTTGGGAATTAAAAAATTCAGTAATATCTTTTTTATTAGCGAAATCAATCATTATTAATTATATAAAATCACTAAATAATAATTATTAAACAAAATAGCTGGGTAATATTTTTTTGGCTTTGACAAATATTAATATCTCCTATTGCATGATTTTTTGTTGTTGCTATTTTTGCTTTCTAATGGGGCATCATAATATTTTACTCAAGATATTAAAGAAAATATTTATTTCTCGTTTGATTTAACTATGTTTCAGTAATGCAAATTAATGTAGTGATTAGAATTACTTACTTATTTTACAATATTCAAATTGCTTTAATAGAAAATGCTTAAAAAGTACAATTCCAGGAATAAATCAAATATTGAGCGAGATAAAATATTGGTCACGACCAGAATTGTTCGCGCTTGAAAGATTCACAAACCAAATACTTGTATAGGAACAGCACAGCACTCTCAACGCTAATTGTTATTATTTCTTAAATGCAAAAAAAATACAACGGAATACCATGAACATGAATAGCACTGATACGAATGTGTTTAGCTACAAAAGAAGTCATTTAATAATCAAGTACTGTCTGTTGTGAAAGGGAGCTATTCCAGGATACTAACGCAGCTTTCTTGTAGTTGTATATTTTTCGGCTTGTTGCTGCTGTATTCCTTCTCTATCTATCTACATCCCTCTCCCTGCCTGGTTCTGGGAGAGGGGAGCGTGAGAACTAGATAGGGAGAGGTTCAACATGTATTTCGCAAGATATACAGGTTGTTCCATACATATATGTATAGCGATGCAACGAGGCTTTAAGGGAAGGTAGCTATAGTACGTTCGCGCTAAAATGTCTCGGTTCTCGTTACCAAAAGTGAACGGTGTGATAAAGAGAGAAACGGTCTTTCCTCGTTCAACACATTGCACATGCGGCTGTTCGCTCTCCACGTAAATGCTTTAGTACGACAGCAATGGATATATGCGCGAGTACAACGCGTTTCAAAGTACATCGCCTTATATATCCATTGCTGTCGTACTAAAGCATTTACGTGGAGAGCGAACAGCCGCATGTGCAATGTGTTGAAAGAGGAAAGACCGTTTCTCTCTTTATCACACCGTTGACTTTTGGTAAAGAGAAAAGCGACATTTTAGCGCGAACGTACTATAGCTAGCTGTGTGTTTAGTCCAGTCTAGAGAGTATTGTAGATGGTGGGGGGGGGGGGTGGTGGTTAGGACTCTGACAGACATGGAATCAGAAGGTACATGATCTTTCTCCGAAATGCTGAAGAACATGGGAGCCATGGTTCCCCTACCCCGTGTAAACGAGCAAATATCGATTGAGGACAGCGAAAGCGATTATTCTGATTGCACCTAGTACATGTATCTTCAGGATTCGGCATTTGTTAGTTTGAACAAAGACACGTCACCTGTACAGTAAGGATTACATAGAGTCCTCGCTTGGGAGTCCTGGAATAATCGGGATAGATAATCTCTAAAAAAACACCATAATATATCTATTAAATAGCACCAGCATAAATTAAGTAAAAAAAAAAAGATACGAACGGGGGATTCTGATGTACTTTAAAATATATTTATTTATTAGAAACCATCGCTTTGTATTTAGTAGATTTAGATTAGAGAATTTCTTTAGAAAATAAAGCAATTAATTATAAGGCTACCCTTTTTCACAGTTACGTTATGTACGTGAGTAAAGCTCTTGACATTTCAATCGAGGGGGGCGCATTTCTTAAAAAATAAGATAATTTTTTCAAATATATTCTTGGAGAAACACGTGGCAAAATCGTACATACGTAACTACACAGAACAATGCAACTATCTTGTCTGGCTATTCTATATCAATTTTCGTGTATACTAGACTAGGCTTCTCTGTTGGGACGCTAAAGAATTGCGGCCCGAAATAGCTTAAAATAACGATATATTCTTAGCTGTAGAAGCAGCGTGACGTCACGTTGCCATAGCAACCCGGTCCGCTATTTTGATTTTGGCGCATACGATACGCGAACCAAAGAAACAGATGAGACACTGCATATGGTCTTTCTCACTATCGCTTGCACGGCTAGGATGAGTGCATATGAACTTAACTCAACTTGCTCTCCGCCGCAACGTGTTGTGTTGAGTGCTATCGCGACGCAAGCTTTATCTTTTAGGAAAAATAATGCCCAGTTAAAATATCACAATACAATTATGTAGCTGCGGTGATGCACTCAAGCTTCGAAGGGGGGGGGGGGGGGGTCTCGAAAGAAACCGCCACTGAAAGTAACCATGGCGACTAATCGAATTATCGAATTAGTAATTCAAATCGCAACAGAAACGAGAAAGTGCAATACAAACAAACCAGTGTAATACACTTTCTGACAGTGCGCAAATTCTCTGATTTGATCACTCAATAAAATGCAATTTAAGTTTTTACAATCAATTTGCGAATTTTCTGTAAGTTGCCCATTGTATAATTACTAATACGTGCTAAGACAGTGTATTATTTGTGCAGGATAATCGGAAAATTGTGTCCGCGTCATGGTCACCTAATTATCGCAAACTTGCCGTAGCTACATCGGACCGACAGATCCTCTTGTTCGACGACCAGGGCGAAAGACGCGATAAGTTCACCACAAAACCAGCTAATGCAGAGCTGGGTAGGCGCAGTTATGTTATCAAAGCCATTGCCTTCAGTCCAGACTCTACTAAACTAGCTGTGGCGCAAAGCGATTGTTACGTGTTTGTATATAAGCTGGGCGATGATTGGGCTACGAAAAAGGTATACTTTTCAGCGTTTACAATAAAAAAAAACGACAGATCGCAATGTCGAAGTCGCTGGTTTATTTCTTAATTTAGTTCTTTTTTCGAATTGAGAGTGAAAAAAAAATTGTTTAGGCTATTTGTAATAAGTTCGCTCAATCCACACCCGTACTTTGCATGGTATGGCTTCAGACGGGGCCAATAGTATGTGGCATGATGGATGGCAAGGTTCGAGTGCTACAAATCAAAAGCAATGCGTCCCATTCTCTCTATGGAACTGATAGTGCTGTAATATCTCTCTGCAGCAATAGTGATGGTAGCGGTTTCTTATCAGGACATATTGATGGTACCAAATATGATTATTTTTATCCTACTTTCGTTTGCCTTTAGTCTCTTCTATTCCAATTTTAGTTGACAAAAAAAAGTGACCATTATTTATTTAGATACAATAATGATCAATGACTTATACTGACAGGTTCGATAATTCGTTGCTATGTCGTGGATCGTATTGAAGAAAACAACGCGACTTCGTGCAAGATCGTTACGCACACGGTACCTCCGTTTGCCCTCGGGTGGGCTCAACAGGGTGACGTCATTGCGGCCGGATGTGACCGACGTGTCCACGTATACAATCGGAACGGAAAACTGATCAAACAATTTGATTATAATAGACACGTTAACGCAAATATTAGCAGAATAGAGTTTGAGTTTAGTGTAGCGTGTGTTAGTCCCAGTGGCCAGGTAATTTTTCCAGATGCGCCGAATCGATTTAAATGTAATTTATTGTTTTAAGGCGGTCCTAGTGGGCGGTTATAATAAACTGCATGTTTACACGTGGAACACAAAGCAGGGAATATGGGAAGAAAGCCGTAACGTATCATCCGGCGGCAGTGATGGCAACAATAGCGATCTGGACAATATGTACACGATACAATGTCTGACGTGGCGGTTGGATGGCGCCAAAGTCGCCTGTGGAACACTCAATGGCAACGTCTTACTCTTCGAATCGGGTAAATTAACTTCAAATTTTAACGTAGTTCTTTACCACTGGAGTGGAAATAGTACAAATATACTGTACCGTCTTAATATTATCATAATAATAATAATAATAATAATTATTATTATTACATTTATTAGAAGCAGAAGATAGAGGAAATTGTTTACTTCGTATGTGACATATTATTTTTTGATGTTAAGAATATTTAAAAAATTATCACTACGGTGTTAAATATTAATATAGAAAAAAAAAATATATATATAAAACTTTAGTACAAGTTACATATATTCTAACTATAACGGAACTATTACTGAAGGTATATGTTTGGAGTGTAGCACTGTACGGGTGTGAGGCGTGGACTATAGGAAAGGAAGAGAAGCGTAGATTAGAAGCACTTGAAATGTGGTGTTATAGGAGGATGATGAGGATTGGTTGGGAAGATAAAGTAACAAATGAAGCTGTACTAGAGTTAGTAGGGGAGAAGAGAAGTATCTGGAGAGTGTTACAGCGTAGGAGAGACAGACTAGTAGGGCATATTCTTAGGCATGGGGGGATTATGCAATTGATCATAGAAGGTAGAGTGGAGGGAAAGAGAGGGGTAGGTAGGCCTAGATTGGAGTATGTGAGTCAGATAGTTGAAGACGTTGAGATGAATAGCTATAGGGAGATGAAGGGATTTGCTCAGGATAGATCGGCATGGCGTGCTGTTTCCAACCAATCTTTAGGATTGCGGACTCTTTAACTAACTAACGGAACTACAAGGGTCCGGTTAGTTTAATACAAGTTTAGCAGCTTCGATAATTTTATGGAAACAATATTCTTAACTTAGAATATCACCCAAATACCGTAACAAGCATTAAATAGCTAGATGTACATTTCAAGGGCTATGCCCCCATCTTGAAATGGCATCTACAAAAGCCCTTGAAATGTACATCTAGCTACTTAATGCTTGTTGCGGTATTTGGGTGATATTCTAAGTTAAGAATATTGTTTCCATAAAATTATCGAAGCTGCTAAACTTGTATTAAACTAACCGGACCCTTGTAGTTCCGTTATAGTTAGAATATATGTAACTTGTACTAATGCAGATAATGCAAATGAAATAATTCGGATAGATTTACAATTAACTAATATATTTAATAACTATGAACTAAAACTATATAAAATTGTATGCATTATACCGGGAGCATAAAATTTCTATCAGTCTTGTTGAATATATCGTCATTTTATTGTTTATTATTGTATTAGTGTTGAAAAGATCAATCTGGAAGGATAAACTGGAGATCACGTACGTTGGTCCTAGTCAAATATTGATAAAGCCACTTAAATATAAAACAGAAGGTTTAAACATTAATGAGAATGTTCTCCTCCGAACGCATTCCGGTCAAGAGATTGAAGATGTTAAAATTATGGGTAGAGACGGCTACTGTTTGGCCAGAACAAAGACAACATTACTTTTAGCAGATCTGTTCCATAATACAGTTAGCGAAGTAAAAAATAATATACAAATTTGAATTGATTCATATTTATCAATTGCACAAATTGTTGAAGGTTGCGTGGTACAACTCCACACGTTCGGAAAAATTCTATTTCGAAAATGCTGGTGTTTGTTTGATATTCAATAGTGGAGAATTGTCCCTCATTGAATATGGTAATAATCATATACTGAGCTGTGTACGGACAGAGTTCGCCAACCCGCACCTGATCAGTGTTCGATTAAATGATCGTGCGGCACTTCAGCACAGTCAACAGAAAGTACCAGATAATAAAATGCTGGCGTATCTAATTGACCTGAAGACAATTTGCATTGTGGACCTATTGAATGGCAAGACCATCTCTCAGGTGAATCACGAAAGTAAAATCGATTGGCTGGAATTGAATGAGACCTGTAGAAAGTTACTGTTTCGCGATATTAAGCAAAGGTATTAAGGTCTTGGCTATCCATAGTCATTTGTGTTTATATATGTGTGTGTGTGCGCATTCGTGTGTGTGTGTGTGTGTGTGATCCCTTCGCAAAACAAATTTCGATTCTCTTTAGATTGTTGGTGGTGGATATTCACACGGACGTGAAAGCGTGCATATTCAGCGGTGTTTCTTTCGTGCAATGGGTCCCAAATAGTGACGTTTGTATTGCACAGTCCGGTACAACGTTGGCTGTATGGTACAACATTGACTTACCCGAACGACCCACAATTACAACTATTAAGGTACTTGGCATATGAACGAATCAACGCACAACATTTGCGTGCATGTTTTAGAGTATGCGAGTTGATTTACTATACGGGGGCGCAGAAGTAGTTTGAGCGCCGCCCATATCATACTATCGCATTATATTGTACTCATTAATGCATAGTTAATGCACATTTAGGGTGAGGTGTACGATGTAATCCGCGCAAACGGTACAACCGAGATCATAACACTCGACAATAACACGTTCAAACTGGACGAGGGCCTACTGGAGTTTGGCACGGCTATACATGATCATGATTACGGTAAGGCCATTCTGTTCTTGGAGATGATTGAGAATGATGCAGCGGAAGCGGAGGCGATGTGGTACAATCTGTTGAGCATTGCCCAAACGGAGCAGAATGTGCAGCTGATTGTGCGCTGTTCGGCCGCCGTTGGAAAGAATGCCACGGTCTTTTGTGCCCAGGATCTGCTCAAAGTGTCGTTTGAATATGATGAGAGAAGCAATACAAGAGCTACGCAGGTGTGTGTGTGTGTGTGTGTGTGTGCATATATATATATATATATATTGAGAGAGTAGTAGTAGATCAGTGGCGGTTTCTTTCGGGGCCGCACGGCCGCGCGCCCCCTGAACATTGAGCGCGTCACCGTAAATATATAATTGTATTGTGATATTTTAACTCGGCATTATTTTTCCTAAAAGATAAAGCTTGCGTTGCGATAGCACTCAACACAACACAGTGTGGCGGCGAGCAAGTATGAGTTAAGTGCATATGCACTCATCCTATCTGTTGCAAGCGTTAGAGTGAGCGACCGTAATCAGTAGGTCATCTGTTTCGTTGGTTCGCGTATCGTATGCGCCGCAATCAAAATAGCAGCCCGGGATGTTATGGCAACGTGACGTCACGCTGCTTCTACAGCTAAAAATATATCGTTGTTAATATATATACAGGAAAATTGATATAGAATAACCAGATAAGACAGTTGCATTGTTCTGCGTAGTTACGTATGTACGATTTTGCCACGTGTTTCTTCAAGAATATATTTAATAGAAATAATTTAATAAAAATTAATTGTTTTAGTTCTTTATTGAAAATAGAGTTTTGTAGACTTACTCTGAGGACAAAGTAAAAATTAAAGAATTAGGTAGGCCATTGCCTGATTTAAATTTATCACAAACTTGTGCAAGGAGTGTTTATATCAATGAAAGATAGAAGAGCGGAATACCACTTCCAAAAAATGATTGAATTTAATCATTTTGTATCAATTTTAGGTCAGATTTCTTACTATTATGTTATTTTTTAAGAAATGTGCCCCGCTCGATTGAAATCTCAAGAGCCGCCACTGTAGTAGATTGAATTATATTTCATTTATTTTAAATATAATTACGTCCTAGAAATGACAATATGAATCCTTTGCAGGAAGTCATGTTGAAAATGGACATCCTGAACGGAAACTTAGAGCTCGCCAAGAGCTTTTATCTGGAACGTCAGGATGTCGATAAAATAATCGCTTTATATCGTAAGCTGCACAGACTGGACGAAGCCATCATTCTGTCGCAAAAGATGTATTCCAATGCAGAGCAAAGTGTCGCGCTCAAAGCGGAGCACATGCGCAATCTTTTGGTCTCGGGCCAATACGAACGCGCCGCTGTCATATTAGAGAGCGACGGAGATAATAAACAAGCGTTGACTATGTACCTAAAAGCGAACAGGCTGCTTAAAGTATCCAGTTTGTTGTCGAGGGATGCCAATCTAATGGGTGATAGTACTCTGGTCAATAATGTTCTGAAGAGGCTAATCAAGATAGAGCATTACGAAGCAGCTGCAGAGGTATATCTTCGAATGGAGAAAGCGGACATGGCTTTGGAATGTTATCATAAAGGTAAGTACATATAAAAGCAAGTAAGTGCAGTTCATTTAAATTTTTGATGTGTATAATATGTTTCGTTTTTATCCCGCTTGCATTAATTTAAGTAAATGTACACGTCCGTATGCATCTATATCTTTGAAATATTGTATATTCGAAATCCTTGGATCAAATTTTATTTATTAGAAAATACCATAAACAGACGTTCGAAAATGTGAATTTGTCAAATATTTTGTCAAAATAATACAAAGGGGGTTTTAGAATCTTGAGATTATTTTCTTTTAGAAAATGTCAAATTTTCCATGTAAAAACCGAAAAAAACCTTTGTTAATAGGTAGGCATTGGTCCAAGGCGGTAGAACTCGCCCGCACTATTATACCGGATCGAGTGATCCAACTCGAAGAGGAATGGGGCGATCATCTGTGCGAGAACAAACAGTTCGACGCCGCCATAAGCCACTACATCGAGGCAGGTAGTACGATAAAGGCCCTGAACGCTGCGGTTGTGGCGAGGCAATGGAAGAAAGCGATTCATATTGCGGATGTTGTGGAGGAAGAAGAGGCGGCTGGAAGATATTATGGGGTGATCGCGGCACACTTGGCCAGCGTTAGAGTACGTTAAATTATGTAGCATTTGGAACACTTGTCGTATGTTTCACATCGTAGGATTACAAACGTGCCGAAACGATGTACATGAAAGGTTGTTTGTACGATGATATTGTACGGATGTACAATGAGGCTGGGATGTGGGAGCGAGCCCACGTTGTCGCCGCGGAGCACCTCGATGCAGACATAGTGCACGATATGTATGTGAGACAGGGTGAGATACTGGAGCGTTCGGGACGATGCCGTGAGGCCGAGCGTCTTTATCTAGCCGTCAATGCGCCGGACCAAGCGATCACCATGTACAAGAGAGTCGAGCAGTACGATAACATGGTCTGTCTCATATTTCGGCTAAGTAGCTACTAACATTTTCATAAAATTCCGTAATTATACGACATGTTGGTGTAATATTTCAATAAGTTACCAACCATATTCGTATCACTTTTAACTACTGATAATAGCAAGAAACATTTCAGACAACAATATTATTGCTGCGAACGCACGCAATTAACTAATTGGTTGGATGTTTAATGTATGTGTATCAGGTGCGATTGGTGGAGCAATACCATCCGGATCTTCTGCAGACAACACATTTGCATCTCGCCCAACAAATGGAATCACAGGGTAAGTGCGCTCATGTCCAGTAGCATGCGTTGAGATCTGAAATGGAAGCAATTCGTTCGGATGTGTTTTATAGGGAAATTGCGCGCTGCCGAGATCCATTATCTCGCTGTGGACGAATGGAAGGCGGCAATGAACATGTACCGAACGCTAAATATATGGGAAGAAGCTTATAGGGTGGCTAAACACAATGGGGGCGCTTCTGCAGCAAATCAAGTAAGTTATGAGTCGTTACGACAAAAATACCCATTAACATTCTATTCGATTCTTAAAGTCCGTTTTGTGTGGTCATAGAGATTTCATGGCGTAGAAAATGAATTATGATGCATATTGTCTAGTCGTGCAGCGCAGTTCTCCCAACCCTCTAAATAAATAACCTGTATTTGGGTGATATTTTATACTATTGTATTAGAGATATTCACCCCCTAGAAACAAATAACAATAATAATAATAATAATAATAAATAGTTTCGGATAAAATTTCAGGTGGCATTTCTATGGAGTAGAACGTTACCAATCGAATCGGCCATCAAGTTGCTTACTAAATTTGGCATTTTGGAATCGTCAATTGACTATGCTTGTGAAACGTACCAGTACGAGTTCGCCTTTCAATTGTGCAAAAATTTCCAGACTAAGGTACACAGTCATAAATAGTTCTTTGTGTTAGCACATCATCATCATTATCAGTGTATCTATTTGTGTATCTAGAATAAAGAAGTTCACTATAGTTATGCCCTTGCGTTGGAAGATGATGGAAAGTATCCCGAGGCAGAGACGGAGTTTATACTGGCAGATCGGACTAAGGAGGCCATCCTTATGTATACACACTGCGGAGATTGGCAACAGGCGATGCACGTTGCCGATCAACATGTACCGGAATTTGTGCCCGATGTGCTCCGTGCTCATGCCACACACGCGTTTGTACAGCGCAACTTTGCCGAGTTCGAGATGTTGCTATTGCGGGCACAACAGCCGGATGCTATCATACACAAGTACAAGACCAATGGTTAGTTGAGATCGTTATATTTTACACGGCATGTCCGTTAATATCGTACAGACCGATCGTAAGCATACATTGTTTCTTGCGGCGGTAGGAATGTGGTCGGACGCTATACGCGTGTGCAAGGAATACCTTCCGCAAGTGCTGCCAGCCCTTCAGGATGAATGCAAACGCACCGCAGCGAATTCCACGAATGATGGCACCACCATAACAACCAGCGCAACAGCAACCATCAACAAGAGTCGAGGTAATCTCACCATGGAAATGTTGCTGACACGGGCCAATGAGCTGGTCGTTGCCGGTATGCACAGACAGGCCATCGAATGTATATTGCAGGTGGATGACACAATTGCGGACGACTCGATTGTGCGCAGAACTCTACTCCGAGCTTTTGATATGACGAACAAGTTCCTGTTTGACGATGAGGCCAGTCAATTGTTCGCCGCAATTGCTCCGAGGTACTTTTCAGTTATATTTAATCTATACTTGGTCAGCCATTGTAATTTGATGGCCGAAATGGGAACTTTCCACAATATGGTTTGTTCTTTTTTGGTAGGTTGCGACAGATTGGTGAATTTGGTGGCGCGGCCCAGATATATGCCAATATGGCCCAATATCGGGAAGCTGTTGATTGCTATATAGATGCAGATGATTGGAAAAATGCTAATCGCGTTGCTAAAGAGTTTGAGCCAAGCCTGGAAGCTTACATTGAAAATAAATATAAGCAGAAACTGACCAAGGATCAAAATGTAGAACAACTAGCTGATGTAGGTGAGTTGATTTAATTGAACTGAATTGAGTTGAATTGTAAAGGGGAACATATACTTTTATTATAAATGGACAGCAAGAACAATAATTATATAAGAAGAATTCAAATTTAAAACATAAAAATCACACTATGTTTCTTCAGGAACTATAGGAACATTGACTAAATATCTTGCCCCAAGTTACTAATAATATTGGGTTACAACATTCAATAAAACCTCCTTATATAAGTTGATTCTTTACTGGAATCGCCTCAATTGGTCCCCACAAAAAAAACAGTTGTGTGTAAGAGTTCGTTGCCATATGGTCACCCCAACTATTCACCATAGTTGCGGGAACAAATTTTATAGAAGGTTGGCAAATTACTAAACTTTAAATACTTTATTCTTATAGATATAATGTCCGCGTTGGATTTGCTCGTGCAACAACGGCAGTGGACACGTTGCTTGGAAAAGGCTCAGACAACAGCAAATGCTACACTCTTTCATCGTTATCTGGCTTTATATGCAGCTCAGTTATTGCACGACGGATTCACCAGTGAAGCGTTGCTACTATATCATGAGAATGGCCCTGCACCCGCGTCCTCGACACAATGCTTCCCCATCTATAATCAGATCGCGATGCGAATGTTTGCAACTAAAGAATTGAGTAAAGGAGATGGTTACGAAATGTGGAAGATATTGCGACAACTCATCTTTGAAGTGGTAAGATTAAGACGAAGCAGTTTTCTTAAGTAGAATTATGTTTAAACAAAAATAAACACAATAAAACAAAAATAAACGAGACGAGATGACCGTTTTATGCGAGTGTATAAATTGCTTCAAGAACTGACCGAGATACTATTGTATAGGTGAGGTCTTTAGAGGACACAAGCCAATCAACGGCGGACGTCAAGACTAAACTCCATTTCAACACGTTACTGTTGATCACGCATTTCTTTGCCTTGCGTTCGGCCTGCAAACAAGTAGATCTGCTGAAGGGACTAGGGGCAAAACTCTCCGTTTCGATGCTCCGCTACACGGACATTATACTTGCTGATAAAGCGTACTATGAGGCTGGTTAGCAGATTATTGTAACAAACTGCTTATTTCACTTTGTAAGTTACATACTTTCTTGCAATTAGGTCTAGATATGATTGAGGATGGAAAACTGTCGGAGGCATTTGTGTTCCTCAATCACTACTTGGATATTTGTGAGGCAATTGAAGATTCTGATCAGCAGCAACTGGTCGATCATACAGAGTTAGCTTACACAGACTTTCCGTCCAGTGTCCCTTTGCCCGAACAAATGTTTCTCCAGGTACGTACGTTGCGCAAAGAATTTTGCATTATATTACTCTTGTACTACTTCAGAAACGTAAAACACTTCAAATAAATAATTAAGACTTGTTACTTTTCTTCGATAGATAAAATTCCTTTAATTGGTCACATTAGTGTAGTCTTTATATTATATCACGATATAATGCGGAAATAGTGTTCTTGTAAAAAAATATGCAATACAAGATGCAATGAAATGATAAATAAAGAAATGTACTGATTAATTTAATTTCTAGGAAAACAGTGAGGAACACAATCGCATCCGCGAATGGGTGCTTACTGTTAGTATGGATCAAAAAGTCGATCAGGTTTGTTCAAAATATTTGCCAATCAAACATTTAATATGACTCTATATCTTCTATATCTGTGCTACATTATTAATTACAATTATTTCAGTCGTTGCCAATGGATGATCGGAACCTGTTTGAAGTGTCGCTGGAGGCAGGGCAAAGTAGCTGTATATTATCTGGCTACCCTATATTACGTCCCGATACAGCAATTACATTCTCCCAATCGACTCGGTGTGCAAACCGCGATGCATGGAATAAAATCACCATGGCCGAAAAATTACATCCAGATTGTGATGTGCGTGATGTTTTGACGTTTCTGCAACACTGGTGCGGAGACGCCGCACACAACGGATGCGTCAAACTAATGTTTAACTCGCATTGACATATCAACCATATGACAAGTAATATACATTTTTTTTTGTGTAATTAATCATTCGATAATCAATTATTGGATTAATATTTAAAGCCACTTTAATTTATTATTGTTGTTTCATGATTGTTTTAATATTTAATCACTATATATATATATATATAATTATAAATAAAAAATTAAATATATATATTCTTTTAAAATTAAATACAGTCATGTTATAAAAAAAATCGTTAATATTTCCAATTATGATAATAGTATTTATAATGTTGTGGTAAGCAACGGGTAACCAGCGCAACAAAAAAAAAAACAGAAAATATTGTGTGGCTATTAAACTATTTATTTTAAGACATTTAATCTTCCAGGAAAAAGTAATTGCCTGTCCGTTTCTGGTCAACATCCTTAACAGACGCCTGCTTATTAATCCTAGGCCTGTAGTTGTTTGGATCTCTACGGAACGTGATGCCCAATAGTTCCAAGAAACGGTTCATACCGGCTAAAAGCGTTTGTGGGGAATGCGCCCTCGTGTCAACTGACGGCGTGCCCTCAAACACAATAACTCTGTCTGCGAGATACGTTGCCATGATGAAATCATGTTCCACCACGAAGCCGGTCTTTTTGGCGTGAATAATAAAACGTTTGATGACTTTGGCTGCGACCAAACGTTGTTCGGAGTCGAGATAAGCGCTCGGTTCATCTATCAGGTAAACGTCGGCCGGTTTACCTAAAGAGCAAATTCATTACTGAAATGGAAATGCCGTATCACCTATAAATTACACTATACCTAAACATAGTGTTAATGCAACACGTTGCAATTCACCACCGGATAGATTCTGCACCTCCTGATCAATGATATCGTCAATCTTCAACGGTTTCATCACATCAGCGACAAACTGCGGATGTACATAGGCATCTCTGATCTTACTGTGGAGTAACTCTCTTACCAATCCTTGGCTTCTCGGACTGATCTTCTGCGGCTTATAGCTGATATGCAATTGCGGCAAGTCTCCGCTCCCATCGTCAGGCTCCAAACTGCCCGCTAACATTCGAATAAACGTTGTTTTCCCGGTTCCGTTCTCGCCCAGCAGCACCAGAATCTCCGAATCGGAAAATTGACCTTGGTCTACCTCGAGCGTGAACGCACCCATGCATTTTTTCATCATCGGGTACTCGTAATGGTTCATACGACTCACTTCCTCCTCCGTCGCCGATTCGGCCACTTTAAACACTAAGCTTTCGTCCCTGAAGCGTAGATTCTCCGTCGGCACGAATCCGTCCAGAAAAATATTGATCCCCTCCCGCACACTGAATGGCATCGTCACAACTCCGTACGCACCGGGCATACCATACAGACAGCAAATGAAATCGCTCAGATAGTCCAGCACGCTTAGATCGTGCTCCACAACAATGATGAACTTATCAGGGTGCAACAGTGATCTAATCGTTTGCGCCGCATTTAGGCGCTGCTTCACATCAAGGTACGAACTGGGCTCGTCAAACATGAATATATCACCATTCTGGATGCACACCATTGCGCACGCGAAACGCTGCAGTTCACCACCACTCAAGGCACCAATATCGCGATCCTTGATGTGCGTAAGGTCGAGCATGCGACAGATCTTGTCTTCGTTCTCCATCTCGCACTTCTTGGCTAATAGTTGGCCGACCGAGCCCTTGACCGCTTTGGGAATCTGGTCTACGTACTGCGGTTTGATGAGCGCCTTCAAATCATCTTCCAGGATCTTCGTAAAGTAGTTCTGCAGCTCACTGCCGCGGAAGTGCGCCAGGATTTCGGTCCAGTCTGGTGCATCGTTGTATCGTCCCAGGTTAGGTTTCTGTTTACCGGCGAGGATTTTGAGGGCCGTCGATTTGCCTATGCCATTCGTGCCAACTAAACCGAGTACCTCACCTGGACGAGGTATGGGCAGACGGTGCAACTTGAAGCTATTCTTGCCATAACGATGCGTCGTGTCCTTTTCCAGGTTCGACGGTAGATTTATAATAGTGATAGCATCGAAGGGACACTTCTTCACGCAAATACCGCATCCAATACACAGTTCTTCCGATATGGAGGCGATCTTGCTATTGGGACTCACTTCGATACACAGCTTGCCCATTCGCACGACGGGACAGGTCTTCTTGCACTCCTGCCTGCATCGCTTCGGCTTACATTTGTCTGCATTCACGATAGCAATACGAGTCAGTTTGTCCGTTTCCTCTGTTCCCTTGCGTCTCGACATCTTTCAACCAATTATCAAAGAAAGGAGGTAACCTAAAAAGTAATAACCTAGGTG
Organism: Leptodirus hochenwartii; assembly: GCA_947310635.1. NCBI lineage: Eukaryota > Metazoa > Arthropoda > Insecta > Coleoptera > Leiodidae > Leptodirus > Leptodirus hochenwartii. The sequence goes on along the minus strand of OX371183.1, from coordinate 63,334 downwards.
GTTATTTCTAACCATATGGCCACCATATATATATATATATATATATATATATATATATATTCTTGTAATATATTCAAACGTGTTAATGAAGTACGTACTTTATCACAAATTATTTTTTTTATCATATACTAATATATTTTGTATTAAATATCCCAAAATAAGAATTAAAAAATTAACGCAAATTGTAAAAACTCACAAACTTTACAACTAAAACGCGGTTAGGTTAGTAAGTAGTATATCTTCTCTTCATTTCCTAGTGTAAATGTTTTTGTCATTTATGCGCTGTCTTGTCCATTGGTTGATTTTTAGCTCACAAATATATGTGGATCTCAGATACAGTTTACCATAATACTTCTTTTAAGTGTATCCGATACGCAATACAAATAAACTATATTTTTACATGTCAAATCAGCATGTCTAAGATTGACATGGAGCTGAAGAAGGTAATTTGTACATGCTGCTTTTATGTACCAAAAAAATGAATTGACTAATTGAGAATGTGCATTTCAGGCCTTCGGGGAGCTACAACAAAAAGCAGTGGAAACAACAAACAGTTTGCGCATTGCAGATGTGCAAATCGATACGCTAAACAATAGCAAACAAGTCGCTTGTTTAACTGAACGTGAACTCGACAAACTCGATTCAACTACAAATATGTATGAATCGGTTGGAAGGGCGTTCATTCTAACACCATTGCTTGAGATTAAAATAAACTTGCAGAAGAAGCAAGAGTTTGCACAGGAGAAAATCACAAATATAGAGAATAATAAATTATATTTGGAACGAAACCTTAAGGATGCGGAGAACAATCTCAGGGAAATGGTTCATCAGCGTAGAGTTTGATTACGTACGCCCCTAATCGGCCATTCATACTATATATTCTTTTGTTTCTGTAATTCACAGTATCATGAGGCAGTATGCCACCGTAATAATATAGGGCGACAAATAAAAGTCTATCGTCTATATATCGATTGTGAAATTTTGCGAAATAAATTCGGAGGCACCTTAGGCATTTTTCAATTTTCAGTTTTTTCGCCATATTCCTCGTAAACCGTTAATCCTGGAGCAAAATTGTTGCAGATTTGGAAACCCGAGATCATTTCCGATCCAACGATATGCTATTCGACCATGTTCCTAATTTTTTCATTTTTTTGCCCGTATACTGTATATAAATGGTTGTAGAATCATGTCCGAAGCAGTAAAATGAGAGCCGCATACTCTCAAGGAGCTTACAAAGTTAACGGTATGCTGACTTGTGTGCAGGACTCGGACATTTTTTCCATACAAAACGATAGAAACATTTTTGATGAATTTTTCAACTTTTTCCGATTGGACCGGAAATCAGTAGAAACGATCCCTAGGACCATTTATAGTCGTTTTAGGCTATTTTTTTTCATTTTTTAATTATTCACCAAAATCGACATTTTTTCCATACAAAACGATAGAATTTTTTTCGATGAATTTTTCAACTTTTTCCGATTGAACTGGAAATCAGTAGAAACGTTCCCTAGAACTATTTATAGTCGTTTTAGGCTATTTTTTTCATTTTTAAATTATTCACCAAAATCGCCATTTTTTCTATACAAAACGATAGAAATTTTTTCGATGAATTCTCAACTTTTTCCGATTGAACCGGAAATGACTAGAAACGTTCCCTAGGACCATTTATAGTCGTTTTAGGCTATTTTTTCATTTTTTAATTATTCACCAAAATCGACATTTTTTCCATACAAAACGATAGAATTTTTTTCGTTGAATTTTTCAACTTTTTCAGATTGGACCGGAAATCAGTAAAAATGTTCCCTAGGACCATTTATAGTCGTTTTAGACTATTTTTTTCATTTTGAAATTATTCACCAAAATCGACATTTTTTCCATACAAAACGATAGATTTTTTTTCGATGAATTTTTCAACTTTTCCGATTGAACCAGAAATCAGTAGAAACGTTCCCTAGGACCATTTAAAGTCGTTTTAGGCTATTTTTTTCATTTTTTAATTATTCACCAAAATCGAATTTTTTTCCTACAAAACGATAGAAATTTTTCGATGAATTTCTCAACTTTTTCCGATTGAACCAGGAATTTCGTAGAAACGTTCCTTAGGACCATTTATATTCGTTTTAGGCTATTTTTTTCATTTTTTAATTATTCACCAAAATCGAAATTTTTTCCTACAAAACGATATAAATTTTTCGATGAATTTTTCAACTTTTTCCGATTGAACTGGAAATCAGTAGAAACGTTCCATTGAACTATTTATAGTCGTTTTAGGCTATTTTTTCATTTTTAAATTATTCACCAAAATCGCCTTTTTTTCCATACAAAACGATAGAATTTTTTTCGATGAATTTTTCAACTTTTTCCGATAGAACCGGAAATCAGTAGAAAAGTTCGCTAGGACCATTTGTAGTCGTTTTAGGCTATTTTTTTCATTTTTTAATTATTCACCAAAATCAACATTTTTTCCATACAAAACGATAGAATTTTTTTCGATGAATTTCTCAACTTTTTCCGATTGGACCGCAAATCAGTAGAAACGTTCCCTAGGACTATTTATAGTCATTTTAGGCTATTTTTTTCATTTTTTAATTATTCACCAAAATCGACATTTTTTCCATACAAAACGATAGAATTTTTTTCCATGCATTTCTCAACTTTTTACGATTGGACCGGAAATCAGTAGAAACGTTGCCTAGGACCATTTATAGTCGTTTTAGGCTATTTTTTAAATTTTTTAGTTATTCACCAAAATCGACATATTTTCCATACAAAACGATAGAAATTTTTTCGATGAACTTCTCAACTTTTTCCGATTGGACCGGAAATCAGTAGAAACGTTCCCTAGACCATATCTAGTCGTTTTAGTACGCGTTTAGTCCGAGAAGTACGAAAATGTCTAAACACAGTTGTTTCGTCGAAAGTGATCGTTCTTAGACGTTTACAGCTTTCTGACGTTAATAAATTGATTTTCAGACATAAAAACTATTTATTTGTCGTGAAAAATACAGTTTAGTCCGCGAAGTACGAAAATGTCTAAACACAGTTGTTTCGTCGAAAGTGATCGTTCTTAGACGTTTACAGCTTTCTGATGTTAATAAATTGAATTTTCAGAGATAAAAAGTATTTATTTGTCGTGAAAAATACAGTTAGTCCCCGAAGTACGAAAATGTCTAAACACAGTTGTTTCGTCGAAAGTGATCGTTTGTAGACGTTTACAGCTTTCTGACGTTAATAAATTGATTTTCAGAGATAAAAAGTATTTATTTGTCGTGAAAAATACAGTTTAGTCCGCGAAGTACGAAAATGTCTAAACACAGTTGTTTCGTCGAAAGTGATCGTTTTTAGACGTGTTCAGCTTTCTGACGTTAATAAATTGATTTTCAGAGATAAAAAGTATTTATTTGTCGAGAAAAATACAGTTTCGTCCGCGAAGTACGAAGATGTCTAAACACAGTTGTTTCGTCGAAAGTGATCGTTTTTATATGTTTACAGCTTTCTGACATTAATAAATTATTTCCAGAGATAAAAGTATTTATTTGTCGTGAAAAATACAGGTTAGTCCGTGAAGTACGAAAATGTCTAAACACAGCTGTGTTCGTTGAAAGTGATCGTTTTTAGACGTTTACAGCTTTCTGACGTTAATATATTGATTTCCAGAGATAAAAAGTATTTATTTGTCGTGAAAAATACAGTTTAGTCCGCGAAGTACGAAAATGTCTAAACACAGTTGTTTCGTAGAAAGTGATCGTTTTTAGACGTGTTCAGCTTTCTGACGTTAATAAATTGATTTTCAGAGATAAAAAGTATTTATTTGTCGAGAAAAATACAGTTTCGTCCGCGAAGTACGAAAATGTGTAAACACAGTTGTTTCGTCGAAAGTGATCGTTTTTATATGTTTACAGCTTTCTGACATTAATAAATTGATTTTCAGAGATAAAAAGTATTTATTTGTCGTGAAAAATACAGTTTAGTCCGCGAAGTACGAAAATGTCTAAACACAGTTGTTTCGTCGAAAGTCATCGTTTTTATATGTTTACAGCTTTCTGACATTAATAAATTGATTTTCAGAGATAAAAAGTATTTATTTGTCGTGAAAAATAGAGTTTCGTCCGCGAAGTACGAAAATGTCTAAACACAGTTGTTTCGTCGAAAGTGATCGTTTTTAGACGTGTTCAGTTTTCTAACGTTAATAAATTGATTTTCAGAGATAAAAAGTATTTATTTGTTCTGAAAAATACAGTTTAGTCCGCGAAGTACGAAAATGTCTAAACACAGTTGTTTCGTCGAAAGTGATCGTTTTTAGACGTGTTCAGCTTTCTGACGTTAATAAATTGATTTTCAGAGATAAAAAGTATTTTTTTGTCGAGAAAAATACAGGATAGTCCGTGAAGTACGAAAATGTATAAACACACTTGTGTTCGTTGAAAGTGATCGTTTTTAGACGTTTACAGGTTTCTGACGTTAATATATTGATTTCCAGAGATAAAAATACTTATTTGTGGTGAAAAATACGGATTAGTCCGCGAAGTACGAAAATGTCTAAACACAGTTGTATTCGTCGAAAGTGATCGTTTTTAGACGTTTACAGCTTTCTGACGTTAATAAATTGATTTTCAGAGATAAAAAGTATTTATTTGTTCTGAAAAATACAGTTTAGTCCGCGAAGTACGAAAATGTCTAAACACAGTTGTTTCGTCGAAAGTGATCGTTTTTATATGTTTACAGCTTTCTGACGTTAATATATTGATTTCCAGAGATAAAAAGTACTTATTTGTCGTGAAAAATACAGATTAGTCCGCGAGGTACGAAAATGTCTAAACACAGTTGTATTCGTCGAAAGTGATCGTTTTTAGACATTTACAGCTTTCTGACGTTAATAAATTGATTTTTAGAGATAAAAGTATTCATTTGTCGTGAAAAATACAGTTTAGTCCGCGAAGTACGAAGTACCAAAATCGACTTTTTTTCCATTCAAAACGATAGAATTTTTTTCGATGAATTTCTCAACTTTTTCCGATTGAACAGGAAATCAGTAGAAACGTTCCCCAGGACCATTTATAGTCGTTTTAGGCTATTTTTTTCATTTTTTAATTATTCACCAAAATCAACATTTTTTCCATACAAAACGATAGAATTTTTTTCGATGAATTTCTCAACTTTTTCCGATTGGACCGGAAATCAGTAGAAACGTTCCCTAGGACCATTTATAGTCGTTTTAGGCTATTTTTTTCATTTTTTAATTATTCATCAAAATCGATATTTTTTCCATACAAAACGATAGAATTTTTTTCGATGAATTTCTCAACTTTTTCCAATTGAACCGGAAATCAGTAGAAACGTTCCCTAGGACCATTTATAGTCGTTTTAGGCTATTTTTTTCATTTTTTAATTATTCACCAAAATCGAGATTTTTTCCATACAAAACGATAGAAATTTTTTCGATGAATTTCTCAACTTTTTCCGATTGAACCGGAAATCAGTAGAAACGTTCCCCAGGACCATTTATAGTCGTTTTAGTCTATTTTTTTCATTTTTTAATTATTACCAAAATCCACATTTTTTCCATACCAAACGATAGAATTTTTTTCGATGAATTTCTCGACTTTTTCCGATTGAACCGGAAAGCAGTAGAAACGTTCCCTAGGACCATTTATAGTCGTTTTAGGCTATTTTCTGCATTTTTTAATTATTCACCAAAATCGAGATTTTTTCAATACAAAACGATAGAAATTTTTCGATGAATTTCTCAACTTTTTCCGATTGAACCGGAAATCAGTAGAAACGTTCCCTAGGACCATTTATAGTCGTTTTAGGCTATTTTATTTCATTTTTTAATTAGTCACCAAAATCCACATTTTTTTCATACAAAACGATAGAAATTTTTTCGATGAATTTCTCAACTTTTTCCGATTGAACCGGAAATCAGTAGAAACGTTCCCTAGGACCATTTATAGTCGTTTTAGGCTATTTTTTTCATTTTTTAATTATTACCAAAATCTACATTTTTTCCATACAAAACGATAGATTTTTTTTCGATGAATTTCTCAACTTTTTCCGATTGGACCGGAAATCAGTAGAAACGTTCCCTAGGACCATTTATAGTCGTTTTAGGCTATTTTCTGCATTTTTTAATTATTCACCAAAATCGAGATTTTTTCAATACAAAACGATAGAATTTTTTTCGATGAATTTCTCAACTTTTTCCGATTGAACCGGAAATCAGTAGAAACGTTCCCCAGGACCATTTATAGTCGTTTTAGGCTATTTTTTTCATTTTTTAATTATTACCAAAATCCACATTTTTTCCATACCAAACGATAGAAATTTTTTCGATGAATTTCTCAACTTTTTCCGATTGGACCGGAAATCAGTAGAAACGTTCCCTAGGACCATTTATAGTCGTTTTAGGCTATTTTCTGCATTTTTTAATTATTCACCAAAATCGAGATTTTTTCAATACAAAACGTAGAAATTTTTTCGATGAATTTCTCAACTTTTTCCGATTGAACCGGAAATCAGTAGAAACGTTCCCCAGGACCATTTATAGTCGTTTTAGGGTATTTTTTTCATTTTTTAATTATTACCAAAATCCACATTTTTTCCATACCAAACGATAGAAATTTTTTCGATGAATTTCTCAACTTTTTCCGATTGGACCGGAAATCAGTAGAAACGTTCCCTAGGAGCATTTATAGTCGTTTTAGGCTATTTTTTCATTTTTTAATTATTCACCAAAATCGACATTTTTTCCATTCAAAACGATAGAAATTTTTTCGATGAATTTCTCAACTTTTTCGGATTGAACCGGAAATCAATAGAAACGTTCCCCGGGACCATTTATAGTCGTTTTAGGCTATTTTTTCATTTTTTAATTATTCACCAAAATTGACATTTTTTCCATACGAAACGATAGATTTTTTTTCGATGAATTTCTCAACTTTTTCCGATTGGACCGGAAATCAGTAGAAACGTTCCCTAGGACCATTTATAGTCGTTTTAGGCTATTTTCTGCATTTTTTAATTATTCACCAAAATCGAGATTTTTTCAATACAAAACGATAGAAATTTTTTCGAAGAATTTCTCAACTTTTTCCGATTGAACCGGAAATCAGTAGAAACGTTCCCCAGGACCATTTATAGTCGTTTTAGGCTATTTTTTTCATTTTTTAATTATTCACCAAAATCAACATTTTTTCCATACAAAACGATAGAATTTTTTTCGATGAATTTCTCAACTTTTTCCGATTGAACCGGAAATGTGTAGAAACGTTCCCTAGGAACATTTATAATCGTTTTAGGCTATTTTTTTCATTTTTTAATTATTCACCAAAATCAACATTTTTTCCATACCAAACGATAGAAATTTTTTCGATGAATTTCTCAACTTTTTCGGATTGAACCGGAAATCAATAGAAACGTTCCCCAGGACCATTTATAGTCGTTTTAGGCTATTTTCTGCATTTTTTAATTATTCACCAAAATCGAGATTTTTTCCATACAAAACGCTAGAAATTTTTTCGAAGAATTTCTCAACTTTTTCCGATTGAACCGGAAATCAGTAGAAACGTTCCCCAGGACCATTTATAGTCGTTTTAGGCTATTTTTTTCATTTTTTAATTATTCACCAAAATCAACATTTTTTCCATACAAAACGATAGATTTTTTTTCGATGAATTTCTCAACTTTTTCCGATTGGACCGGAAATCAGTAGAAACGTTCCCTAGGACCATTTATAGTCGTTTTAGGCTATTTTCTGCATTTTTTAATTATTCACCAAAATCGAGATTTTTTCCATACAAAACGCTAGAAATTTTTTCGAAGAATTTCTCAACTTTTTCCGATTGAACCGGAAATCAGTAGAAACGTTCCCCAGGACCATTTATAGTCGTTTTAGGCTATTTTTTTAATTATTCACCAAAATCAACATTTTTTCCATACAAAACGATAGAATTTTTTTCGATGAATTTCTCAACTTTTTCCGATTGAACCGGAAATGTGTAGAAACGTTCCCTAGGAACATTTATAATCGTTTTAGGCTATTTTTTTCATTTTTTAATTATTCACCAAAATCAACATTTTTTCCATACAAAACGATAGAATTTTTTTCGACGAATTTCTCAACTTTTTCCGATTGGACCGGAAATCAGTAGAAACGTTCCCTAGGACCATTTATAGTCGTTTTAGGCTATTTTTTTCATTTTTTAATTAGTCACCAAAATCCACATTTTTTCCATACAAAACGATAGAATTTTTTTCGATGAATTTCTCAACTTTTTCCGATTGAACCGGAAATGTGTAGAAACGTTCCCTAGGAACATTTATAGTCGTTTTAGGCTATTTTCTGCATTTTTTAATTATTCACCAAAATCGAGATTTTTTCAATACAAAACGATAGAAATTTTTTCGATGAATTTCTCAACTTTTTCCGATTGAACCGGAAATCAGTAGAAACATTCCCTAGGACCATTTATAGTCGTTTTAGGCTATTTTTTTCATTTTTTAATTATTACCAAAATCTACATTTTTTCCATACAAAACGATAGATTTTTTTTCGATGAATTTCTCAACTTTTTCCGATTGGACCGGAAATCAGTAGAAACGTTCCCTAGGACCATTTATAGTCGTTTTAGGCTATTTTCTGCATTTTTTAATTATTCACCAAAATCGAGATTTTTTCAATACAAAACGATAGATTTTTTTTCGATGAATTTCTCAACTTTTTCCGATTGAACCGGAAATCAGTAGAAACGTTCCCCAGGACCATTTATAGTCGTTTTAGGCTATTTTTTTCATTTTTTAATTATTCACCAAAATCAACATTTTTTCCATACAAAACGATAGATTTTTTTTCGATGAATTTCTCAACTTTTTCCGATTGGACCGGAAATCAGTAGAAACGTTCCCTAGGACCATTTATAGTCGTTTTAGGCTATTTTTTTCATTTTTTAATTAGTCATCAAAATCGATATTTTTTCCATACAAAACGATAGAATTTTTTTCGATGAATTTCTCAACTTTTTCCGATTGAACCGGAAATCAGTAGAAACGTTCCCTAGGACCATTTATAGTCGTTTTAGGCTTTTTTTTTTCATTTTTTAATTATTAACCAAAATCGAGATTTTTTCCATACAAAACGATAGAAATTTTTTCGATGAATTTCTCAACTTTTTCCGATTGAACCGGAAATCAGTAGAAACGTTCCCCAGGACCATTTATATTCGTTTTAGGCTATTTTTTTCATTTTTTTATTATTCACCAAAATCGACATTTTTTTCCATACAAAACGATAGAAATTTTTTCGATGAATTTCTCAACTTTTTCCGATTGAACCGGAAATCAGTAGAACGTTCCCTAGGACCATTTATAGTCGTTTTAGGTTATTTTCTGCATTTTTTAATTATTCACCAAAATCGAGATTTTTTCAATACAAAACGATAGAAATTTTTTCGATGAATTTCTCAACTTTTTCCGATTGAACCGGAAATCAGTAGAAACTTTCCCTAGGACCATTTATAGTCGTTTTAGGCTATTTTTTTCATTTTTTAATTATTACCAAAATCCACATTTTTTCCATACCAAACGATAGAATTTTTTTCGATGAATTTCTCGACTTTTTCCGATTGAACCGGAAAGCAGTAGAAACGTTCCCTAGTACCATTTATAGTCGTTTTAGGCTATTTTTTTTTCATTTTTTAATTATTCACCAAAATCGAAATTTTTTCCATACAAAACGATAGAAATTTTTTCGATGAATTTCTCAACTTTTTCCGATTGAACCGGAAATCAGTAGAAACGTTCCCCAGGACCATTTATAGTCGTTTTAGGCTATTTTCTGCATTTTTTAATTATTCACCAAAATCGAGATTTTTTCAATACAAAACGATAGAAATTTTTCGATGAATTTCTCAACTTTTTCCGATTGAACCGGAAATCAGTAGAAACGTTCCCTAGGACCATTTATAGTCGTTTTAGGCTATTTTTTTTTTCATTTTTTAATTATTACCAAAATCCACATTTTTTCCATACAAACCGATAGAATTTTTTTCGATGAATTTCTCAACTTTTTCCGATTGAACCGGAAATCAGTAGAAACGTTCCCCAGGACCATTTATAGTCGTTTTAGGCTATTTTTTTCATTTTTTAATTATTCACCAAAATCAACATTTTTTCCATACAAAACGATAGAATTTTTTTCGATGAATTTCTCAACTTTTTCCGATTGGACCGGAAATCAGTAGAAACGTTCCCTAGGACCATTTATAGTCGTTTTAGGCTATTTTTTTCATTTTTTAATTATTCATCAAAATCGATATTTTTTCCATACAAAACGATAGAATTTTTTTCGATGAATTTCTCAACTTTTTCCGATTGAACCGGAAATCAGTAGAAACGTTCCCTAGGACCATTTATAGTCGTTTTAGGCTATTTTTTTCATTTTTTAATTATTCACCAAAATCGAATTTTTTTCCATACAAAACGATAGAAATTTTTTCGATGAATTTCTCAACTTTTTCCGATTGAACCGGAAATCAGTAGAAACGTTCCCCAGGACCATTTATATTCGTTTTAGGCTATTTTTTTCATTTTTTTATTATTCACCAAAATCGAGATTTTTTTCCATACAAAACGATAGAATTTTTTTCGATGAATTTCTCAACTTTTTCCGATTGAACCGGAAATCAGTAGAACGTTCCCTAGGACCATTTATAGTCGTTTTAGGTTATTTTCTGCATTTTTTAATTATTCACCAAAATCGAGATTTTTTCAATACAAAACGATAGAAATTTTTTCGATGAATTTCTCAACTTTTTCCGATTGAACCGGAAATCAGTAGAAACTTTCCCTAGGACCATTTATAGTCGTTTTAGGCTATTTTTTTCATTTTTTAATTATTAACAAAATCCACATTTTTTCCATACCAAACGATAGAATTTTTTTCGATGAATTTCTCGACTTTTTCCGATTGAACCGGAAAGCAGTAGAAACGTTCCCTAGGACCATTTATAGTCGTTTTAGGCTATTTTTTTTCATTTTTTAATTATTCACCAAAATCGAAATTTTTTCCATACAAAACGATAGAAATTTTTTCGATGAATTTCTCAACTTTTTCCGATTGAACCGGAAATCAGTAGAAACGTTCCCCAGGACCATTTATAGTCGTTTTAGGCTATTTTCTGCATTTTTTAATTATTCACCAAAATCGAGATTTTTTCAATACAAAACGATAGAAATTTTTCGATGAATTTCTCAACTTTTTCCGATTGAACCGGAAATCAGTAGAAACGTTCCCTAGGACCATTTATAGTCGTTTTAGGCTATTTTTTTTTCATTTTTTAATTATTACCAAAATCCACATTTTTTCCATACAAACCGATAGAATTTTTTTCGATGAATTTCTCAACTTTTTCCGATTGAACCGGAAATCAGTAGAAACGTTCCCCAGGACCATTTATAGTCGTTTTAGGCTATTTTTTTCATTTTTTAATTATTCACCAAAATCAACATTTATTCCATACAAAACGATAGAATTTTTTTCGATGAATTTCTCAACTTTTTCCGATTGGACCGGAAATCAGTAGAAACGTTCCCTAGGACCATTTATAGTCGTTTTAGGCTATTTTTTTCATTTTTTAATTATTCATCAAAATCGATATTTTTTCCATACAAAACGATAGAATTTTTTTCGATGAATTTCTCAACTTTTTCCGATTGAACCGGAAATCAGTAGAAACGTTCCCTAGGACCATTTATAGTCGTTTTAGGCTATTTTTTTCATTTTTTAATTATTCACCAAAATCGAATTTTTTTCCATACAAAACGATAGAAATTTTTTCGATGAATTTCTCAACTTTTTCCGATTGAACCGGAAATCAGTAGAAACGTTCCCCAGGACCATTTATATTCGTTTTAGGCTATTTTTTTCATTTTTTTATTATTCACCAAAATCGAGATTTTTTTCCATACAAAACGATAGAAATTTTTTCGATGAATTTCTCAACTTTTTCCGATTGAACCGGAAATCAGTAGAACGTTCCCTAGGACCATTTATAGTCGTTTTAGGTTATTTTCTGCATTTTTTAATTATTCACCAAAATCGAGATTTTTTCAATACAAAACGATAGAAATTTTTTCGATGAATTTCTCAACTTTTTCCGATTGAACCGGAAATCAGTAGAAACTTTCCCTAGGACCATTTATAGTCGTTTTAGGCTATTTTTTTCATTTTTTAATTATTAACAAAATCCACATTTTTTCCATACCAAACGATAGAATTTTTTTCGATGAATTTCTCGACTTTTTCCGATTGAACCGGAAAGCAGTAGAAACGTTCCCTAGGACCATTTATAGTCGTTTTAGGCTATTTTTTTTCATTTTTTAATTATTCACCAAAATCGAAATTTTTTCCATACAAAACGATAGAAATTTTTTCGATGAATTTCTCAACTTTTTCCGATTGAACCGGAAATCAGTAGAAACGTTCCCCAGGACCATTTATAGTCGTTTTAGGCTATTTTCTGCATTTTTTAATTATTCACCAAAATCGAGATTTTTTCAATACAAAACGATAGAAATTTTTCGATGAATTTCTCAACTTTTTCCGATTGAACCGGAAATCAGTAGAAACGTTCCCTAGGACCATTTATAGTCGTTTTAGGCTATTTTTTTTTCATTTTTTAATTATTACCAAAATCCACATTTTTTCCATACAAACCGATAGAATTTTTTTCGATGAATTTCTCAACTTTTTCCGATTGAACCGGAAATCAGTAGAAACGTTCCCCAGGACCATTTATAGTCGTTTTAGGCTATTTTTTTCATTTTTTAATTATTCACCAAAATCAACATTTTTTCCATACAAAACGATAGAATTTTTTTCGATGAATTTCTCAACTTTTTCCGATTGGACCGGAAATCAGTAGAAACGTTCCCTAGGACCATTTATAGTCGTTTTAGGCTATTTTTTTCATTTTTTAATTATTCATCAAAATCGATATTTTTTCCATACAAAACGATAGAATTTTTTTCGATGAATTTCTCAACTTTTTCCGATTGAACCGGAAATCAGTAGAAACGTTCCCTAGGACCATTTATAGTCGTTTTAGGCTATTTTTTTCATTTTTTAATTATTCACCAAAATCGAGATTTTTTCCATACAAAACGATAGAAATTTTTTCGATGAATTTCTCAACTTTTTCCGATTGAACCGGAAATCAGTAGAACGTTCCCTAGGACCATTTATAGTCGTTTTAGGTTATTTTCTGCATTTTTTAATTATTCACCAAAATCGAGATTTTTTCAATACAAAACGATAGAAATTTTTTCGATGAATTTCTCAACTTTTTCCGATTGAACCGGAAATCAGTAGAAACGTTCCCTAGGACCATTTATAGTCGTTTTAGGCTATTTTTTTCATTTTTTAATTATTACCAAAATCCACATTTTTTCCATACCAAACGATAGAATTTTTTTTGATGAATTTCTCGACTTTTTCCGATTGAACCGGAAATCAGTAGAAACGTTCCCTAGGACCATTTATAGTCGTTTTAGGCTATTTTGTTTCATTTTTTAATTATTCACCAAAATCGAAATTTTTTCCATACAAAACGATAGAAATTTTTTCGATGAATTTCTCAACTTTTTCCGATTGAACCGGAAATCAGTAGAAACGTTCCCCAGGACCATTTATAGTCGTTTTAGGGTATTTTTTTCATTTTTTAATTATTACCAAAATCCAAATTTTTTCCATACCAAACGATAGATTTTTTTTCGATGAATTTCTCAACTTTTTCCGATTGGACCGGAAATCAGTAGAAACGTTCCCTAGGACCATTTATAGTCGTTTTAGGCTATTTTCTGCATTTTTTAATTATTCACCAAAATCGAGATTTTTTCAATACAAAACGATAGAAATTTTTTCGAAGAATTTCTCAACTTTTTCCGATTGAACCGGAAATCAGTAGAAACGTTCCCCAGGACCATTTATAGTCGTTTTAGGCTATTTTTTTCATTTTTTAATTATTCACCAAAATCAACATTTTTTCCATACAAAACGATAGAATTTTTTTCGATGTATTTCTCAACTTTTTCCGATTGGACCGGAAATCAGTAGAAACGTTCCCTAGGACCATTTATAGTCGTTTTAGGCTATTTTTTTCATTTTTTAATTATTCATCAAAATCGATATTTTTTCCATACAAAACGATAGATTTTTTTTCGATGAATTTCTCAACTTTTTCCGATTGAACCGGAAATCAGTAGAAACGTTCCCTAGGACCTTTTATAGTCGTTTTAGGCTATTTTTTTCATTTTTTAATTATTCACAAAAAACGAGATTTTTTCGCATACAAAACGATAGAAATTTTTCAGATGAATTTCTCAACTTTTTCGGATTGAACCGGAAATCAGTAGAAACGTTCCCCAGGACCATTTATAGTCGTTTTAGGCTATTTTTTTCAAATTTTTAATTATTCACCAAAATTGACATTTTTTCCATACGAAAAGATAGATTTTTTTTCGATGAATTTCTCAACTTTTTCTGATTGGACCGGAAATCAATAGAAACGTTCCCTAGGACCATTTATAGTCGTTTTAGGCTATTTTTTTCATTTTTTAATTATTACCAAAATCCACATTTTTTCCATACAAAACGATAGAAATTTTTTCGATGAATTTCTCGGCTTTTTCCGATTAGACCGGAAATCAGTAAAAACGTTCCCTAGGACCTTTTATAGTCGTTTTAGGCTATTTTTTTCATTTTTTAATTATGCACAAAAATCGAGATTTTATCCATACAAAACGATAGAAATTTTTTCGATGAATTTCTCAACTTTTTCGGATTGAACCGGAAATCAGTAGAAACGTTCCCCAGGACCATTTATAGTCGTTTTAGGCTATTTTTTTCATTTTTTAATTATTCACAGAAATCGAGATTTTTTCCTTACAAAACGATAGAAATTTTTTCGATGAATTTCTCAACTTTTTCGGATTGAACCGGAAATCAGTAGAAACGTTCCCCAGGACCATTTATAGTCGTTTTAGGCTATTTTTTTCATTTTTTAATTATTCACCAAAATTGACATTTTTTCCATACGAAACGATAGATTTTTTTTCGATGAATTTCTCAACTTTTTCCGATTGGACCGGAAATCAGTAGAAACGTTCCCTAGGACCATTTATAGTCGTTTTAGGCTATTTTCTGCATTTTTTAATTATTCACCAAAATCGAGATTTTTTCAATACAAAACGATAGAAAATTTTTCGATGAATTTCTCAACTTTTTCCGATTGAACCGGAAATGTGTAGAAACGTTCCCTAGGACCATTTATAGTCGTTTTAGGCTATTTTTTTCATTTTTTAATTATTACCAAAATCCACATTTTTTCCATACAAAACGATAGAAATTTTTTCGATGAATTCTCGACTTTTTCCGATTAGACCGGAAATCAGTAAAAACGTTCCCTAGGACCTTTTATAGTCGTTTTAGGCTATTTTTTTCATTTTTTAATTATGCACAAAAATCGAGATTTTATCCATACAAAACGATAGAAATTTTTTCGATGAATTTCTCAACTTTTTCGGATTGAACCGGAAATCAGTAGAAACGTTCCCCAGGACCATTTATAGTCGTTTTAGGCTATTTTTTTCATTTTTTAATTATTCACAAAAATCGAGATTTTTTCCTTACAAAACGATAGAAATTTTTTCGATGAATTTCTCAACTTTTTCCGATTGGACCGGAAATCAGTAGAAACGTTCCCTAGGACCATTTATAGTCGTTTTAGGCTATTTTCTGCATTTTTTAATTATTTACCAAAATCGAGATTTTTTCCATACAAAACGATAGAAATTTTTTCGATGAATTTCTCAACTTTTTCCGATTGAACCGGAAATGTGTAGAAATGTTCCCTAGGACCATTTATAGTCGTTTTAGGCTATTTTTTTCATTTTTTAATTATTACCAAAATCCACATTTTTTCCATACAAACCGATAGAATTTTTTTCGATGAATTTCTCAACTTTTTCCGATTGAACCGGAAATCAGTAGAAACGTTCCCCAGGACCATTTATAGTCGTTTTAGGCTATTTTTTTCATTTTTTAATTATTCACCAAAATCAACATTTTTTCCATACAAAACGATAGAATTTTTTTCGATGAATTTCTCAACTTTTTCCGATTGGACCGGAAATCAGTAGAAACGTTCCCTAGGACCATTTATAGTCGTTTTAGGCTATTTTTTTCATTTTTTAATTATTCATCAAAATCGATATTTTTTCCATACAAAACGATAGAATTTTTTTCGATGAATTTCTCAACTTTTTCCGATTGAACCGGAAATCAGTAGAAACGTTCCCTAGGACCATTTATAGTCGTTTTAGGCTATTTTTTTCATTTTTTAATTATTCACCAAAATCGAATTTTTTTCCATACAAAACGATAGAAATTTTTTCGATGAATTTCTCAACTTTTTCCGATTGAACCGGAAATCAGTAGAAACGTTCCCCAGGACCATTTATATTCGTTTTAGGCTATTTTTTTCATTTTTTTATTATTCACCAAAATCGAGATTTTTTTCCATACAAAACGATAGAATTTTTTTCGATGAATTTCTCAACTTTTTCCGATTGAACCGGAAATCAGTAGAACGTTCCCTAGGACCATTTATAGTCGTTTTAGGTTATTTTCTGCATTTTTTAATTATTCACCAAAATCGAGATTTTTTCAATACAAAACGATAGAAATTTTTTCGATGAATTTCTCAACTTTTTCCGATTGAACCGGAAATCAGTAGAAACTTTCCCTAGGACCATTTATAGTCGTTTTAGGCTATTTTTTTCATTTTTTAATTATTAACAAAATCCACATTTTTTCCATACCAAACGATAGAATTTTTTTCGATGAATTTCTCGACTTTTTCCGATTGAACCGGAAAGCAGTAGAAACGTTCCCTAGGACCATTTATAGTCGTTTTAGGCTATTTTTTTTCATTTTTTAATTATTCACCAAAATCGAAATTTTTTCCATACAAAACGATAGAAATTTTTTCGATGAATTTCTCAACTTTTTCCGATTGAACCGGAAATCAGTAGAAACGTTCCCCAGGACCATTTATAGTCGTTTTAGGCTATTTTCTGCATTTTTTAATTATTCACCAAAATCGAGATTTTTTCAATACAAAACGATAGAAATTTTTCGATGAATTTCTCAACTTTTTCCGATTGAACCGGAAATCAGTAGAAACGTTCCCTAGGACCATTTATAGTCGTTTTAGGCTATTTTTTTTTCATTTTTTAATTATTACCAAAATCCACATTTTTTCCATACAAACCGATAGAATTTTTTTCGATGAATTTCTCAACTTTTTCCGATTGAACCGGAAATCAGTAGAAACGTTCCCCAGGACCATTTATAGTCGTTTTAGGCTATTTTTTTCATTTTTTAATTATTCACCAAAATCAACATTTTTTCCATACAAAACGATAGAATTTTTTTCGATGAATTTCTCAACTTTTTCCGATTGGACCGGAAATCAGTAGAAACGTTCCCTAGGACCATTTATAGTCGTTTTAGGCTATTTTTTTCATTTTTTAATTATTCATCAAAATCGATATTTTTTCCATACAAAACGATAGAATTTTTTTCGATGAATTTCTCAACTTTTTCCGATTGAACCGGAAATCAGTAGAAACGTTCCCTAGGACCATTTATAGTCGTTTTAGGCTATTTTTTTCATTTTTTAATTATTCACCAAAATCGAATTTTTTTCCATACAAAACGATAGAAATTTTTTCGATGAATTTCTCAACTTTTTCCGATTGAACCGGAAATCAGTAGAAACGTTCCCCAGGACCATTTATATTCGTTTTAGGCTATTTTTTTCATTTTTTTATTATTCACCAAAATCGAGATTTTTTTCCATACAAAACGATAGAAATTTTTTCGATGAATTTCTCAACTTTTTCCGATTGAACCGGAAATCAGTAGAACGTTCCCTAGGACCATTTATAGTCGTTTTAGGTTATTTTCTGCATTTTTTAATTATTCACCAAAATCGAGATTTTTTCAATACAAAACGATAGAAATTTTTTCGATGAATTTCTCAACTTTTTCCGATTGAACCGGAAATCAGTAGAAACTTTCCCTAGGACCATTTATAGTCGTTTTAGGCTATTTTTTTCATTTTTTAATTATTAACAAAATCCACATTTTTTCCATACCAAACGATAGAATTTTTTTCGATGAATTTCTCGACTTTTTCCGATTGAACCGGAAAGCAGTAGAAACGTTCCCTAGGACCATTTATAGTCGTTTTAGGCTATTTTTTTTCATTTTTTAATTATTCACCAAAATCGAAATTTTTTCCATACAAAACGATAGAAATTTTTTCGATGAATTTCTCAACTTTTTCCGATTGAACCGGAAATCAGTAGAAACGTTCCCCAGGACCATTTATAGTCGTTTTAGGCTATTTTCTGCATTTTTTAATTATTCACCAAAATCGAGATTTTTTCAATACAAAACGATAGAAATTTTTCGATGAATTTCTCAACTTTTTCCGATTGAACCGGAAATCAGTAGAAACGTTCCCTAGGACCATTTATAGTCGTTTTAGGCTATTTTTTTTTCATTTTTTAATTATTACCAAAATCCACATTTTTTCCATACAAACCGATAGAATTTTTTTCGATGAATTTCTCAACTTTTTCCGATTGAACCGGAAATCAGTAGAAACGTTCCCCAGGACCATTTATAGTCGTTTTAGGCTATTTTTTTCATTTTTTAATTATTCACCAAAATCAACATTTTTTCCATACAAAACGATAGAATTTTTTTCGATGAATTTCTCAACTTTTTCCGATTGGACCGGAAATCAGTAGAAACGTTCCCTAGGACCATTTATAGTCGTTTTAGGCTATTTTTTTCATTTTTTAATTATTCATCAAAATCGATATTTTTTCCATACAAAACGATAGAATTTTTTTCAATGAATTTCTCAACTTTTTCCGATTGAACCGGAAATCAGTAGAAACGTTCCCTAGGACCATTTATAGTCGTTTTAGGCTATTTTTTTCATTTTTTAATTATTCACCAAAATCGAGATTTTTTCCATACAAAACGATAGAAATTTTTTCGATGAATTTCTCAACTTTTTCCGATTGAACCGGAAATCAGTAGAACGTTCCCTAGGACCATTTATAGTCGTTTTAGGTTATTTTCTGCATTTTTTAATTATTCACCAAAATCGAGATTTTTTCAATACAAAACGATAGAAATTTTTTCGATGAATTTCTCAACTTTTTCCGATTGAACCGGAAATCAGTAGAAACGTTCCCTAGGACCATTTATAGTCGTTTTAGGCTATTTTTTTCATTTTTTAATTATTACCAAAATCCACATTTTTTCCATACCAAACGATAGAATTTTTTTTGATGAATTTCTCGACTTTTTCCGATTGAACCGGAAATCAGTAGAAACGTTCCCTAGGACCATTTATAGTCGTTTTAGGCTATTTTGTTTCATTTTTTAATTATTCACCAAAATCGAAATTTTTTCCATACAAAACGATAGAAATTTTTTCGATGAATTTCTCAACTTTTTCCGATTGAACCGGAAATCAGTAGAAACGTTCCCCAGGACCATTTATAGTCGTTTTAGGGTATTTTTTTCATTTTTTAATTATTACCAAAATCCAAATTTTTTCCATACCAAACGATAGATTTTTTTTCGATGAATTTCTCAACTTTTTCCGATTGGACCGGAAATCAGTAGAAACGTTCCCTAGGACCATTTATAGTCGTTTTAGGCTATTTTCTGCATTTTTTAATTATTCACCAAAATCGAGATTTTTTCAATACAAAACGATAGAAATTTTTTCGAAGAATTTCTCAACTTTTTCCGATTGAACCGGAAATCAGTAGAAACGTTCCCCAGGACCATTTATAGTCGTTTTAGGCTATTTTTTTCATTTTTTAATTATTCACCAAAATCAACATTTTTTCCATACAAAACGATAGAATTTTTTTCGATGTATTTCTCAACTTTTTCCGAT
The DNA here is from genome assembly GCA_947310635.1 of Leptodirus hochenwartii. Lineage (NCBI taxonomy): Eukaryota > Metazoa > Arthropoda > Insecta > Coleoptera > Leiodidae > Leptodirus > Leptodirus hochenwartii. The sequence continues at coordinate 43,286 of OX371183.1, read as the reverse complement.
TGGACCGGAAATCAGTATAAACGTTCCCTAGGACCATTTATAGTCGTTTTAGGCTATTTTTTTCATTTTTTAATTATTCATCAAAATCGATATTTTTTCCATACAAAACGATAGATTTTTTTTCGATGAATTTCTCAACTTTTTCCGATTGAACCGGAAATCAGTAGAAACGTTCCCTAGGACCTTTTATAGTCGTTTTAGGCTATTTTTTTCATTTTTTAATTATTCACAAAAAACGAGATTTTTTCGCATACAAAACGATAGAAATTTTTCAGATGAATTTCTCAACTTTTTCGGATTGAACCGGAAATCAGTAGAAACGTTCCCCAGGACCATTTATAGTCGTTTTAGGCTATTTTTTTCAAATTTTTAATTATTCACCAAAATTGACATTTTTTCCATACGAAAAGATAGATTTTTTTTCGATGAATTTCTCAACTTTTTCTGATTGGACCGGAAATCAATAGAAACGTTCCCTAGGACCATTTATAGTCGTTTTAGGCTATTTTTTTCATTTTTTAATTATTACCAAAATCCACATTTTTTCCATACAAAACGATAGAAATTTTTTCGATGAATTTCTCGGCTTTTTCCGATTAGACCGGAAATCAGTAAAAACGTTCCCTAGGACCTTTTATAGTCGTTTTAGGCTATTTTTTTCATTTTTTAATTATGCACAAAAATCGAGATTTTATCCATACAAAACGATAGAAATTTTTTCGATGAATTTCTCAACTTTTTCGGATTGAACCGGAAATCAGTAGAAACGTTCCCCAGGACCATTTATAGTCGTTTTAGGCTATTTTTTTCATTTTTTAATTATTCACAGAAATCGAGATTTTTTCCTTACAAAACGATAGAAATTTTTTCGATGAATTTCTCAACTTTTTCGGATTGAACCGGAAATCAGTAGAAACGTTCCCCAGGACCATTTATAGTCGTTTTAGGCTATTTTTTTCATTTTTTAATTATTCACCAAAATTGACATTTTTTCCATACGAAACGATAGATTTTTTTTCGATGAATTTCTCAACTTTTTCCGATTGGACCGGAAATCAGTAGAAACGTTCCCTAGGACCATTTATAGTCGTTTTAGGCTATTTTCTGCATTTTTTAATTATTCACCAAAATCAACATTTTTTCCATACAAAACGATAGAATTTTTTTCGATGAATTTCTCAACTTTTTCCGATTGGACCGGAAATCAGTAGAAACGTTCCCTAGGACCATTTATAGTCGTTTTAGGCTATTTTTTTCATTTTTTAATTATTCATCAAAATCGATATTTTTTCCATACAAAACGATAGAATTTTTTTCGATGAATTTCTCAACTTTTTCCGATTGAACCGGAAATCAGTAGAAACGTTCCCTAGGACCATTTATAGTCGTTTTAGGCTATTTTTTTCATTTTTTAATTATTCACCAAAATCGAATTTTTTTCCATACAAAACGATAGAAATTTTTTCGATGAATTTCTCAACTTTTTCCGATTGAACCGGAAATCAGTAGAAACGTTCCCCAGGACCATTTATATTCGTTTTAGGCTATTTTTTTCATTTTTTTATTATTCACCAAAATCGAGATTTTTTTCCATACAAAACGATAGAATTTTTTTCGATGAATTTCTCAACTTTTTCCGATTGAACCGGAAATCAGTAGAACGTTCCCTAGGACCATTTATAGTCGTTTTAGGTTATTTTCTGCATTTTTTAATTATTCACCAAAATCGAGATTTTTTCAATACAAAACGATAGAAATTTTTTCGATGAATTTCTCAACTTTTTCCGATTGAACCGGAAATCAGTAGAAACTTTCCCTAGGACCATTTATAGTCGTTTTAGGCTATTTTTTTCATTTTTTAATTATTAACAAAATCCACATTTTTTCCATACCAAACGATAGAATTTTTTTCGATGAATTTCTCGACTTTTTCCGATTGAACCGGAAAGCAGTAGAAACGTTCCCTAGGACCATTTATAGTCGTTTTAGGCTATTTTTTTTCATTTTTTAATTATTCACCAAAATCGAAATTTTTTCCATACAAAACGATAGAAATTTTTTCGATGAATTTCTCAACTTTTTCCGATTGAACCGGAAATCAGTAGAAACGTTCCCCAGGACCATTTATAGTCGTTTTAGGCTATTTTCTGCATTTTTTAATTATTCACCAAAATCGAGATTTTTTCAATACAAAACGATAGAAATTTTTCGATGAATTTCTCAACTTTTTCCGATTGAACCGGAAATCAGTAGAAACGTTCCCTAGGACCATTTATAGTCGTTTTAGGCTATTTTTTTTTCATTTTTTAATTATTACCAAAATCCACATTTTTTCCATACAAACCGATAGAATTTTTTTCGATGAATTTCTCAACTTTTTCCGATTGAACCGGAAATCAGTAGAAACGTTCCCCAGGACCATTTATAGTCGTTTTAGGCTATTTTTTTCATTTTTTAATTATTCACCAAAATCAACATTTTTTCCATACAAAACGATAGAATTTTTTTCGATGAATTTCTCAACTTTTTCCGATTGGACCGGAAATCAGTAGAAACGTTCCCTAGGACCATTTATAGTCGTTTTAGGCTATTTTTTTCATTTTTTAATTATTCATCAAAATCGATATTTTTTCCATACAAAACGATAGAATTTTTTTCGATGAATTTCTCAACTTTTTCCGATTGAACCGGAAATCAGTAGAAACGTTCCCTAGGACCATTTATAGTCGTTTTAGGCTATTTTTTTCATTTTTTAATTATTCACCAAAATCGAATTTTTTTCCATACAAAACGATAGAAATTTTTTCGATGAATTTCTCAACTTTTTCCGATTGAACCGGAAATCAGTAGAAACGTTCCCCAGGACCATTTATATTCGTTTTAGGCTATTTTTTTCATTTTTTTATTATTCACCAAAATCGAGATTTTTTTCCATACAAAACGATAGAAATTTTTTCGATGAATTTCTCAACTTTTTCCGATTGAACCGGAAATCAGTAGAACGTTCCCTAGGACCATTTATAGTCGTTTTAGGTTATTTTCTGCATTTTTTAATTATTCACCAAAATCGAGATTTTTTCAATACAAAACGATAGAAATTTTTTCGATGAATTTCTCAACTTTTTCCGATTGAACCGGAAATCAGTAGAAACTTTCCCTAGGACCATTTATAGTCGTTTTAGGCTATTTTTTTCATTTTTTAATTATTAACAAAATCCACATTTTTTCCATACCAAACGATAGAATTTTTTTCGATGAATTTCTCGACTTTTTCCGATTGAACCGGAAAGCAGTAGAAACGTTCCCTAGGACCATTTATAGTCGTTTTAGGCTATTTTTTTTCATTTTTTAATTATTCACCAAAATCGAAATTTTTTCCATACAAAACGATAGAAATTTTTTCGATGAATTTCTCAACTTTTTCCGATTGAACCGGAAATCAGTAGAAACGTTCCCCAGGACCATTTATAGTCGTTTTAGGCTATTTTCTGCATTTTTTAATTATTCACCAAAATCGAGATTTTTTCAATACAAAACGATAGAAATTTTTCGATGAATTTCTCAACTTTTTCCGATTGAACCGGAAATCAGTAGAAACGTTCCCTAGGACCATTTATAGTCGTTTTAGGCTATTTTTTTTTCATTTTTTAATTATTACCAAAATCCACATTTTTTCCATACAAACCGATAGAATTTTTTTCGATGAATTTCTCAACTTTTTCCGATTGAACCGGAAATCAGTAGAAACGTTCCCCAGGACCATTTATAGTCGTTTTAGGCTATTTTTTTCATTTTTTAATTATTCACCAAAATCAACATTTTTTCCATACAAAACGATAGAATTTTTTTCGATGAATTTCTCAACTTTTTCCGATTGGACCGGAAATCAGTAGAAACGTTCCCTAGGACCATTTATAGTCGTTTTAGGCTATTTTTTTCATTTTTTAATTATTCATCAAAATCGATATTTTTTCCATACAAAACGATAGAATTTTTTTCAATGAATTTCTCAACTTTTTCCGATTGAACCGGAAATCAGTAGAAACGTTCCCTAGGACCATTTATAGTCGTTTTAGGCTATTTTTTTCATTTTTTAATTATTCACCAAAATCGAGATTTTTTCCATACAAAACGATAGAAATTTTTTCGATGAATTTCTCAACTTTTTCCGATTGAACCGGAAATCAGTAGAACGTTCCCTAGGACCATTTATAGTCGTTTTAGGTTATTTTCTGCATTTTTTAATTATTCACCAAAATCGAGATTTTTTCAATACAAAACGATAGAAATTTTTTCGATGAATTTCTCAACTTTTTCCGATTGAACCGGAAATCAGTAGAAACGTTCCCTAGGACCATTTATAGTCGTTTTAGGCTATTTTTTTCATTTTTTAATTATTACCAAAATCCACATTTTTTCCATACCAAACGATAGAATTTTTTTTGATGAATTTCTCGACTTTTTCCGATTGAACCGGAAATCAGTAGAAACGTTCCCTAGGACCATTTATAGTCGTTTTAGGCTATTTTGTTTCATTTTTTAATTATTCACCAAAATCGAAATTTTTTCCATACAAAACGATAGAAATTTTTTCGATGAATTTCTCAACTTTTTCCGATTGAACCGGAAATCAGTAGAAACGTTCCCCAGGACCATTTATAGTCGTTTTAGGGTATTTTTTTCATTTTTTAATTATTACCAAAATCCAAATTTTTTCCATACCAAACGATAGATTTTTTTTCGATGAATTTCTCAACTTTTTCCGATTGGACCGGAAATCAGTAGAAACGTTCCCTAGGACCATTTATAGTCGTTTTAGGCTATTTTCTGCATTTTTTAATTATTCACCAAAATCGAGATTTTTTCAATACAAAACGATAGAAATTTTTTCGAAGAATTTCTCAACTTTTTCCGATTGAACCGGAAATCAGTAGAAACGTTCCCCAGGACCATTTATAGTCGTTTTAGGCTATTTTTTTCATTTTTTAATTATTCACCAAAATCAACATTTTTTCCATACAAAACGATAGAATTTTTTTCGATGTATTTCTCAACTTTTTCCGATTGGACCGGAAATCAGTATAAACGTTCCCTAGGACCATTTATAGTCGTTTTAGGCTATTTTTTTCATTTTTTAATTATTCATCAAAATCGATATTTTTTCCATACAAAACGATAGATTTTTTTTCGATGAATTTCTCAACTTTTTCCGATTGAACCGGAAATCAGTAGAAACGTTCCCTAGGACCTTTTATAGTCGTTTTAGGCTATTTTTTTCATTTTTTAATTATTCACAAAAAACGAGATTTTTTCGCATACAAAACGATAGAAATTTTTCAGATGAATTTCTCAACTTTTTCGGATTGAACCGGAAATCAGTAGAAACGTTCCCCAGGACCATTTATAGTCGTTTTAGGCTATTTTTTTCAAATTTTTAATTATTCACCAAAATTGACATTTTTTCCATACGAAAAGATAGATTTTTTTTCGATGAATTTCTCAACTTTTTCTGATTGGACCGGAAATCAATAGAAACGTTCCCTAGGACCATTTATAGTCGTTTTAGGCTATTTTTTTCATTTTTTAATTATTACCAAAATCCACATTTTTTCCATACAAAACGATAGAAATTTTTTCGATGAATTTCTCGGCTTTTTCCGATTAGACCGGAAATCAGTAAAAACGTTCCCTAGGACCTTTTATAGTCGTTTTAGGCTATTTTTTTCATTTTTTAATTATGCACAAAAATCGAGATTTTATCCATACAAAACGATAGAAATTTTTTCGATGAATTTCTCAACTTTTTCGGATTGAACCGGAAATCAGTAGAAACGTTCCCCAGGACCATTTATAGTCGTTTTAGGCTATTTTTTTCATTTTTTAATTATTCACAGAAATCGAGATTTTTTCCTTACAAAACGATAGAAATTTTTTCGATGAATTTCTCAACTTTTTCGGATTGAACCGGAAATCAGTAGAAACGTTCCCCAGGACCATTTATAGTCGTTTTAGGCTATTTTTTTCATTTTTTAATTATTCACCAAAATTGACATTTTTTCCATACGAAACGATAGATTTTTTTTCGATGAATTTCTCAACTTTTTCCGATTGGACCGGAAATCAGTAGAAACGTTCCCTAGGACCATTTATAGTCGTTTTAGGCTATTTTCTGCATTTTTTAATTATTCACCAAAATCGAGATTTTTTCAATACAAAACGATAGAAAATTTTTCGATGAATTTCTCAACTTTTTCCGATTGAACCGGAAATGTGTAGAAACGTTCCCTAGGACCATTTATAGTCGTTTTAGGCTATTTTTTTCATTTTTTAATTATTACCAAAATCCACATTTTTTCCATACAAAACGATAGAAATTTTTTCGATGAATTCTCGACTTTTTCCGATTAGACCGGAAATCAGTAAAAACGTTCCCTAGGACCTTTTATAGTCGTTTTAGGCTATTTTTTTCATTTTTTAATTATGCACAAAAATCGAGATTTTATCCATACAAAACGATAGAAATTTTTTCGATGAATTTCTCAACTTTTTCGGATTGAACCGGAAATCAGTAGAAACGTTCCCCAGGACCATTTATAGTCGTTTTAGGCTATTTTTTTCATTTTTTAATTATTCACAAAAATCGAGATTTTTTCCTTACAAAACGATAGAAATTTTTTCGATGAATTTCTCAACTTTTTCCGATTGGACCGGAAATCAGTAGAAACGTTCCCTAGGACCATTTATAGTCGTTTTAGGCTATTTTCTGCATTTTTTAATTATTTACCAAAATCGAGATTTTTTCCATACAAAACGATAGAAATTTTTTCGATGAATTTCTCAACTTTTTCCGATTGAACCGGAAATGTGTAGAAATGTTCCCTAGGACCATTTATAGTCGTTTTAGGCTATTTTTTTCATTTTTTAATTATTACCAAAATCCACATTTTTTCCATACCAAACGATAGAAATTTTTTCGATGAATTTCTCGAATTTTTCCGATTAGACCGGAAATCAGTAAAAACGTTCCCTAGGACCTTTTATAGTCGTTTTAGGCTATTTTTTTCATTTTTTAATTATGCACAAAAATCGAGATTTTATCCATACAAAACGATAGAAATTTTTTCGATGAATTTCTCAACTTTTTCGGATTGAACCGGAAATCAGTAGAAACGTTCCCCAGGACCATTTATAGTCGTTTTAGGCTATTTTTTTCATTTTTTAATTATTCACAAAAATCGAGATTTTTTCCTTACAAAACGATAGAAATTTTTTCGATGAATTTCTCAACTTTTTCCGATTGAACCGGAAATCAGTAGAAACGTTCCCCAGGACCATTTATAGTCGTTTTAGGCTATTTTTTTCATTTTTTAATTATTACCAAAATCCACATTTTTTCATACAAAACGATAGAAATTTTTTCGATGAATTTCTCGACTTTTTCCGATTGGACCGGAAATCAGTAGAAACGTTCCCTAGGACCATTTATAGTCGTTTTAGGCTATTTTTTCATTTTTTAATTATTCACCAAAATCGACATTTTTTCCATACAAAACGATAGAAGTTTTTTCGATGAATTTCTCAACTTTTTCCGATTGAATCGGAAATCAGTAGAAACGTTCTCTAGGACCATTTATAGTCGTTTTAGGCTATTTTTTTCATTTTTTAATTATTACCAAAATCCACATTTTTTCCATACAAAACGATAGAAATTTTTTCGATGAATTTCTCGACTTTTTCCGATTGGACCGGAAATCAGTAGAAACGTTCCCTAGGACCATTTATAGTCGTTTTAGGCTATTTTTTCATTTTTTAATTATTCACCAAAATCGACATTTTTTCCATACAAAACGATAGAAATTTTTTCGATGAATTTCGCAACTTTTTCCGATTGAACCGGAAATCAGTAGAAACGTTCCCTAGGACCATTTATAGTCCTTTTAGGCTATTTTCTGCATTTTTTAATTATTCACCAAAATCGAGATTTTTTCAATACAAAACGATAGAAATTTTTTCGATGAATTTCTCAACTTTTTCCGATTGAACCGGAAATGTGTAGAAATGTTCCCTAGGACCATTTATAGTCGTTTTAGGCTATTTTTTTCATTTTTTAATTATTACCAAAATCCACATTTTTTCCATACCAAACGATAGAAATTTTTTCGATGAATTTCTCGAATTTTTCCGATTAGACCGGAAATCAGTAAAAACGTTCCCTAGGACCTTTTATAGTCGTTTTAGGCTATTTTTTTCATTTTTTAATTATGCACAAAAATCGAGATTTTATCCATACAAAACGATAGAAATTTTTTCGATGAATTTCTCAACTTTTTCGGATTGAACCGGAAATCAGTAGAAACGTTCCCCAGGACCATTTATAGTCGTTTTAGGCTATTTTTTTAATTTTTTAATTATTCACAAAAATCGAGATTTTTTCCTTACAAAACGATAGAAATTTTTTCGATGAATTTCTCAACTTTTTCCGATTGAACCGGAAATTAGTAGAAACGTTCCCCAGGACCATTTATAGTCGTTTTAGGCTATTTTTTTCATTTTTTAATTATTACCAAAATCCACATTTTTTCATACAAAACGATAGAAATTTTTTCGATGAATTTCTCGACTTTTTCCGATTGGACCGGAAATCAGTAGAAACGTTCCCTAGGACCATTTATAGTCGTTTTAGGCTATTTTTTCATTTTTTAATTATTCACCAAAATCGACATTTTTTCCATACAAAACGATAGAAGTTTTTTCGATGAATTTCTCAACTTTTTCCGATTGAATCGGAAATCAGTAGAAACGTTCTCTAGGACCATTTATAGTCGTTTTAGGCTATTTTTTTCATTTTTTAATTATTACCAAAATCCACATTTTTTCCATACAAAACGATAGAAATTTTTTCGATGAATTTCTCGACTTTTTCCGATTGGACCGGAAATCAGTAGAAACGTTCCCTAGGACCATTTATAGTCGTTTTAGGCTATTTTTTCATTTTTTAATTATTCACCAAAATCGACATTTTTTCCATACAAAACGATAGAAATTTTTTCGATGAATTTCTCAACTTTTTCCGATTGAACCGGAAATCAGTAGAAACGTTCCCTAGGACCATTTATAGTCCTTTTAGGCTATTTTCTGCATTTTTTAATTATTCACCAAAATCGAGATTTTTTCAAACAAAACGATAGAAATTTTTTCGATGAATTTCTCAACTTTTTCCGATTGAACCGGAAATGTGTAGAAACGTTCCCTAGGACCATTTATAGTCGTTTTAGGCTATTTTTTTCATTTTTTAATTATTACCAAAATCCACATTTTTTCCATACCAAACGATAGAAATTTTTTCGATGAATTTCTCGAATTTTTCCGATTAGACCGGAAATCAGTAAAAACGTTCCCTAGGACCTTTTATAGTCGTTTTAGGCTATTTTTTTCATTTTTTAATTATTCACAAAAATCGAGATTTTTTCCATACAAAACGATAGAAATTTTTTCGATGAATTTCTCAACTTTTTCGGATTGAACCGGAAATCAGTAGAAACGTTCCCCAGGACCATTCATAGTCGTTTTGGGCTATTTTTTTTCATTTTTTAATTATTCACCAAAATTGACATTTTTTCCATACGAAACGATAGATTTTTTTCGATGAATTTCTCAACTTTTTCCGATTGGACCGGAAATCAGTTGAAACGTTCCCTAGGACCATTTATAGTCGTTTTAGGCTATTTTTTTCATTTTTTAATTATTACCATAATCCACATTTTTTCCATACAAAACGATAGAAATTTTTTCGATGAATTTCTCGACTTTTTCCGATTGGACCGGAAATCAGTAGAAACGTTCCCTAGGACCATTTATAGTCGTTTTAGGCTATTTTCTGCATTTTTTAATTATTCACCAAAATCGAGATTTTTTCCATACAAAACGCTAGAAATTTTTTCGATGAATTTCTCAACTTTTTCCGATTGAACTGGAAATCAGTAGAAACGTTCCGTAGGACCATTTATAGTCGTTTTAGGCTATTTTTTTTCATTTTTTAATTATTCACCAACATCGACATTTTTTCCATACAAAACGATAGAAATTTTTTCGATGAATTTCTCAACTTTTTCCGATTGAACCGGAAATCAGTAGAAACGTTCCCCAGGACCATTTATAGTCGTTTTAGGCTATTTTTTTCATTTTTTAATTATTACCAAAATCCACATTTTTTCCATACAAAACGATAGAAATTTTTTCGATGAATTTCTCGGCTTTTTCCGATTAGACCGGAAATCAGTAAAAACGTTCCCTAGGACCTTTTATAGTCGTTTTAGGCTATTTTTTTCATTTTTTAATTATGCACAAAAATCGAGATTTTATCCATACAAAACGATAGAAATTTTTTCGATGAATTTCTCAACTTTTTCGGATTGAACCGGAAATCAGTAGAAACGTTCCCCAGGACCATTTATAGTCGTTTTAGGCTATTTTTTTCATTTTTTAATTATTCACAGAAATCGAGATTTTTTCCTTACAAAACGATAGAAATTTTTTCGATGAATTTCTCAACTTTTTCGGATTGAACCGGAAATCAGTAGAAACGTTCCCCAGGACCATTTATAGTCGTTTTAGGCTATTTTTTTCATTTTTTAATTATTCACCAAAATTGACATTTTTTCCATACGAAACGATAGATTTTTTTTCGATGAATTTCTCAACTTTTTCCGATTGGACCGGAAATCAGTAGAAACGTTCCCTAGGACCATTTATAGTCGTTTTAGGCTATTTTCTGCATTTTTTAATTATTCACCAAAATCGAGATTTTTTCAATACAAAACGATAGAAAATTTTTCGATGAATTTCTCAACTTTTTCCGATTGAACCGGAAATGTGTAGAAACGTTCCCTAGGACCATTTATAGTCGTTTTAGGCTATTTTTTTCATTTTTTAATTATTACCAAAATCCACATTTTTTCCATACAAAACGATAGAAATTTTTTCGATGAATTCTCGACTTTTTCCGATTAGACCGGAAATCAGTAAAAACGTTCCCTAGGACCTTTTATAGTCGTTTTAGGCTATTTTTTTCATTTTTTAATTATGCACAAAAATCGAGATTTTATCCATACAAAACGATAGAAATTTTTTCGATGAATTTCTCAACTTTTTCGGATTGAACCGGAAATCAGTAGAAACGTTCCCCAGGACCATTTATAGTCGTTTTAGGCTATTTTTTTCATTTTTTAATTATTCACAAAAATCGAGATTTTTTCCTTACAAAACGATAGAAATTTTTTCGATGAATTTCTCAACTTTTTCGGATTGAACCGGAAATCAGTAGAAACGTTCCCCAGGACCATTTATAGTCGTTTTAGGCTATTTTTTTCATTTTTTAATTATTCACCAAAATTGACATTTTTTCCATACGAAACGATAGATTTTTTTTCGATGAATTTCTCAACTTTTTCCGATTGGACCGGAAATCAGTAGAAACGTTCCCTAGGACCATTTATAGTCGTTTTAGGCTATTTTCTGCATTTTTTAATTATTTACCAAAATCGAGATTTTTTCCATACAAAACGATAGAAATTTTTTCGATGAATTTCTCAACTTTTTCCGATTGAACCGGAAATCAGTAGAAACGTTCCCCAGGACCATTTATAGTCGTTTTAGGCTATTTTTTTCATTTTTTAATTATTACCAAAATCCACATTTTTTCATACAAAACGATAGAAATTTTTTCGATGAATTTCTCGAATTTTTCCGATTAGACCGGAAATCAGTAAAAACGTTCCCTAGGACCTTTTATAGTCGTTTTAGGCTATTTTTTTCATTTTTTAATTATGCACAAAAATCGAGATTTTATCCATACAAAACGATAGAATTTTTTTCGATGAATTTCTCAACTTTTTCGGATTGAACCGGAAATCAGTAGAAACGTTCCCCAGGACCATTTATAGTCGTTTTAGGCTATTTTTTTCATTTTTTAATTATTCACAAAAATCGAGATTTTTTCCTTACAAAACGATAGAAATTTTTTCGATGAATTTCTCAACTTTTTCCGATTGAACCGGAAATCAGTAGAAACGTTCCCCAGGACCATTTATAGTCGTTTTAGGCTATTTTTTTCATTTTTTAATTATTACCAAAATCCACATTTTTTCATACAAAACGATAGAAATTTTTTCGATGAATTTCTCGACTTTTTCCGATTGGACCGGAAATCAGTAGAAACGTTCCCTAGGACCATTTATAGTCGTTTTAGGCTATTTTTTCATTTTTTAATTATTCACCAAAATCGACATTTTTTCCATACAAAACGATAGAAGTTTTTTCGATGAATTTCTCAACTTTTTCCGATTGAATCGGAAATCAGTAGAAACGTTCTCTAGGACCATTTATAGTCGTTTTAGGCTATTTTTTTCATTTTTTAATTATTACCAAAATCCACATTTTTTCCATACAAAACGATAGAAATTTTTTCGATGAATTTCTCGACTTTTTCCGATTGGACCGGAAATCAGTAGAAACGTTCCCTAGGACCATTTATAGTCGTTTTAGGCTATTTTTTCATTTTTTAATTATTCACCAAAATCGACATTTTTTCCATACAAAACGATAGAAATTTTTTCGATGAATTTCTCAACTTTTTCCGATTGAACCTGAAATCAGTAGAAACGTTCCCTAGGACCATTTATAGTCCTTTTAGGCTATTTTCTGCATTTTTTAATTATTCACCAAAATCGAGATTTTTTCAATACAAAACGATAGAAATTTTTTCGATGAATTTCTCAACTTTTTCCGATTGAACCGGAAATGTGTAGAAATGTTCCCTAGGACCATTTATAGTCGTTTTAGGCTATTTTTTTCATTTTTTAATTATTACCAAAATCCACATTTTTTCCATACCAAACGATAGAAATTTTTTCGATGAATTTCTCGAATTTTTCCGATTAGACCGGAAATCAGTAAAAACGTTCCCTAGGACCTTTTATAGTCGTTTTAGGCTATTTTTTTCATTTTTTAATTATGCACAAAAATCGAGATTTTATCCATACAAAACGATAGAAATTTTTTCGATGAATTTCTCAACTTTTTCGGATTGAACCGGAAATCAGTAGAAACGTTCCCCAGGACCATTTATAGTCGTTTTAGGCTATTTTTTTCATTTTTTAATTATTCACAAAAATCGAGATTTTTTCCTTACAAAACGATAGAAATTTTTTCGATGAATTTCTCAACTTTTTCCGATTGAACCGGAAATCAGTAGAAACGTTCCCCAGGACCATTTATAGTCGTTTTAGGCTATTTTTTTCATTTTTTAATTATTACCAAAATCGACATTTTTTCATACAAAACGATAGAAATTTTTCGATGAATTTCTCGACTTTTTCCGATTGGACCGGAAATCAGTAGAAACGTTCCCTAGGACCATTTATAGTCGTTTTAGGCTATTTTTTCATTTTTTAATTATTCACCAAAATCGACATTTTTTCCATACAAAACGATAGAAGTTTTTTCGATGAATTTCTCAACTTTTTCCGATTGAATCGGAAATCAGTAGAAACGTTCTCTAGGACCATTTATAGTCGTTTTAGGCTATTTTTTTCATTTTTTAATTATTACCAAAATCCACATTTTTTCCATACAAAACGATAGAAATTTTTTCGATGAATTTCTCGACTTTTTCCGATTGGACCGGAAATCAGTAGAAACGTTCCCTAGGACCATTTATAGTCGTTTTAGGCTATTTTTTCATTTTTTAATTATTCACCAAAATCGACATTTTTTCCATACAAAACGATAGAAATTTTTTCGATGAATTTCTCAACTTTTTCCGATTGAACCGGAAATCAGTAGAAACGTTCCCTAGGACCATTTATAGTCCTTTTAGGCTATTTTCTGCATTTTTTAATTATTCACCAAAATCGAGATTTTTTCAAACAAAACGATAGAAATTTTTTCGATGAATTTCTCAACTTTTTCCGATTGAACCGGAAATGTGTAGAAACGTTCCCTAGGACCATTTATAGTCGTTTTAGGCTATTTTTTTCATTTTTTAATTATTACCAAAATCCACATTTTTTCCATACCAAACGATAGAAATTTTTTCGATGAATTTCTCGAATTTTTCCGATTAGACCGGAAATCAGTAAAAACGTTCCCTAGGACCTTTTATAGTCGTTTTAGGCTATTTTTTTCATTTTTTAATTATTCACAAAAATCGAGATTTTTTCCATACAAAACGATAGAATTTTTTTCGATGAATTTCTCAACTTTTTCGGATTGAACCGGAAATCAGTAGAAACGTTCCCCAGGACCATTCATAGTCGTTTTGGGCTATTTTTTTTCATTTTTTAATTATTCACCAAAATTGACATTTTTTCCATACGAAACGATAGATTTTTTTCGATGAATTTCTCAACTTTTTCCGATTGGACCGGAAATCAGTTGAAACGTTCCCTAGGACCATTTATAGTCGTTTTAGGCTATTTTTTTCATTTTTTAATTATTACCATAATCCACATTTTTTCCATACAAAACGATAGAAATTTTTTCGATGAATTTCTCGACTTTTTCCGATTGGACCGGAAATCAGTAGAAACGTTCCCTAGGACCATTTATAGTCGTTTTAGGCTATTTTCTGCATTTTTTAATTATTCACCAAAATCGAGATTTTTTCCATACAAAACGCTAGAAATTTTTTCGATGAATTTCTCAACTTTTTCCGATTGAACTGGAAATCAGTAGAAACGTTCCGTAGGACCATTTATAGTCGTTTTAGGCTATTTTTTTTGATTTTTTAATTATTCACCAACATCGACATTTTTTCCATACAAAACGATAGAAATTTTTTCGATGAATTTCTCAACTTTTTCCGATTGAACCGGAAATCAGTAGAAACGTTCCCCAGGACCATTTATAGTCGTTTTAGGCTATTTTTTTCATTTTTTAATTATTACCAAAATCCACATTTTTTCCATACCAAACGATAGAAATTTTTTCGATGAATTTCTCAACTTTTTCCGATTGGACCGGAAATCAGTAGAAACGTTCCCTAGGACCATTTATAGTCGTTTTAGGCTATTTTCTGCATTTTTTAATTATTCACCAAAATCGAGATTTTTTCAATACAAAACGATAGAAATTTTTTCGATGAATTTCTAGACTTTTTCCGATTGGACCGGAAATCAGTAGAAACGTTCCCTACGATCATTTATAGTCGTTTTAGGCTATTTTTTCATTTTTTAATTATTCACCAAAATCGACATTTTTTCCATACAAAACGATAGAATTTTTTTCGATGAATTTCTAAACTTTTTCCGATTGGACCGGAAATCAGTAGAAACGTTCCCTAGGACCATTTATAGTCGTTTTAGGCTATTTTTTTCATTTTTTAATTATCCACCAAAATCGACATTTTTTCCATACAAAACGATAGAAATTTTTTCGATGAATTTCTCAACTTTTTCCGATTGAACCGGAAATCAGTAGAAACGTTCCCTAGGACCATTTATAGTCGTTTTAGGCTATTTTCTGCATTTTTTAATTATTCACCAAAATCGAGATTTTTTCAATACAAAACGATAGAAAATTTTTCGATGAATTTCTCAACTTTTTCCGATTGAACCGGAAATGTGTAGAAACGTTCCCCAGGACCATTTATAGTCGTTTTAGGCTATTTTTTTCATTTTTTAATTATTCACCAAAATCAACATTTTTTCCATACAAAACGATAGAATTTTTTTCGATGAATTTCTCAACTTTTTCCGATTGGACCGGAAATCAGTAGAAACGTTCCCTAGGACCATTTATAGTCGTTTTAGGCTATTTTTTTCATTTTTTAATTATTCATCAAAATCGATATTTTTTCCATACAAAACGATAGAATTTTTTTCGATGAATTTCTCAACTTTTTCCGATTGAACCGGAAATCAGTAGAAACGTTCCCTAGGACCATTTATAGTCGTTTTAGGCTATTTTTTTCATTTTTTAATTATTCACCAAAATCGAGATTTTTTCCATACAAAACGATAGAAATTTTTTCGATGAATTTCTCAACTTTTTCCGATTGAACCGGAAATCAGTAGAACGTTCCCTAGGACCATTTATAGTCGTTTTAGGTTATTTTCTGCATTTTTTAATTATTCACCAAAATCGAGATTTTTTCAATACAAAACGATAGAAATTTTTTCGATGAATTTCTCAACTTTTTCCGATTGAACCGGAAATCAGTAGAAACGTTCCCTAGGACCATTTATAGTCGTTTTAGGCTATTTTTTTCATTTTTTAATTATTACCAAAATCCACATTTTTTCCATACCAAACGATAGAATTTTTTTTGATGAATTTCTCGACTTTTTCCGATTGAACCGGAAATCAGTAGAAACGTTCCCTAGGACCATTTATAGTCGTTTTAGGCTATTTTGTTTCATTTTTTAATTATTCACCAAAATCGAAATTTTTTCCATACAAAACGATAGAAATTTTTTCGATGAATTTCTCAACTTTTTCCGATTGAACCGGAAATGTGTAGAAACGTTCCCTAGGACCATTTATAGTCGTTTTAGGCTATTTTTTTCATTTTTTAATTATTACCAAAATCCACATTTTTTCCATACCAAACGATAGAAATTTTTTCGATGAATTTCTCGAATTTTTCCGATTAGACCGGAAATCAGTAAAAACGTTCCCTAGGACCTTTTATAGTCGTTTTAGGCTATTTTTTTCATTTTTTAATTATTCACAAAAATCGAGATTTTTTCCATACAAAACGATAGAAATTTTTTCGATGAATTTCTCAACTTTTTCGGATTGAACCGGAAATCAGTAGAAACGTTCCCCAGGACCATTCATAGTCGTTTTGGGCTATTTTTTTTCATTTTTTAATTATTCACCAAAATTGACATTTTTTCCATACGAAACGATAGATTTTTTTCGATGAATTTCTCAACTTTTTCCGATTGGACCGGAAATCAGTTGAAACGTTCCCTAGGACCATTTATAGTCGTTTTAGGCTATTTTTTTCATTTTTTAATTATTACCATAATCCACATTTTTTCCATACAAAACGATAGAAATTTTTTCGATGAATTTCTCGACTTTTTCCGATTGGACCGGAAATCAGTAGAAACGTTCCCTAGGACCATTTATAGTCGTTTTAGGCTATTTTCTGCATTTTTTAATTATTCACCAAAATCGAGATTTTTTCCATACAAAACGCTAGAAATTTTTTCGATGAATTTCTCAACTTTTTCCGATTGAACTGGAAATCAGTAGAAACGTTCCGTAGGACCATTTATAGTCGTTTTAGGCTATTTTTTTTCATTTTTTAATTATTCACCAACATCGACATTTTTTCCATACAAAACGATAGAAATTTTTTCGATGAATTTCTCAACTTTTTCCGATTGAACCGGAAATCAGTAGAAACGTTCCCCAGGACCATTTATAGTCGTTTTAGGCTATTTTTTTCATTTTTTAATTATTACCAAAATCCACATTTTTTCCATACCAAACGATAGAAATTTTTTCGATGAATTTCTCAACTTTTTCCGATTGGACCGGAAATCAGTAGAAACGTTCCCTAGGACCATTTATAGTCGTTTTAGGCTATTTTCTGCATTTTTTAATTATTCACCAAAATCGAGATTTTTTCAATACAAAACGATAGAAATTTTTTCGATGAATTTCTAGACTTTTTCCGATTGGACCGGAAATCAGTAGAAACGTTCCCTACGATCATTTATAGTCGTTTTAGGCTATTTTTTCATTTTTTAATTATTCACCAAAATCGACATTTTTTCCATACAAAACGATAGAATTTTTTTCGATGAATTTCTAAACTTTTTCCGATTGGACCGGAAATCAGTAGAAACGTTCCCTAGGACCATTTATAGTCGTTTTAGGCTATTTTTTTCATTTTTTAATTATCCACCAAAATCGACATTTTTTCCATACAAAACGATAGAAATTTTTTCGATGAATTTCTCAACTTTTTCCGATTGAACCGGAAATCAGTAGAAACGTTCCCTAGGACCATTTATAGTCGTTTTAGGCTATTTTCTGCATTTTTTAATTATTCACCAAAATCGAGATTTTTTCAATACAAAACGATAGAAAATTTTTCGATGAATTTCTCAACTTTTTCCGATTGAACCGGAAATGTGTAGAAACGTTCCCCAGGACCATTTATAGTCGTTTTAGGCTATTTTTTTCATTTTTTAATTATTCACCAAAATCAACATTTTTTCCATACAAAACGATAGAATTTTTTTCGATGATTTTCTCAACTTTTTCCGATTGGACCGGAAATCAGTAGAAACGTTCCCTAGGACCATTTATAGTCGTTTTAGGCTATTTTTTTCATTTTTTAATTATTCATCAAAATCGATATTTTTTCCATACAAAACGATAGAATTTTTTTCGATGAATTTCTCAACTTTTTCCGATTGAACCGGAAATCAGTAGAAACGTTCCCTAGGACCATTTATAGTCGTTTTAGGCTATTTTTTTCATTTTTTAATTATTCACCAAAATCGAGATTTTTTCCATACAAAACGATAGAAATTTTTTCGATGAATTTCTCAACTTTTTCCGATTGAACCGGAAATCAGTAGAACGTTCCCTAGGACCATTTATAGTCGTTTTAGGTTATTTTCTGCATTTTTTAATTATTCACCAAAATCGAGATTTTTTCAATACAAAACGATAGAAATTTTTTCGATGAATTTCTCAACTTTTTCCGATTGAACCGGAAATCAGTAGAAACGTTCCCTAGGACCATTTATAGTCGTTTTAGGCTATTTTTTTCATTTTTTAATTATTACCAAAATCCACATTTTTTCCATACCAAACGATAGAATTTTTTTTGATGAATTTCTCGACTTTTTCCGATTGAACCGGAAATCAGTAGAAACGTTCCCTAGGACCATTTATAGTCGTTTTAGGCTATTTTGTTTCATTTTTTAATTATTCACCAAAATCGAAATTTTTTCCATACAAAACGATAGAAATTTTTTCGATGAATTTCTCAACTTTTTCCGATTGAACCGGAAATCAGTAGAAACGTTCCCCAGGACCATTTATAGTCGTTTTAGGGTATTTTTTTCATTTTTTAATTATTACCAAAATCCAAATTTTTTCCATACCAAACGATAGATTTTTTTTCGATGAATTTGTCAACTTTTTCCGATTGGACAGGAAATCAGTAGAAACGTTCCCTAGGACCATTTATAGTCGTTTTAGGCTATTTTCTGCATTTTTTAATTATTCACCAAAATCGAGATTTTTTCAATACAAAACGATAGAAATTTTTTCGAAGAATTTCTCAACTTTTTCCGATTGAACCGGAAATCAGTAGAAACGTTCCCCAGGACCATTTATAGTCGTTTTAGGCTATTTTTTTCATTTTTTAATTATTCACCAAAATCAACATTTTTTCCATACAAAACGATAGAATTTTTTTCGATGTATTTCTCAACTTTTTCCGATTGGACCGGAAATCAGTAGAAACGTTCCCTAGGACCATTTATAGTCGTTTTAGGCTATTTTTTTCATTTTTTAATTATTCATCAAAATCGATATTTTTTCCATACAAAACGATAGAATTTTTTTCGATGAATTTCTCAACTTTTTCCGATTGAACCGGAAATCAGTAGAAACGTTCCCTAGGACCTTTTATAGTCGTTTTAGGCTATTTTTTTCATTTTTTAATTATTCACAAAAAACGAGATTTTTTCGCATACAAAACGATAGAAATTTTTCAGATGAATTTCTCAACTTTTTCGGATTGAACCGGAAATCAGTAGAAACGTTCCCCAGGACCATTTATAGTCGTTTTAGGCTATTTTTTTCAAATTTTTAATTATTCACCAAAATTGACATTTTTTCCATACGAAAAGATAGATTTTTTTTCGATGAATTTCTCAACTTTTTCTGATTGGACCGGAAATCAATAGAAACGTTCCCTAGGACCATTTATAGTCGTTTTAGGCTATTTTTTTCATTTTTTAATTATTACCAAAATCCACATTTTTTCCATACAAAACGATAGAAATTTTTTCGATGAATTTCTCGGCTTTTTCCGATTAGACCGGAAATCAGTAAAAACGTTCCCTAGGACCTTTTATAGTCGTTTTAGGCTATTTTTTTCATTTTTTAATTATGCACAAAAATCGAGATTTTATCCATACAAAACGATAGAAATTTTTTCGTTGAATTTCTCAACTTTTTCGGATTGAACCGGAAATCAGTAGAAACGTTCCCCAGGACCATTTATAGTCGTTTTAGGCTATTTTTTTCATTTTTTAATTATTCACAGAAATCGAGATTTTTTCCTTACAAAACGATAGAAATTTTTTCGATGAATTTCTCAACTTTTTCGGATTGAACCGGAAATCAGTAGAAACGTTCCCCAGGACCATTTATAGTCGTTTTAGGCTATTTTTTTCATTTTTTAATTATTCACCAAAATTGACATTTTTTCCATACGAAACGATAGATTTTTTTTCGATGAATTTCTCAACTTTTTCCGATTGGACCGGAAATCAGTAGAAACGTTCCCTAGGACCATTTATAGTCGTTTTAGGCTATTTTCTGCATTTTTTAATTATTCACCAAAATCGAGATTTTTTCAATACAAAACGATAGAAAATTTTTCGATGAATTTCTCAACTTTTTCCGATTGAACCGGAAATGTGTAGAAACGTTCCCTAGGACCATTTATAGTCGTTTTAGGCTATTTTTTTCATTTTTTAATTATTACCAAAATCCACATTTTTTCCATACAAAACGATAGAAATTTTTTCGATGAATTCTCGACTTTTTCCGATTAGACCGGAAATCAGTAAAAACGTTCCCTAGGACCTTTTATAGTCGTTTTAGGCTATTTTTTTCATTTTTTAATTATGCACAAAAATCGAGATTTTATCCATACAAAACGATAGAAATTTTTTCGATGAATTTCTCAACTTTTTCGGATTGAACCGGAAATCAGTAGAAACGTTCCCCAGGACCATTTATAGTCGTTTTAGGCTATTTTTTTCATTTTTTAATTATTCACAAAAATCGAGATTTTTTCCTTACAAAACGATAGAAATTTTTTCGATGAATTTCTCAACTTTTTCGGATTGAACCGGAAATCAGTAGAAACGTCCCCCAGGACCATTTATAGTCGTTTTAGGCTATTTTTTTCATTTTTTAATTATTCACCAAAATTGACATTTTTTCCATACGAAACGATAGATTTTTTTTCGATGAATTTCTCAACTTTTTCCGATTGGACCGGAAATCAGTAGAAACGTTCCCTAGGACCATTTATAGTCGTTTTAGGCTATTTTCTGCATTTTTTAATTATTTACCAAAATCGAGATTTTTTCCATACAAAACGATAGAAATTTTTTCGATGAATTTCTCAACTTTTTCCGATTGAACCGGAAATGTGTAGAAATGTTCCCTAGGACCATTTATAGTCGTTTTAGGCTATTTTTTTCATTTTTTAATTATTACCAAAATCCACATTTTTTCCATACCAAACGATAGAAATTTTTTCGATGAATTTCTCGAATTTTTCCGATTAGACCGGAAATCAGTAAAAACGTTCCCTAGGACCTTTTATAGTCGTTTTAGGCTATTTTTTTCATTTTTTAATTATGCACAAAAATCGAGATTTTATCCATACAAAACGATAGAAATTTTTTCGATGAATTTCTCAACTTTTTCGGATTGAACCGGAAATCAGTAGAAACGTTCCCCAGGACCATTTATAGTCGTTTTAGGCTATTTTTTTCATTTTTTAATTATTCACAAAAATCGAGATTTTTTCCTTACAAAACGATAGAAATTTTTTCGATGAATTTCTCAACTTTTTCCGATTGAACCGGAAATCAGTAGAAACGTTCCCCAGGACCATTTATAGTCGTTTTAGGCTATTTTTTTCATTTTTTAATTATTACCAAAATCCACATTTTTTCATACAAAACGATAGAAATTTTTTCGATGAATTTCTCGACTTTTTCCGATTGGACCGGAAATCAGTAGAAACGTTCCCTAGGACCATTTATAGTCGTTTTAGGCTATTTTTTCATTTTTTAATTATTCACCAAAATCGACATTTTTTCCATACAAAACGATAGAAGTTTTTTCGATGAATTTCTCAACTTTTTCCGATTGAATCGGAAATCAGTAGAAACGTTCTCTAGGACCATTTATAGTCGTTTTAGGCTATTTTTTTCATTTTTTAATTATTACCAAAATCCACATTTTTTCCATACAAAACGATAGAAATTTTTTCGATGAATTTCTCGACTTTTTCCGATTGGACCGGAAATCAGTAGAAACGTTCCCTAGGACCATTTATAGTCGTTTTAGGCTATTTTTTCATTTTTTAATTATTCACCAAAATCGACATTTTTTCCATACAAAACGATAGAAATTTTTTCGATGAATTTCTCAACTTTTTCCGATTGAACCGGAAATCAATAGAAACGTTCCCTAGGACCATTTATAGTCCTTTTAGGCTATTTTCTGCATTTTTTAATTATTCACCAAAATCGAGATTTTTTCAATACAAAACGATAGAAATTTTTTCGATGAATTTCTCAACTTTTTCCGATTGAACCGGAAATGTGTAGAAATGTTCCCTAGGACCATTTATAGTCGTTTTAGGCTATTTTTTTCATTTTTTAATTATTACCAAAATCCACATTTTTTCCATACCAAACGATAGAAATTTTTTCGATGAATTTCTCGAATTTTTCCGATTAGACCGGAAATCAGTAAAAACGTTCCCTAGGACCTTTTATAGTCGTTTTAGGCTATTTTTTTCATTTTTTAATTATGCACAAAAATCGAGATTTTATCCATACAAAACGATAGAAATTTTTTCGATGAATTTCTCAACTTTTTCGGATTGAACCGGAAATCAGTAGAAACGTTCCCCAGGACCATTTATAGTCGTTTTAGGCTATTTTTTTCATTTTTTAATTATTCACAAAAATCGAGATTTTTTCCTTACAAAACGATAGAAATTTTTTCGATGAATTTCTCAACTTTTTCCGATTGAACCGGAAATCAGTAGAAACGTTCCCCAGGACCATTTATAGTCGTTTTAGGCTATTTTTTTCATTTTTTAATTATTACCAAAATCCACATTTTTTCATACAAAACGATAGAAATTTTTTCGATGAATTTCTCGACTTTTTCCGATTGGACCGGAAATCAGTAGAAACGTTCCCTAGGACCATTTATAGTCGTTTTAGGCTATTTTTTCATTTTTTAATTATTCACCAAAATCGACATTTTTTCCATACAAAACGATAGAAGTTTTTTCGATGAATTTCTCAACTTTTTCCGATTGAATCGGAAATCAGTAGAAACGTTCTCTAGGACCATTTATAGTCGTTTTAGGCTATTTTTTTCATTTTTTAATTATTACCAAAATCCACATTTTTTCCATACAAAACGATAGAAATTTTTTCGATGAATTTCTCGACTTTTTCCGATTGGACCGGAAATCAGTAGAAACGTTCCCTAGGACCATTTATAGTCGTTTTAGGCTATTTTTTCATTTTTTAATTATTCACCAAAATCGACATTTTTTCCATACAAAACGATAGAAATTTTTTCGAAGAATTTCTCAACTTTTTCCGATTGAACCGGAAATCAGTAGAAACGTTCCCTAGGACCATTTATTATAGTCCTTTTAGGCTATTTTCTGCATTTTTTAATTATTCACCAAAATCGAGATTTTTTCAAACAAAACGATAGAAATTTTTTCGATGAATTTCTCAACTTTTTCCGATTGAACCGGAAATGTGTAGAAACGTTCCCTAGGACCATTTATAGTCGTTTTAGGCTATTTTTTTCATTTTTTAATTATTACCAAAATCCACATTTTTTCCATACCAAACGATAGAAATTTTTTCGATGAATTTCTCGAATTTTTCCGATTAGACCGGAAATCAGTAAAAACGTTCCCTAGGACCTTTTATAGTCGTTTTAGGCTATTTTTTTCATTTTTTAATTATTCACAAAAATCGAGATTTTTTCCATACAAAACGATAGAAATTTTTTCGATGAATTTCTCAACTTTTTCGGATTGAACCGGAAATCAGTAGAAACGTTCCCCAGGACCATTCATAGTCGTTTTGGGCTATTTTTTTTCATTTTTTAATTATTCACCAAAATTGACATTTTTTCCATACGAAACGATAGATTTTTTTCGATGAATTTCTCAACTTTTTCCGATTGGACCGGAAATCAGTTGAAACGTTCCCTAGGACCATTTATAGTCGTTTTAGGCTATTTTTTTCATTTTTTAATTATTACCATAATCCACATTTTTTCCATACAAAACGATAGAAATTTTTTCGATGAATTTCTCGACTTTTTCCGATTGGACCGGAAATCAGTAGAAACGTTCCCTAGGACCATTTATAGTCGTTTTAGGCTATTTTCTGCATTTTTTAATTATTCACCAAAATCGAGATTTTTTCCATACAAAACGCTAGAAATTTTTTCGATGAATTTCTCAACTTTTTCCGATTGAACTGGAAATCAGTAGAAACGTTCCGTAGGACCATTTATAGTCGTTTTAGGCTATTTTTTTTTCATTTTTTAATTATTCACCAACATCGACATTTTTTCCATACAAAACGATAGAAATTTTTTCGATGAATTTCTCAACTTTTTCCGATTGAACCGGAAATCAGTAGAAACGTTCCCCAGGACCATTTATAGTCGTTTTAGGCTATTTTTTTCATTTTTAAATTATTACCAAAATCCACATTTTTTCCATACCAAACGATAGAAATTTTTTCGATGAATTTCTCAACTTTTTCCGATTGGACCGGAAATCAGTAGAAACGTTCCCTAGGACCATTTATAGTCGTTTTAGGCTATTTTCTGCATTTTTTAATTATTCACCAAAATCGAGATTTTTTCCATACAAAACGCTAGAAATTTTTTCGATGAATTTCTCAACTTTTTCCGATTGAACTGGAAATCAGTAGAAACGTTCCGTAGGACCATTTATAGTCGTTTTAGGCTATTTTTTCATTTTTTAATTATTCACCAAAATCGACATTTTTTCCATACAAAACGATAGAAATTTTTTCGATGAATTTCTCAACTTTTTCCGATTGAACCGGAAATCAATAGAAACGTTCCCTAGGACCATTTATAGTCCTTTTAGGCTATTTTCTGCATTTTTTAATTATTCACCAAAATCGAGATTTTTTCAATACAAAACGATAGAAATTTTTTCGATGAATTTCTCAACTTTTTCCGATTGAACCGGAAATGTGTAGAAATGTTCCCTAGGACCATTTATAGTCGTTTTAGGCTATTTTTTTCATTTTTTAATTATTACCAAAATCCACATTTTTTCCATACCAAACGATAGAAATTTTTTCGATGAATTTCTCGAATTTTTCCGATTAGACCGGAAATCAGTAAAAACGTTCCCTAGGACCTTTTATAGTCGTTTTAGGCTATTTTTTTCATTTTTTAATTATGCACAAAAATCGAGATTTTATCCATACAAAACGATAGAAATTTTTTCGATGAATTTCTCAACTTTTTCGGATTGAACCGGAAATCAGTAGAAACGTTCCCCAGGACCATTTATAGTCGTTTTAGGCTATTTTTTTCATTTTTTAATTATTCACAAAAATCGAGATTTTTTCCTTACAAAACGATAGAAATTTTTTCGATGAATTTCTCAACTTTTTCCGATTGAACCGGAAATCAGTAGAAACGTTCCCCAGGACCATTTATAGTCGTTTTAGGCTATTTTTTTCATTTTTTAATTATTACCAAAATCCACATTTTTTCATACAAAACGATAGAAATTTTTTCGATGAATTTCTCGACTTTTTCCGATTGGACCGGAAATCAGTAGAAACGTTCCCTAGGACCATTTATAGTCGTTTTAGGCTATTTTTTCATTTTTTAATTATTCACCAAAATCGACATTTTTTCCATACAAAACGATAGAAGTTTTTTCGATGAATTTCTCAACTTTTTCCGATTGAATCGGAAATCAGTAGAAACGTTCTCTAGGACCATTTATAGTCGTTTTAGGCTATTTTTTTCATTTTTTAATTATTACCAAAATCCACATTTTTTCCATACAAAACGATAGAAATTTTTTCGATGAATTTCTCGACTTTTTCCGATTGGACCGGAAATCAGTAGAAACGTTCCCTAGGACCATTTATAGTCGTTTTAGGCTATTTTTTCATTTTTTAATTATTCACCAAAATCGACATTTTTTCCATACAAAACGATAGAAATTTTTTCGATGAATTTCTCAACTTTTTCCGATTGAACCGGAAATCAGTAGAAACGTTCCCTAGGACCATTTATAGTCCTTTTAGGCTATTTTCTGCATTTTTTAATTATTCACCAAAATCGAGATTTTTTCAAACAAAACGATAGAAATTTTTTCGATGAATTTCTCAACTTTTTCCGATTGAACCGGAAATGTGTAGAAACGTTCCCTAGGACCATTTATAGTCGTTTTAGGCTATTTTTTTCATTTTTTAATTATTACCAAAATCCACATTTTTTCCATACCAAACGATAGAAATTTTTTCGATGAATTTCTCGAATTTTTCCGATTAGACCGGAAATCAGTAAAAACGTTCCCTAGGACCTTTTATAGTCGTTTTAGGCTATTTTTTTCATTTTTTAATTATTCACAAAAATCGAGATTTTTTCCATACAAAACGATAGAAATTTTTTCGATGAATTTCTCAACTTTTTCGGATTGAACCGGAAATCAGTAGAAACGTTCCCCAGGACCATTCATAGTCGTTTTGGGCTATTTTTTTTCATTTTTTAATTATTCACCAAAATTGACATTTTTTCCATACGAAACGATAGATTTTTTTCGATGAATTTCTCAACTTTTTCCGATTGGACCGGAAATCAGTTGAAACGTTCCCTAGGACCATTTATAGTCGTTTTAGGCTATTTTTTTCATTTTTTAATTATTACCATAATCCACATTTTTTCCATACAAAACGATAGAAATTTTTTCGATGAATTTCTCGACTTTTTCCGATTGGACCGGAAATCAGTAGAAACGTTCCCTAGGACCATTTATAGTCGTTTTAGGCTATTTTCTGCATTTTTTAATTATTCACCAAAATCGAGATTTTTTCCATACAAAACGCTAGAAATTTTTTCGATGAATTTCTCAACTTTTTCCGATTGAACTGGAAATCAGTAGAAACGTTCCGTAGGACCATTTATAGTCGTTTTAGGCTATTTTTTTTCATTTTTTAATTATTCACCAACATCGACATTTTTTCCATACAAAACGATAGAAATTTTTTCGATGAATTTCTCAACTTTTTCCGATTGAACCGGAAATCAGTAGAAACGTTCCCCAGGACCATTTATAGTCGTTTTAGGCTATTTTTTTCATTTTTTAATTATTACCAAAATCCACATTTTTTCCATACCAAACGATAGAAATTTTTTCGATGAATTTCTCAACTTTTTCCGATTGGACCGGAAATCAGTAGAAACGTTCCCTAGGACCATTTATAGTCGTTTTAGGCTATTTTCTGCATTTTTTAATTATTCACCAAAATCGAGATTTTTTCAATACAAAACGATAGAAATTTTTTCGATGAATTTCTAGACTTTTTCCGATTGGACCGGAAATCAGTAGAAACGTTCCCTACGATCATTTATAGTCGTTTTAGGCTATTTTTTCATTTTTTAATTATTCACCAAAATCGACATTTTTTCCATACAAAACGATAGAATTTTTTTCGATGAATTTCTAAACTTTTTCCGATTGGACCGGAAATCAGTAGAAACGTTCCCTAGGACCATTTATAGTCGTTTTAGGCTATTTTTTTCATTTTTTAATTATCCACCAAAATCGACATTTTTTCCATACAAAACGATAGAAATTTTTTCGATGAATTTCTTGAATTTTTCCGATTAGACCGGAAATCAGTAAAAACGTTCCCTAGGACCTTTTATAGTCGTTTTAGGCTATTTTTTTCATTTTTTAATTATTCATAAAAATCGAGATTTTTTCCATACGAAACGATAGATTTTTTTCGATGAATTTCTCAACTTTTTCCGATTGGACCGGAAATCAGTAGAAACGTTCCCTAGGACCATTTATAGTCGTTTTAGGCCATTTTCTGCATTTTTTAATTATTCACCAAAATCGAGATTTTTTCCATACAAAACGATAGAAATTTATTCGATGAATTTCTCAACTTTTTCGGATTGAACCGGAAATCAGTAGAAACGTTCCCCAAGACCATTTATAGTCGTTTTAGGCTATTTTTTTCATTTTTTAATTATTCACCAAAATTGACATTTTTTCCATACGAAAAGATAGATTTTTTTTCGATGAATTTCTCAACTTTTTCCGATTAGACCGGAAATCAGTAAAAACGTTCCCTAGGACCTTTTATAGTCGTTTTAGGCTATTTTTTTCATTTTTTAATTATTCACAAAAATCGAGATTTTTTCCATACAAAACGATAGAAATTTTTTCGTTGAATTTCTCAACTTTTTCGGATTGAACCGGAAATCAGTAGAAACGTTCCCCAGGACCATTCATAGTCGTTTTAGGCTATTTTTTTCATTTTTTTATTATTCACCAAAATTGACATTTTTTCCATACGAAACGATAGATTTTTTTTCGATGAATTTCTCAACTTTTTCCGATTGGACCGGAAATCAGTAGAAACGTTCCCTAGGACCATTTATAGTCGTTTTAGGCTATTTTCTGCATTTTTTAATTATTCACCAAAATCGAGATTTTTTCAATACAAAACGATAGAAATTTTTTCGATGAATTTCTCAACTTTTTCCGATTGAACCGGAAATCAGTAGAAACGTTCCCCAGGACCATTTATAGTCGTTTTAGGCTATTTTTTTCATTTTTTAATTATTCACCAAAATCAACATTTTTTCCATACAAAACGATAGAATTTTTTTCGATGAATTTCTCAACTTTTTCCGATTGAACCGGAAATCAGTAGAAACGTTCCCTAGGACCATTTATAGTCGTTTTAGGCTATTTTTTTCATTTTTTAATTATTACCAAAATCCACATTTTTTCCATACGAAACGATAGATTTTTTTTCGATGAATTTCTCAACTTTTTCCGATTGGACCGGAAATCAGTAGAAACGTTCCCTAGGACCATTTATAGTCGTTTTAGGCTATTTTCTGCATTTTTAAATTATTTACCAAAATCGAGATTTTTTCCATACAAAACGATAGAAATTTTTTCGATGAATTTCTCAACTTTTTCCGATTGAACCGGAAATCAGTAGAAACGTTCCCCAGGACCATTTATAGTCGTTTTAGGCTATTTTTTTCATTTTTTAATTATTACCAAAATCCACATTTTTTCCATACAAAACGATAGAAATTTTTTCGATGAATTTCTCGAATTTTTCCGATTAGACCGGAAATCAGTAAAAACGTTCCCTAGGACCTTTTATAGTCGTTTTAGGCTATTTTTTTCATTTTTTAATTATTCACCAAAATTGACATTTTTTCCATACGAAACGATAGATTTTTTTTCGATGAATTTCTCGACTTTTTCCGATTAGACCGGAAATCAGTAAAAACGTTCCCTATGACCTTTTATAGTCGTTTTAGTCTATTTTTTTCATTTTTTAATTATTCACCAAAATTGACATTTTTTCCATACGAAACGATAGATTTTTTTTCGATGAATTTCTCAACTTTTTCGGATTGAACCGGAAATCAGTAGAAACGTTCCCTAGGACCATTTATAGTCGTTTTAGGCTATTTTTTTCATTTTTTAATTATTCACCAAAATTGACATTTTTTCCATACGAAACGATAGATTTTTTTTCGATGAATTTCTCGACTTTTTCCGATTAGACCGGAAATCAGTAAAAACGTTCCCTATGACCTTTTATAGTAGTTTTAGGCTATTTTTTTCATTTTTTAATTATTCACAAAAATCGAGATTTTTTCCATACCAAACGATAGAAATTTTTTCGATGAATTTCTCAACTTTTTCGGATTGAACCGGAAATCAGTAGAAACGTTCCCCAGGACCATTTATAGTCGTTTTAGGCTATTTTTTTCATTTTTTAATTTTTCACCAAACTTGACATTTTTTCCATACGAAACGATAGAATTTTTTCGATGAATTTCTCAACTTTTTCCGATTGGAACGGAAATCAGTAGAAACGTTCCCTAGGACCATTTATAGTCGTTTTAGGCTATTTTCTGCATTTTTTAATTATTCACCAAAATCGAGATTTTTTCAATACAAAACGATAGAAATTTTTCGATGAATTTCTCAACTTTTTCCGATTGAACCGGAAATCAGTAGAAACGTTCCCTAGACCATTTATAGTCGTTTTAGGCTATTTTTTTCATTTTTTAATTATTACCAAAATCCACATTTTTTCCATACAAAACGATAGAATTTTTTTCGATGAATTTCTCAACTTTTTCCGATTGAACCAGAAATCAGTAGAAACGTTCCCCAGGACCATTTATAGTCGTTTTAGGCTATTTTTTTCATTTTTTAATTATTCACCAAAATCGACATTTTTTCCATACAAAACGATAGAATTTTTTTCGATGAATTTCTCAACTTTTTCCGATTGGACCGGAAATCAGTAGAAACGTTCCCTAGGACCATTTATAGTCGTTTTAGGCTATTTTTTTTCATTTTTTAATTATTCATCAAAATCGATATTTTTTTCCATACAAAACGATAGAAATTTTTTCGATGAATTTCTCAACTTTTTCCGATTGAACCGGAAATCAGTAGAAACGTTCCCTAGGATCATTTATAGTCGTTTTAGGCTATTTTTTTCATTTTTTAATTAGTCACCATAATCCACATTTTTTCCATACAAAACGATAGAATTTTTTTCGATGAATTTCTCAACTTTTTCCGATTGAACCGGAAATGTGTAGAAACGTTCCATAGGAACATTTATAGTCGTTTTAGGCTATTTTCTGCATTTTTTAATTATTCACCAAAATCCAAATTTTTTCCATACAAAACGATAGAATTTTTTTCGATGAATTTCTCAACTTTTTCCGATTGAACCGGAAATGTGTAGAAACGTTCCCTAGGTACATTTATTGTCGTTTTAGGCTATTTTCTGCATTTTTTTATTATTCACCAAAATCGAGATTTTTTCCATACAAAACGATAGAAATTTTTTCGATGAATTTCTCAACTTTTTCCGATTGAACCGGAAATCAGTAGAAACGTTCCCTAGGACCATTTATAGTCGTTTTAGGCTATTTTTTTCATTTTTTAATTATTCACAAAAATCGAGATTTTTTCCATACCAAACGATAGAAATTTTTTCGATGAATTTCTCAACTTTTTCGGATTGAACCGGAAATCAGTAGAAACGTTCCCCAGGACCATTTATAGTCGTTTTAGGCTATTTTTTTCATTTTTTAATTTTTCACCAAAATTGACATTTTTTCCATACGAAACGATGGATTTTTTTCGATGAATTTCTCAACTTTTTCCGATTGGACCGGAAATCAGTAGAAACGTTCCCTAGGACCATTTATAGTCGTTTTAGGCTATTTTCTGCATTTTTTTATTATTCACCAAAATCGAGATTTTTTCCATACAAAACGATAGAAATTTTTTCGATGAATTTCTCAACTTTTTCGGATTGAACCGGAAATCAGTAGAAACGTTCCCCAGGACCATTTATAGTCGTTTTAGGCTATTTTTTTCATTTTTTAATTATTCACCAAAATTGACATTTTTTCCATACGAAACGATAGATTTTTTTTCGATGAATTTCTCAACTTTTTCCGATTGGACCGGAAATCAGTAGAAACGTTCCCCAGGACCATTTATAGTCGTTTTAGGCTATTTTTTTCATTTTTTAATTATTACCAAAATCCACATTTTTTCCATACAAAACGATAGAATTTTTTTCGATGAATTTCTCGACTTTTTCCGATTAGACCGGAAATCAGTAAAAACGTTCCCTAGGACCTTTTATGGTCGTTTTAGGCTATTTTTTCATTTTTTAATTATTCACAAAAATCGAGATTTTTTCCATACAAAACGATAGAAATTTTTTCGATGAATTTCTCAACTTTTTCGGATTGAACCGGAAATCAGTAGAAACGTTCCCCAGGACCATTCATAGTCGTTTTGGGCTATTTTTTTTTCATTTTTTAATTATTCACCAAAATTGAAATTTTTTCCATACGAAAAGATAGATTTTTTTCGATGAATTTCTCAACTTTTTCCGATTGGACCGGAAATCAGTAGAAACGTTCCCTAGGACCATTTATAGTCGTTTTAGGCTATTTTCTGCATTTTTTAATTATTCACCAAAATCGAGATTTTTTCCATACAAAACGATAGAATTTTTTTCGATGAATTTCTCAACTTTTTCCGATTGAACCGGAAATCAGTAGAAACGTTCCCTAGGACCATTTATTGTCGTTTTAGGCTATTTCTGCATTTTTTAATTATTCACCAAAATCGAGATTTTTTCAATACAAAACGATAGAAATTTTTCGATGAATTTCTCAACTTTTTCCGATTGAACCGGAAATCAGTAGAAACGTTCCCTAGACCATTTATAGTCGTTTTAGGCTATTTTTTTCATTTTTTAATTATTACCAAAATCCACATTTTTTCCATACAAAACGATAGAAATTTTTTCGATGAATTTCTCAACTTTTTCCGATTGAACCGGAAATCAGTAGAAACGTTCCCCAGGACCATTTATAATCGTTTTAGGCTATTTTTTTATTTTTTAATTATTCACCAAAATCAAAATTTTTTCCATACAAAACGATAGAATTTTTTTCGATGAATTTCTCAACTTTTTTTTAGGTATATTTATTTTATTATATTACCTTTGGAAATTTTTTATTTTTTTTGGAAGAAGGTATATACCGTCGTTGCGGCCCTTGGCGCCGTTGCGGTCCTACCGGCGCCGGCGCGGTCCTATTGGCGCCGCCGCCGTCCTCTTGGCGCCGTCGTCGCGGTCTCATTGACGCCGTCGCTACCGTTGTTGCGGCTCTTGGCGCCGTCGCGGTCCTATCGGCGCTGTCGCGGTCTTATTGGCGCCGCCACCGCCGTCCTGTTGGCGCCGTCGTCGACGGTGACAGCGCCAAAAGGACTGCGACAGCCGCGACGACGGCGCCTATACCAGCGCGACGGCGCCAAATAGGCCCATCGCGACGCCCTCCGTCGCGACGCCCTCCGTCGCGACGCCCTCCGTCGCGACGCCCTCCGTCGCGACGCCCTCCGTCGCGACGCCCTCCGTCGCGACGCCCTCCGTCGCGACGCCCTCCGTCGCGACGCCCTCCGTCGCGACGCCCTCCGTCGCGACGCCCTCCGTCGCGACGCCCTCCGTCGCGACGCCCTCCGTCGCGACGCCCTCCGTCGCGACGCCCTCCGTCGCGACGCCCTCCGTCGCGACGCCCTCCGTCGCGACGCCCTCCGTCGCGACGCCCTCCGTCGCGACGCCCTCCGTCGCGACGCCCCCCGTCGCGACGCCCCCCGTCGCGACGCCCCCCGTCGCGACGCCCCCGTCGCGACGCCCCCGTCGCGACGCCCCCCGTCGCGACGCCCCCCGTCGCGACGCCCCCCGTCGCGACGCCCCCCGTCGCGACGCCCCCCGTCGCGACGCCCCCCGTCGCGACCCCCCCCGTCGCGACCCCCCCCCCCCCCCCCCCCGTCGCGACGCCCCCCGTCGCGACCCCCCCCCCCCCCCCCCCGTCGCGACGCCCCCCGTCGCGACGCCCCCCGTCGCGACGCCCCCCGTCGCGACGCCCCCCGTCGCGACGCCCCCCGTCGCGACGCCCCCCGTCGCGACGCCCCCCGTCGCGACGCCCCCCGTCGCGACGCCCCCCGTCGCGACGCCCCCCGTCGCGACGCCCCCCGTCGCGACGCCCCCCGTCGCGACGCCCCCCGTCGCGACGCCCCCCGTCGCGACGCCCCCCGTCGCGACGCCCCCCGCCGCGACGCCCTCCGCCGCGACGCCCCCCGTCGCGACGCCCCCCGCCGCGACGCCCTCCGCCGCGACGCCCTCCGCCGCGACGCCCTCCGCCGCGACGCCCTCCGCCGCGACGCCCTCCGCCGCGACGCCCTCCGCTGCGACGCCATCCGCCGCGACGCCCTCCGCCGCGACGCCCTCCGCCGCGACGCCCTCCGCCGCGGTCCTCTTGCGACGTCATTACGGTCCTCTTGCGCCGTCGTCGTGGTCCTCTTGCGCCGTCGTCGCGGTCTCCTCGGTGCCGTCGCCGCCGTCGTCGTGGTCCTCTTGCGCCGTCGTCGCGGTCTCCTCGGTGCCGTCGCCGCCGTCGTTGTGGCTCTCGGCGCCGTCGCGGTCCTATCGGCGCCGTCGCGGTCCTATCGGCGCCGTCGCGGTCCTATCGGCGCCGTCGCGGTCCTATCGGCGCCGTCGCGGTCCTATCGGCGCCGTCGCGGTCCTATCGGCGCCGTCGCGGTCCTATCGGCGCCGTCGCGGTCCTATCGGCGCCGTCGCGGTGCTATCGGCGCCGTCGCCGTCCTATTGGCGCCGTCCATAGGACTGCGACGCCCCCCGTCGCGACGCCCCCCGTCGCGACGCCCCCCGTCGCGACGCCCCCCGTCGCGACGCCCCCCGTCGCGACGCCCCCCGTCGCGACGCCCCCCGTCGCGACGCCCCCCGTCGCGACGCCCCCCCGTCGCGATCCTCTTGTGACGTCATTGCGGTCCTCTTGCGCCGTCGTCGTGGTCGTCTTGCGCCGTCGTCGTGGTCCTCTTGCGCCTTCGTCAGGTCAGGTCAGGTCAGGTCAGGTCAGGTCAGGTCAGGTCAGGTCAGGTCAGGTCAGGTCAGGTCAGGTCAGGTCAGGTCAGGTCAGGTCAGGTCAGGTCAGGTCAGGTCAGGTCAGGTCAGGTCAGGTCAGGTCAGGTCAGGTCAGGTCAGGTCAGGTCAGGTCAGGTCAGGTCAGGTCAGGTCAGGTCAGGTCAGGTCAGGTCAGGTCAGGTCAGGTCAGGTCAGGTCAGGTCAGGTCAGGTCAGGTCAGGTCAGGTCAGGTCAGGTCAGGTCAGGTCAGGTCAGGTCAGGTCAGGTCAGGTCAGGTCAGGTCAGGTCAGGTCAGGTCAGGTCAGGTCAGGTCAGGTCAGGTCAGGTCAGGTCAGGTCAGGTCAGGTCAGGTCAGGTCAGGTCAGGTCAGGTCAGGTCAGGTCAGGTCAGGTCAGGTCAGGTCAGGTCAGGTCAGGTCAGGTCAGGTCAGGTCAGGTCAGGTCAGGTCAGGTCAGGTCAGGTCAGGTCAGGTCAGGTCAGGTCAGGTCAGGTCAGGTCAGGTCAGGTCAGGTCAGGTCAGGTCAGGTCAGGTCAGGTCAGGTCAGGTCAGGTCAGGTCAGGTCAGGTCAGGTCAGGTCAGGTCAGGTCAGGTCAGGTCAGGTCAGGTCAGGTCAGGTCAGGTCAGGTCAGGTCAGGTCAGGTCAGGTCAGGTCAGGTCAGGTCAGGTCAGGTCAGGTCAGGTCAGGTCAGGTCAGGTCAGGTCAGGTCAGGTCAGGTCAGGTCAGGTCAGGTCAGGTCAGGTCAGGTCAGGTCAGGTCAGGTCAGGTCAGGTCAGGTCAGGTCAGGTCAGGTCAGGTCAGGTCAGGTCAGGTCAGGTCAGGTCAGGTCAGGTCAGGTCAGGTCAGGTCAGGTCAGGTCAGGTCAGGTCAGGTCAGGTCAGGTCAGGTCAGGTCAGGTCAGGTCAGGTCAGGTCAGGTCAGGTCAGGTCAGGTCAGGTCAGGTCAGGTCAGGTCAGGTCAGGTCAGGTCAGGTCAGGTCAGGTCAGGTCAGGTCAGGTCAGGTCAGGTCAGGTCAGGTCAGGTCAGGTCAGGTCAGGTCAGGTCAGGTCAGGTCAGGTCAGGTCAGGTCAGGTCAGGTCAGGTCAGGTCAGGTCAGGTCAGGTCAGGTCAGGTCAGGTCAGGTCAGGTCAGGTCAGGTCAGGTCAGGTCAGGTCAGGTCAGGTCAGGTCAGGTCAGGTCAGGTCAGGTCAGGTCAGGTCAGGTCAGGTCAGGTCAGGTCAGGTCAGGTCAGGTCAGGTCAGGTCAGGTCAGGTCAGGTCAGGTCAGGTCAGGTCAGGTCAGGTCAGGTCAGGTCAGGTCAGGTCAGGTCAGGTCAGGTCAGGTCAGGTCAGGTCAGGTCAGGTCAGGTCAGGTCAGGTCAGGTCAGGTCAGGTCAGGTCAGGTCAGGTCAGGTCAGGTCAGGTCAGGTCAGGTCAGGTCAGGTCAGGTCAGGTCAGGTCAGGTCAGGTCAGGTCAGGTCAGGTCAGGTCAGGTCAGGTCAGGTCAGGTCAGGTCAGGTCAGGTCAGGTCAGGTCAGGTCAGGTCAGGTCAGGTCAGGTCAGGTCAGGTCAGGTCAGGTCAGGTCAGGTCAGGTCAGGTCAGGTCAGGTCAGGTCAGGTCAGGTCAGGTCAGGTCAGGTCAGGTCAGGTCAGGTCAGGTCAGGTCAGGTCAGGTCAGGTCAGGTCAGGTCAGGTCAGGTCAGGTCAGGTCAGGTCAGGTCAGGTCAGGTCAGGTCAGGTCAGGTCAGGTCAGGTCAGGTCAGGTCAGGTCAGGTCAGGTCAGGTCAGGTCAGGTCAGGTCAGGTCAGGTCAGGTCAGGTCAGGTCAGGTCAGGTCAGGTCAGGTCAGGTCAGGTCAGGTCAGGTCAGGTCAGGTCAGGTCAGGTCAGGTCAGGTCAGGTCAGGTCAGGTCAGGTCAGGTCAGGTCAGGTCAGGTCAGGTCAGGTCAGGTCAGGTCAGGTCAGGTCAGGTCAGGTCAGGTCAGGTCAGGTCAGGTCAGGTCAGGTCAGGTCAGGTCAGGTCAGGTCAGGTCAGGTCAGGTCAGGTCAGGTCAGGTCAGGTCAGGTCAGGTCAGGTCAGGTCAGGTCAGGTCAGGTCAGGTCAGGTCAGGTCAGGTCAGGTCAGGTCAGGTCAGGTCAGGTCAGGTCAGGTCAGGTCAGGTCAGGTCAGGTCAGGTCAGGTCAGGTCAGGTCAGGTCAGGTCAGGTCAGGTCAGGTCAGGTCAGGTCAGGTCAGGTCAGGTCAGGTCAGGTCAGGTCAGGTCAGGTCAGGTCAGGTCAGGTCAGGTCAGGTCAGGTCAGGTCAGGTCAGGTCAGGTCAGGTCAGGTCAGGTCAGGTCAGGTCAGGTCAGGTCAGGTCAGGTCAGGTCAGGTCAGGTCAGGTCAGGTCAGGTCAGGTCAGGTCAGGTCAGGTCAGGTCAGGTCAGGTCAGGTCAGGTCAGGTCAGGTCAGGTCAGGTCAGGTCAGGTCAGGTCAGGTCAGGTCAGGTCAGGTCAGGTCAGGTCAGGTCAGGTCAGGTCAGGTCAGGTCAGGTCAGGTCAGGTCAGGTCAGGTCAGGTCAGGTCAGGTCAGGTCAGGTCAGGTCAGGTCAGGTCAGGTCAGGTCAGGTCAGGTCAGGTCAGGTCAGGTCAGGTCAGGTCAGGTCAGGTCAGGTCAGGTCAGGTCAGGTCAGGTCAGGTCAGGTCAGGTCAGGTCAGGTCAGGTCAGGTCAGGTCAGGTCAGGTCAGGTCAGGTCAGGTCAGGTCAGGTCAGGTCAGGTCAGGTCAGGTCAGGTCAGGTCAGGTCAGGTCAGGTCAGGTCAGGTCAGGTCAGGTCAGGTCAGGTCAGGTCAGGTCAGGTCAGGTCAGGTCAGGTCAGGTCAGGTCAGGTCAGGTCAGGTCAGGTCAGGTCAGGTCAGGTCAGGTCAGGTCAGGTCAGGTCAGGTCAGGTCAGGTCAGGTCAGGTCAGGTCAGGTCAGGTCAGGTCAGGTCAGGTCAGGTCAGGTCAGGTCAGGTCAGGTCAGGTCAGGTCAGGTCAGGTCAGGTCAGGTCAGGTCAGGTCAGGTCAGGTCAGGTCAGGTCAGGTCAGGTCAGGTCAGGTCAGGTCAGGTCAGGTCAGGTCAGGTCAGGTCAGGTCAGGTCAGGTCAGGTCAGGTCAGGTCAGGTCAGGTCAGGTCAGGTCAGGTCAGGTCAGGTCAGGTCAGGTCAGGTCAGGTCAGGTCAGGTCAGGTCAGGTCAGGTCAGGTCAGGTCAGGTCAGGTCAGGTCAGGTCAGGTCAGGTCAGGTCAGGTCAGGTCAGGTCAGGTCAGGTCAGGTCAGGTCAGGTCAGGTCAGGTCAGGTCAGGTCAGGTCAGGTCAGGTCAGGTCAGGTCAGGTCAGGTCAGGTCAGGTCAGGTCAGGTCAGGTCAGGTCAGGTCAGGTCAGGTCAGGTCAGGTCAGGTCAGGTCAGGTCAGGTCAGGTCAGGTCAGGTCAGGTCAGGTCAGGTCAGGTCAGGTCAGGTCAGGTCAGGTCAGGTCAGGTCAGGTCAGGTCAGGTCAGGTCAGGTCAGGTCAGGTCAGGTCAGGTCAGGTCAGGTCAGGTCAGGTCAGGTCAGGTCAGGTCAGGTCAGGTCAGGTCAGGTCAGGTCAGGTCAGGTCAGGTCAGGTCAGGTCAGGTCAGGTCAGGTCAGGTCAGGTCAGGTCAGGTCAGGTCAGGTCAGGTCAGGTCAGGTCAGGTCAGGTCAGGTCAGGTCAGGTCAGGTCAGGTCAGGTCAGGTCAGGTCAGGTCAGGTCAGGTCAGGTCAGGTCAGGTCAGGTCAGGTCAGGTCAGGTCAGGTCAGGTCAGGTCAGGTCAGGTCAGGTCAGGTCAGGTCAGGTCAGGTCAGGTCAGGTCAGGTCAGGTCAGGTCAGGTCAGGTCAGGTCAGGTCAGGTCAGGTCAGGTCAGGTCAGGTCAGGTCAGGTCAGGTCAGGTCAGGTCAGGTCAGGTCAGGTCAGGTCAGGTCAGGTCAGGTCAGGTCAGGTCAGGTCAGGTCAGGTCAGGTCAGGTCAGGTCAGGTCAGGTCAGGTCAGGTCAGGT
This sequence comes from Leptodirus hochenwartii, assembly GCA_947310635.1. NCBI lineage: Eukaryota > Metazoa > Arthropoda > Insecta > Coleoptera > Leiodidae > Leptodirus > Leptodirus hochenwartii. Next base: position 4,465 of record OX371183.1, on the reverse strand, counting down.
CAGGTCAGGTCAGGTCAGGTCAGGTCAGGTCAGGTCAGGTCAGGTCAGGTCAGGTCAGGTCAGGTCAGGTCAGGTCAGGTCAGGTCAGGTCAGGTCAGGTCAGGTCAGGTCAGGTCAGGTCAGGTCAGGTCAGGTCAGGTCAGGTCAGGTCAGGTCAGGTCAGGTCAGGTCAGGTCAGGTCAGGTCAGGTCAGGTCAGGTCAGGTCAGGTCAGGTCAGGTCAGGTCAGGTCAGGTCAGGTCAGGTCAGGTCAGGTCAGGTCAGGTCAGGTCAGGTCAGGTCAGGTCAGGTCAGGTCAGGTCAGGTCAGGTCAGGTCAGGTCAGGTCAGGTCAGGTCAGGTCAGGTCAGGTCAGGTCAGGTCAGGTCAGGTCAGGTCAGGTCAGGTCAGGTCAGGTCAGGTCAGGTCAGGTCAGGTCAGGTCAGGTCAGGTCAGGTCAGGTCAGGTCAGGTCAGGTCAGGTCAGGTCAGGTCAGGTCAGGTCAGGTCAGGTCAGGTCAGGTCAGGTCAGGTCAGGTCAGGTCAGGTCAGGTCAGGTCAGGTCAGGTCAGGTCAGGTCAGGTCAGGTCAGGTCAGGTCAGGTCAGGTCAGGTCAGGTCAGGTCAGGTCAGGTCAGGTCAGGTCAGGTCAGGTCAGGTCAGGTCAGGTCAGGTCAGGTCAGGTCAGGTCAGGTCAGGTCAGGTCAGGTCAGGTCAGGTCAGGTCAGGTCAGGTCAGGTCAGGTCAGGTCAGGTCAGGTCAGGTCAGGTCAGGTCAGGTCAGGTCAGGTCAGGTCAGGTCAGGTCAGGTCAGGTCAGGTCAGGTCAGGTCAGGTCAGGTCAGGTCAGGTCAGGTCAGGTCAGGTCAGGTCAGGTCAGGTCAGGTCAGGTCAGGTCAGGTCAGGTCAGGTCAGGTCAGGTCAGGTCAGGTCAGGTCAGGTCAGGTCAGGTCAGGTCAGGTCAGGTCAGGTCAGGTCAGGTCAGGTCAGGTCAGGTCAGGTCAGGTCAGGTCAGGTCAGGTCAGGTCAGGTCAGGTCAGGTCAGGTCAGGTCAGGTCAGGTCAGGTCAGGTCAGGTCAGGTCAGGTCAGGTCAGGTCAGGTCAGGTCAGGTCAGGTCAGGTCAGGTCAGGTCAGGTCAGGTCAGGTCAGGTCAGGTCAGGTCAGGTCAGGTCAGGTCAGGTCAGGTCAGGTCAGGTCAGGTCAGGTCAGGTCAGGTCAGGTCAGGTCAGGTCAGGTCAGGTCAGGTCAGGTCAGGTCAGGTCAGGTCAGGTCAGGTCAGGTCAGGTCAGGTCAGGTCAGGTCAGGTCAGGTCAGGTCAGGTCAGGTCAGGTCAGGTCAGGTCAGGTCAGGTCAGGTCAGGTCAGGTCAGGTCAGGTCAGGTCAGGTCAGGTCAGGTCAGGTCAGGTCAGGTCAGGTCAGGTCAGGTCAGGTCAGGTCAGGTCAGGTCAGGTCAGGTCAGGTCAGGTCAGGTCAGGTCAGGTCAGGTCAGGTCAGGTCAGGTCAGGTCAGGTCAGGTCAGGTCAGGTCAGGTCAGGTCAGGTCAGGTCAGGTCAGGTCAGGTCAGGTCAGGTCAGGTCAGGTCAGGTCAGGTCAGGTCAGGTCAGGTCAGGTCAGGTCAGGTCAGGTCAGGTCAGGTCAGGTCAGGTCAGGTCAGGTCAGGTCAGGTCAGGTCAGGTCAGGTCAGGTCAGGTCAGGTCAGGTCAGGTCAGGTCAGGTCAGGTCAGGTCAGGTCAGGTCAGGTCAGGTCAGGTCAGGTCAGGTCAGGTCAGGTCAGGTCAGGTCAGGTCAGGTCAGGTCAGGTCAGGTCAGGTCAGGTCAGGTCAGGTCAGGTCAGGTCAGGTCAGGTCAGGTCAGGTCAGGTCAGGTCAGGTCAGGTCAGGTCAGGTCAGGTCAGGTCAGGTCAGGTCAGGTCAGGTCAGGTCAGGTCAGGTCAGGTCAGGTCAGGTCAGGTCAGGTCAGGTCAGGTCAGGTCAGGTCAGGTCAGGTCAGGTCAGGTCAGGTCAGGTCAGGTCAGGTCAGGTCAGGTCAGGTCAGGTCAGGTCAGGTCAGGTCAGGTCAGGTCAGGTCAGGTCAGGTCAGGTCAGGTCAGGTCAGGTCAGGTCAGGTCAGGTCAGGTCAGGTCAGGTCAGGTCAGGTCAGGTCAGGTCAGGTCAGGTCAGGTCAGGTCAGGTCAGGTCAGGTCAGGTCAGGTCAGGTCAGGTCAGGTCAGGTCAGGTCAGGTCAGGTCAGGTCAGGTCAGGTCAGGTCAGGTCAGGTCAGGTCAGGTCAGGTCAGGTCAGGTCAGGTCAGGTCAGGTCAGGTCAGGTCAGGTCAGGTCAGGTCAGGTCAGGTCAGGTCAGGTCAGGTCAGGTCAGGTCAGGTCAGGTCAGGTCAGGTCAGGTCAGGTCAGGTCAGGTCAGGTCAGGTCAGGTCAGGTCAGGTCAGGTCAGGTCAGGTCAGGTCAGGTCAGGTCAGGTCAGGTCAGGTCAGGTCAGGTCAGGTCAGGTCAGGTCAGGTCAGGTCAGGTCAGGTCAGGTCAGGTCAGGTCAGGTCAGGTCAGGTCAGGTCAGGTCAGGTCAGGTCAGGTCAGGTCAGGTCAGGTCAGGTCAGGTCAGGTCAGGTCAGGTCAGGTCAGGTCAGGTCAGGTCAGGTCAGGTCAGGTCAGGTCAGGTCAGGTCAGGTCAGGTCAGGTCAGGTCAGGTCAGGTCAGGTCAGGTCAGGTCAGGTCAGGTCAGGTCAGGTCAGGTCAGGTCAGGTCAGGTCAGGTCAGGTCAGGTCAGGTCAGGTCAGGTCAGGTCAGGTCAGGTCAGGTCAGGTCAGGTCAGGTCAGGTCAGGTCAGGTCAGGTCAGGTCAGGTCAGGTCAGGTCAGGTCAGGTCAGGTCAGGTCAGGTCAGGTCAGGTCAGGTCAGGTCAGGTCAGGTCAGGTCAGGTCAGGTCAGGTCAGGTCAGGTCAGGTCAGGTCAGGTCAGGTCAGGTCAGGTCAGGTCAGGTCAGGTCAGGTCAGGTCAGGTCAGGTCAGGTCAGGTCAGGTCAGGTCAGGTCAGGTCAGGTCAGGTCAGGTCAGGTCAGGTCAGGTCAGGTCAGGTCAGGTCAGGTCAGGTCAGGTCAGGTCAGGTCAGGTCAGGTCAGGTCAGGTCAGGTCAGGTCAGGTCAGGTCAGGTCAGGTCAGGTCAGGTCAGGTCAGGTCAGGTCAGGTCAGGTCAGGTCAGGTCAGGTCAGGTCAGGTCAGGTCAGGTCAGGTCAGGTCAGGTCAGGTCAGGTCAGGTCAGGTCAGGTCAGGTCAGGTCAGGTCAGGTCAGGTCAGGTCAGGTCAGGTCAGGTCAGGTCAGGTCAGGTCAGGTCAGGTCAGGTCAGGTCAGGTCAGGTCAGGTCAGGTCAGGTCAGGTCAGGTCAGGTCAGGTCAGGTCAGGTCAGGTCAGGTCAGGTCAGGTCAGGTCAGGTCAGGTCAGGTCAGGTCAGGTCAGGTCAGGTCAGGTCAGGTCAGGTCAGGTCAGGTCAGGTCAGGTCAGGTCAGGTCAGGTCAGGTCAGGTCAGGTCAGGTCAGGTCAGGTCAGGTCAGGTCAGGTCAGGTCAGGTCAGGTCAGGTCAGGTCAGGTCAGGTCAGGTCAGGTCAGGTCAGGTCAGGTCAGGTCAGGTCAGGTCAGGTCAGGTCAGGTCAGGTCAGGTCAGGTCAGGTCAGGTCAGGTCAGGTCAGGTCAGGTCAGGTCAGGTCAGGTCAGGTCAGGTCAGGTCAGGTCAGGTCAGGTCAGGTCAGGTCAGGTCAGGTCAGGTCAGGTCAGGTCAGGTCAGGTCAGGTCAGGTCAGGTCAGGTCAGGTCAGGTCAGGTCAGGTCAGGTCAGGTCAGGTCAGGTCAGGTCAGGTCAGGTCAGGTCAGGTCAGGTCAGGTCAGGTCAGGTCAGGTCAGGTCAGGTCAGGTCAGGTCAGGTCAGGTCAGGTCAGGTCAGGTCAGGTCAGGTCAGGTCAGGTCAGGTCAGGTCAGGTCAGGTCAGGTCAGGTCAGGTCAGGTCAGGTCAGGTCAGGTCAGGTCAGGTCAGGTCAGGTCAGGTCAGGTCAGGTCAGGTCAGGTCAGGTCAGGTCAGGTCAGGTCAGGTCAGGTCAGGTCAGGTCAGGTCAGGTCAGGTCAGGTCAGGTCAGGTCAGGTCAGGTCAGGTCAGGTCAGGTCAGGTCAGGTCAGGTCAGGTCAGGTCAGGTCAGGTCAGGTCAGGTCAGGTCAGGTCAGGTCAGGTCAGGTCAGGTCAGGTCAGGTCAGGTCAGGTCAGGTCAGGTCAGGTCAGGTCAGGTCAGGTCAGGTCAGGTCAGGTCAGGTCAGGTCAGGTCAGGTCAGGTCAGGTCAGGTCAGGTCAGGTCAGGTCAGGTCAGGTCAGGTCAGGTCAGGTCAGGTCAGGTCAGGTCAGGTCAGGTCAGGTCAGGTCAGGTCAGGTCAGGTCAGGTCAGGTCAGGTCAGGTCAGGTCAGGTCAGGTCAGGTCAGGTCAGGTCAGGTCAGGTCAGGTCAGGTCAGGTCAGGTCAGGT